>OU342745.1:81874978-82340295 GCA_910589775.1 Avena eriantha
GTTTGTGAAAAGAACACACATGCAATGAATAGTGGTTGATCAATGTGTTGTGTGTGAAAAGAACCCAAATGTGATGCCATTGGTTGATCCATGTGGTTTGTGGAAAAGAACACACATGCGATGACATTAGTTGATGCATGTGTGGATTGTGGAAAGAACACACATGCAGTGAACACTAGTGGATCCATGTGTGGTTTGTGGAAAGAACACACATGCAATGCCATTGGTTGATCCATGTGGTTTGTGAAAAGGAACGCACAAGCAATGACATTGGTGGATCCATAAGTGGTTTGTGGAAAGAACACACATGCAATGAACACTGGTGGATCCATGTGTGGTTTATGAAAAGAACACACATGCAATGCCACTAGTTGATCCATATGTGGTTTATGGAACGGAACACACAAGCAATGACATTGGTGGATCCATGTGTGGTTTGTGGAAAGAACACACATGCAATGCCACTGGTTGATCCATATGTGTTTGTGGAAAGAACACACATGCAATTACACTGGTTGATGCATGTGTGGTTTGTGGAAAGAACACACATGCAATGACTCTGGTGGATCCATGTGTGGTTTGTCAAAAGAACACACATGCAATTTCACTGGTTGATCCATGTGTGTTTATGGAAAGAACACACATGCAATGACACTGGTGGATCCATGTGTGGTTTAAGAAAAGAACACACATGCAATGCCATTGGTTGATCCATGTGTGTTTGCGGAAAGGAACACACAAGCAATGACATTGGTGGATCCATATGTGGTTTGTGGAAAGAACACACATGTAGTGAACACTGGTGGATCCATGTGTGGTTTGTGAAAACAACACACATGCAATGCCATTGGTTGATCCATGTGTTTGTGGAAAAGAACACACATGCAATGACATTGGTGGATCCATGTGTGTTTTGGAAAAGAACACACATGCAATGACATTTGTTGATCCATATGTGGTTTATGAAAAGAACACACAAGCAATGCCATTGGTTGATCCATGTGTGGTTTCTGAAAAGAACACACATGAAATTCCATTGGTTTGTCCATATGTGGTTTGTGAAAAGAACACACATGCAATGACATTGGTGGATCCATGTGGTTTTTGTGGAAAGAACACACATGCAATGCCATTGGTTCATCCAAGTGGTTTGTGGAAAGGAAGACACATACAATGACTCTAGTGGATACATATGTGGTTTGTGGAATGAACACACATGCAGTGAACACTGGTGGATCCATGTGTGGTTTGTGAAAAGAACACACATGCAATGGCATTGGTTAATCCATGTGTGGTTTGTGAAAAGAACACACATGCAATGCCATTGGTTGATCCATGTGGTTTGTGGAAAGGAATACACATGCTATGACACTTGTTAATCCATGTGTGGTTTGTGGAAAGAACACACCTCCAATCACTCCGGTGGATCCATGTGTGGTTTGTGAGAAGAACACACATGCAATTCCATTGGTTGATCCATGTGTGGTTTGTATAAAGAACGCACATGCAATGCCACTTGTTTATCCATGTGTGTTTTTGGAAAGAACACATATGGAATGACACTGGTTGATCCATGTGTGGTTTGTGGAAAGAACACACATGCAATGACTCTGGTGGATCCATGTGTGGTTTGTGAAAAGAACACACATGTAATTCCATTGGTTGATCCATGTGTGGTTTGTGAAAAGAACACATAAGAAATGCCATTGGTTGATCCATGTGTGGTTTGTGAAAAGAACACACATGCAATGCCATTGGTTGATCCATGTAGTTTGTGGAAAATAACACACATGACACTGGTTGATCCATAAGTGGTTTATGAAAAGAACACGCATGCAATGCAAGTGGTTGATCCATGTGGTTGGTGGAAAAGAACACACATGCAATGACACTGGTTAATCCATAAGTGGTTTGTGAAAAGAACACACATGCAATGACTCTAGTGGATCCATGTGTGGTTTGTGAAAAGAACACACATGCAATTCCATTGGTTGATCCATGTGTGGTTTGTGAAAAGAACACACATGCAATGCCACTAGTTGATCCATGTGTGTTTGTGGAAATAACACAAATGCAACGACACTGGTTAATCCATGTGTGGTTTGTGGAAAGAACACATATGTAATGACTCTGGTGGATCAATGTGTGGTTTGTGAAAATAACACACATGCAATTCCATTGGTTGATCCATGTGTGGTTTGTGAAAACAACGCACATGCAATGCCATTGGTTGATCCATGTGTTGTTCGTGAAAATTACACACATGCAATGTCATTGGTTGATCCATATGTGGTTTATGAAAAGAACACACATGCAATGCCATTGGTTGATCCATGTGTGGTTTGTGAAAAGAACACACATGCAGTGCCATTTATTGATCCATATGTGGTTCGTGGAAAATAAAACACATGCAATGCCATTGGTGGATCCATGTGTGTTTTGTGGAAAGAACACACGTGCAATGCCATTGGTTGATCCATGTGGTTTGTGGAAAGGAACACACATGCAATGCCATTGGTTGATCCATGTGGTTTGTGGAGAAGAACACACATGCAATGACATTGGTTGATCCATGTGTGGTTTGTGGAAAGAACACACATGCAATGAATCTAGTGGATCCATGGGTGCATTGTGAAAAGAACACACATGCAATTCCATTGGTTGATCCATGTGTGGTTTGTGAAAAGAACACACATGCAATGCCATTGGTTGATCCATGTGTTTTTGGGGAAAGAACACACATGCAATGACACTGGTTGATCCATGTGTGGTTTGTGGAAAGAACACACATGCAATGACTCTGCTGGATCCATGTGTGGTTTGTGAAAAGAACACACATGCAATTCCATTGGTTAATCCATGTGTGGTTTGTGAAAATAACACACATGCAATGCCATTGGTTGATCCATGTGTGGTTTGTGAAAACAACACACGTGCAATGCCATTGGTTGATCCATGTGGTTTGTGGAAAAGAACATACATGCAATGACACTGGTTGATTCATAAGTGGTTTGTGAGAATAACACAGATGCAATGCAATTTTTTGATCCATGTGGTTTGTGGAAAAGAACACACATGCAATGTCATTCGTTGATCCATGTCTGGTTTGTGAAAAGAACACACATGCAATGCCACTGGTTGATCCATGTGGTTTGTGGAAAAGAACACACATGAAATGACACTGGTATATCCATAAGTGGTTTGTGAAAATAACACACATGCAATGCAATTGGTTGATCCGTGTGTGTTTTGTGGAAAAGAACACACATGCAATGACACTTGTGGATCAATGTGTGGTTTGTTGAAAGAACACACATGCAATGCCATTGGTTGATACATGTGTGGTTTGTGAAAAGAACACACATGCAATTACATTGGTGGATCCATGTGTGTTTTGTGAAAAGAAAACACATGCAATGACATTTGTTGACCCATATGTGGTTTATGGAAAACAACACACATGCAATGACATTGGTGGATCCATGTGTGGTTTGTGGAAAGAACACACATGCAATGCCAATGGTTTATCCATGTGTATTTTGTGGAAAAGAACACACATACAATGACATTTGTTGATCCATGTGTGGTTTATGAAAATAACACACATTCAATGCTATTTGTTGATCCATATGTCGTTTGTGGAAAAGAACACACATGCAATTGACACTTGTGGATCCATGTGTGGTTTATGAAAAGAACACACATGCAATGCCACTGGTTGATCCATGTGTGTTTGTGGAAAATAACACACATGCAATGCCACTGGTTGATCCATGTGTGTTTGTGGAAAATAACACACATGCAATGCGATTCGTTAATCCACGTGTTGTTTGTGAAAATAACACACATGCAATGCCATTGGTTGATCCATGCGTGGTTTGTGAAAAGAACACACATGCAATCCCATTGGTTGATCGATGTGGTTTGTGGAAAAGAACACACATGCAATGACACTGGTTCATCCATGTGTGTTTGTGGAAAAGAACACACATGCAATGCCATTGGTTGATCCAGGTGTGGTTTGTGAAGAAGAACACACATGCAATGCCATTGGTTGATCCACGTGTGGTTTGTGAAAAGAACACATATGCTATGCAATTAGTTGATCCATGTGTGTTTTGTGGAAATGAACACACACGCAATGACACTAGTGGATCCATGTGTGGTTTGTGGAAAGAACACACATGCAATGCCATTGGTGGATCCATGTGTGATTTGTGAAAAGAACTCACATGAAATGCCATTGGTTGATTCATGTGGTTTGTGAAAAGAACACACATGCAATGCCATTGGTTGATCCATATGTGGTTTGTGGAAAAGAACATACATGCAATGAACACTGGTTGGTCCATGTGTGGTTTATGAAAAGGACACACATGCAATGCCATTGGTTGATCCATGTGTGTTTGTGGAAAAAAACACTTATGCAATGCCATTGGTGGATCCATATGTTGTTTGTGTGTTGGGGGGATACCCCCGGGTAGGGTCACGCCGGTGTATTGAGGCCGAGTTAGCCGAGGTACAGCATGGTCAAAGCGAAAGCTGGCTGAGTCACCTCAAGGCAGGCCGACTTACGGCAAAACTCGGACCGGAGGACGTCCACCTAACTGAGTCCTGGCCGACGTATGTCGTATGCCAGCAGGCATTTTGTACCTTGTATGTAGGTACCCCGCGGGACCGGATTAACCAGGCATGATCCGTGTTATATAAGGCTTGCAAGAGAAGGAAGGTATCTCATTGGTAAAAAGGTGGGCACTGTACGCTAGAGCAGGAGCTAAGCGGATAGAGGGAAGGACCACCGAGGCGTGGCCGACAAGGGTGACGTGCCCTATGTCGGATGACGCAGGCGCCGCAGAGGCTTACGTAGCCTCTGCATGGCTTACGATGGCAAAAGGTGACCCGGTCGATTTGCTATTTTGGGAAGAAGCATATTCCCAAGAACATGCTTCCACGTATGCCCTAATGGGAACCCTAGCCTCCCCTATATAAGGAGGGCTAGGGCTTCTGTAGAAGGGGTTGGAAGGCATTTGAGTAGTTGTTTCCTGGGAGATAGGTAGTGGCGAGAGTAAGAGAGCTTCATCTTCCTCCTCTCCCCAATACAGCTCAAGGAGCATCTGTAACTTTGCAATCTTGGTGAATACAAAGCATCTGTGTCTAGAATCACCACACTATCCCTCCCTGGATTCCTCTAGTGCATATTGGCCCCACCTTTAGCCTATCCATGGCATCTGCCGTGACACCACCACGACAGTTGGCGCCCACCGTGGGGCTAGCGGCGCTAGCAGGAGTGAAGATCTGGACGGGAAGCATCATCAACAACGGCGAGCGCATTGTCTCTAGGCTCGTTCAGCGCTTCGGAGCATTGGACTACGTAAGCGACAATGCTGGCTGTTTCGGCAAGCGACCTCCACTGCGCAACGGCGTCTTCGTCAAGCTTGGCGCTCACAAGATCTACGTCGGCGTCGATGTGTCATGCGTTCACCCGCGACGTGTCGTCGAAGGGGGCGAGCCACCCCTTAGCGCGGCTTACGGGGCGCGTATCACTCGCTCCCTAGACCGCGCCGAGGTGATGATGACGACGCCTGGCGCTGGCGCAAGCAAGGATCCGGCACTAGATCCGGAGATAACGCCCAAGGCACCAAGGAAAAGTAGAGGTCCTCCACTAGAGAGGCCAGAAAATGTGCTGCAGCAGGCAATAGATAGCTTGGCAAGCCCCATAGCACCTGTGGTAGATCCGGCTTAGGCACAGGCCGAGTTAGAAGAAACTAGGCAGAAAATCCTAGAAGGTGTGAAAAAGATAGCCGGGGCTCAGTAGTCGTTGAACATGACACTACGCGAGTATGCGAAAGCAAATAAGGTAGATGCTGTAAAGGTAAAAGGGAGAAACCTCATCAGTGAAATGAACAAAGAGGGTGACACTAGAGTGGAGGAATCAGAGAACCCTTTGTCCATAGGGCTGCTGAAAGGGAAATGGACGTCGCCTAGAGGGGGGGTGAATAGGCATTTTTAAAAATATTACGGTTTAGGCTCTAATAAATGCGGAATAAAAACTTAACGTTTAATTTATCAAGCCAAACCTAAATTAACTATGTTCACTAAGTGCACCAACAACCTATGCTAAGAAAGACAAGCAACAATGTGATAGCAAGATATAGTACTTCAAGCACGAAGGCTATCACAATGTAAATTGCATAAGTAAAGGGGTTCGGTTGAGAGATAACCGATGGACGCGGAGACGATGATTTGTTTCCCGAAGTTCACTTCCAAAGAAGCTATGTCTCCTTTGGAGAGGTGCGGGGGCGCAATGAACTTCGAACGCCACAAATGGCTCACCTCGAGGTGTGGCTGCTCGATGCTCACCCAATGCCACAAAAGGCCTCACCAAGCATGCGAAGTCACGCAACTCACCGACGCCACAAAAGGCTCACCCTATTCTCCCGTGAGCTCGCCACAAAGGCCTACTCACGTTCCACTATGGGACACTTGAGGGCGGTCACCGAACCCGTACAAGGCTTGGGGCAATCTCCACAACTCAATTGGAGGGCTCCCAAGAAACGCCACAAAGGCTCCACAATGCCACAAAAGGCCTACAAGCTTGGGGAACCTCCACAACTCAATTGGATCCCCAAGAACAATGCCACAAAGGCTACAAAGCCACAAAAGGAAACAAGACCACAAAAGGTCAACAATCCAACCACACAACCGTCTAGGGTTCCAAGAACCCAAGAGAAACAAGCCCAAGGGCTTGAACTCGCCAAATCTCCGAGGAGAACTCAAACCTATGCACCAAATGCAAGAGGCAAGTCCTTCTCTCTCAAATTCCACCAAAGCTACAAAAGCTATTGGGGGAATAAGGGAGGAAGAACACAAGAGGAGAACACAAAACTCTCCAAGATCTAGATCCCAAGGATTCCTTCAGAAAGAAGGGATTTTGCTTGGTGGGGCTTGTCGATCTAGATCTCCTCTCTCAAATCCCTCAAAAAGATGCAAGAATCATAGGTGGGGAAAGGGGAGAGGGCAAGCTCTTCAAGGTCAACAATGGAGGAGAGAGAAAGCCAAAAACCAAGAAGAACAAGAGTTGGGGGCGAAGGGGAAAGGGGAGCTCCTTTTAAAGGGCTCCCCGATCTGCCCGTTACCCACAGATTCGCGCATGGCCGGTAGTACCGGTGGGTGGCCGGTACTACCGGTGGCACTCAGCCAACGGTCCAAAACAAGGTTCAAACGAACACAAAAACGAGGCCGGCCGGTACTACCGGTGGGTCACCGGTACTACCACCTGGGCCGGTACTAACGCCCAAGATTCCAACCGAGTTCCGTCAAATAGCGCTAACCAGGCAGAGAGGGTACTAAACCAAAAATTGGGTTGCCGGAAGTTGGGTCGGAATTAACACCGGTACTACCGGCGGCATTTCTGCCCAAGCGGTACTTCCGGCGTCTGGCCGGTACTACCGGTGGCCCACCGGAACTACCGGTCAGGCAAAAACTTCAGAACCAGAACTGCCATAACTTTTGCATCCGAACTCCAAACGAGATGAAACCAATTTTGTTGGAACGATAACGATGTGTCGAAATATTGGGTATCACCAAGGGAGAAAATACCATGAATATATATGTGAGATACCTCCCAAGGTGTGGAGCCGGAAAACCCGCAAGATCAAAAAGGCAATAAGATATGCAAGGGAAATCTGTTTTTGATGAACTAGTGCTTGTTATGGAGATAACCACAAGCTCTAGATCCTCACATGGACAAGAACCACATAACAACCAAGAAAGATGATGCTATGTATGAAAAGGTTTGAGCTCTCACCGAAAGATACGAACGAGTCACCCACTCGAGAGCCCCTCTTGATAGTACGGTTATCTATCCTAAACCCGGTCTCCCAACACTACAAGAACACTACAAGAGACCGGTAAAAAGGAAACCCTATCAAGACCATACCTTTGCATTGAGCATCCCACTTGAGCTTGATGTAGACGATCTTGTCACCTTCAAGATGGAACACCTTTCTTGATTGCACTTGATTGATGAAGTCTTGAGACATGCTCCCCCATACACCATTGGGAAGCATCTTCTTTGAACTTGTCTTCATCATTCCATGATTGCCGAGGATGGCAAGCTTCAAGAATGAGATCTTCTAGAGATGACGCATCTTGATCTTGCACAACAAATCTTGATGATGATGTCTTGAAGAAAGCCATGAGGAACTCCATCTTCTTCTTCTTCTTCAAGGCATACTTGATCTTCTTCTTCTTATTCTTCTTCTACTTGATTCCAATAGGCACAAAGCCCTTGGACGATGCTTCTTCTTTTTCATCCTTGAAACCAACACATGGTCCAAGCAATGCCAATGGACAAACCTACAAGTGAAACTCAATTTGCACATTAGTCCATAGGGATTGTCATTAATTACCAAAACCACACATGGGGCATACATGCCGTTTCAGCTGCCGAAGTATAGCACTCCGGCAAAGAACCTCAGAGCAGCAGATGCAGCTGCATCCGAGCTAGATGGTTTGACGGGTGAAGCCCGACAGATACAGCGTGAGAGGGTCAATGAGTTAGTTCGGATCGCTAACAGATAGAATGAGGAGTTGCTCAGGGCTAACCCGGAAAGGGCTAGGGCTTCCAAGGTCGTTTATTCGGCAGTGGGAAACCCGGAGAAATTTGCTGGGGCTGCATCATCCCCTCATGATGGTCCTAGGAGAGAGGAGGTGGTAACCTCGGCAAGGAGAAACAAGCAAATAGTCCCATATGACCCGGCAAGGGCAGGGAAAGGGTGCAGGGAAATGAGGATCGCCGAAGTGTCAGCCGAGGTGAAGCTGGCCGAGGTAACCGCGACCAAGGCAATGCCGGTCAGAGAAACGTCGTCAACGGCAATGCCGGACAGCGTAACTCGGCGGGTGTAGGGCAAAACCCACCTCAGCAACAGCAGCAGCGGAGTGTACCTCGGCAAGAGCGGAATGCTGGCCAAGGTATGCGGCAAAATTGCGCTCAACAAGGGCAAGACAGATACAATGACGGTGATTCGGAAATGGTGAATGCAGGATACCCTAGGCCGGATTATCATGTGATAGGGTCAAGATTAAAAAGCCAGAACTTAATGTCGGATGATGCCAGGTTAAAGCTGGATCGGATTTATAGGTTAGAGCAAATTGAGTGTCAAGGTCCTCCGGGTCTAGCGTGCTTTGGGCCCCGGATCATGAAAGAACCCCCGGTACCTAATTTCCAGTTACCCAAAGGCACGAAGACATATGACGGTAGCACCAAGCCGGACGATTGGTTGATCAATTATGCAACAGTAGTGAAAATTGCCACACGCAATCTGAGATGGGCAGTGAGATATGTACCTCAGATGCTGGAGGGGCCAGTGAGGGTATGGTTAAACAATTTACCACCCGGAAGTATCAACTGCTGGATTCATTTTGAGGAAATGTTTGTCAGTAACTTCTCGAGCACGTATCAGAGGCTGAATAGGTCACAGACCCTAGCAATGTGCAAGCAAAAACCAAATGAAACAGACTGGGAGTTCCTAACCCGCTGGTGCACCGTGAGAAACTCGTGTGAAGGTGTGATTGAGTCTCAGGCCATAGCTTGGTTTGCACAAGGATGTAGATATGCAAGCATGTTGTGGCAAAGGTTACAAAGGGATATGCCAACTACACTGGTAGAAACGGTCCGGATTGCTGATTCATATGCTTTGGGTGATCCAACTCAACCCCGGCTTATGGCAAACGAGTCAAGTGAGGAGTACTACCAGCGATATGGAGCCGGATCATCCCGGAGAAATGATTACCGGGGTAAGATAAGAGATTATAGACCGGATTACCATTATAGTTCGCAACAAGTTGCTGCGGTAACCAAGACCAACCCGGAGCAGGGAGTAGTCAGCATCAGAAAACTGGAGGGCAACAATGGACTCCGAGAAATGATGGCAAGAAAACTTGGATGCCCGAACAAGAGACAGTGGCAAGAAAAGAAAGAGCGGCCAAGTTATACGTATGAGGCAATGCTGGATCAGCTGTGCAAATTTCACATGCCAAATCCAAGTAACCCGGCGGGTCATACGACTCGGCAATGTGAGTGGATGAGGAAGATAGAACAAAGTGGCTCGGGGAATGCTCAGGCACCTCGGAATGATCAGCCTCGGCAAGAGTTACCCCGGCAGCAATTGCTCTCCGGAGCAAACACGCAACAGTTAATGTTGCCACCACCTCCGCCGAGGTATGAGAACCATGAGAGAAGGGATGCAGTGCATCAGGTGGAAAATCAGCATCAGCCAGATCAAAGATATCCCGGCGATGAGGGGAGAAACGAATACAAAGAGCATCACTAGAGTTACTGTGTGTTTACCATATAGGAAATGCATAGAAAGAGCTTGCATCGCCGACATATGGAGGTGAATCCAGTTATGCCGGCGGTGACGAGGTATATGCCTTGGTCGGATCAGGAAATTACCTGGAGTATCAAAGACCATCCCAAGCTCATGCCAATTCCTGGCTCGTATGCGCTAGTACTAGACCCAATGTTCATTGGGCCAAATATCAATGTGAGATTCTCAAAGGTACTGATCGATAATGGCAGCAGCATTAATATCATGTATGTGGATACAATGCGCAAGTTGGGTATCTCAGAAAACATGCTCCAAGCTACAAGGACAACTTTCCATGGCATTGTGCCAGGCATTTCTTGTGAGCCCATTGGCAAAGTCCGGGTTGATGTGCTGTTCGGCACGAGAGATAAATGCCGGACTGAGAATCTGGAGTTTGAGGTTGTGAACTTAGAAAGCGCATATCACGCGTTACTCGGCAGGCCAACCCTGAACAAATTCATGGCAAGTACTCACATCAGTTACTTGAAGATGAAACTACCTGGGCCAAATGGAGTAATTACCATAGCTGGGGACTTCCGACGTTCCATTGAGTGTGCGTCAGCCGGGTCTAACCTGGCCGAGTCACTCGTGATTGCACAAGAAAAAAGAAAGATCTGGGAGGTAGCGGCATTGGCTCAGTCCGCGCAGCAGTATATGCCAGCGCTGAGTAACCTGCATGGAAGTGTCTCATTTCAAGAAACGAAGGATACAAAGAAAGTGCCAGGTGATGATCTGTTCCCAGAGCGCACCGTAACAATTGGTGCCGGGTTAACTGAGAAATAGGAAAGCAAGCTCGTCAACTTCCTCCGTGAGAATCGGGATATTTTTGCTTGGTCCACACAGGACTTGAAGGTGTTCCGAGGGAGTTGGCCGAGCACTCCTTAAATGTGAGACCCGGAGCAAAGCCGGTGAAGCAACCTCTCCGCCGCTTTGCCGAAGATAGGAGAAAGGTCATTGGAGATGAGATAGCTCGGCTCCTCGTAGCTGGGTTCATCATGGAAGTGCTTTACCCGGATTGGCTATCTAATCCGGTGCTTGTGGAAAAGAAGAAAGATGATCCGAATGTGGCGGTGGTTTGGCGTATGTGCATGAATTACACGAACCTGAATAAGGCATGCCCAAAAGATCCATTCCCACTGCCGAGGATAGATCAGGTCATAGATTCTACTGCTAGGGGTGAACTGTAGTCATTCATAGACGCATATTCTCGTTTCCACCAGATACCTCTGAACCCGAATGATCAAATAAAGACTGCATTTATTACCCCGTACGGGGCTTATTGCTATTGCACCATGCCTTTTGGTTTACGTAATGCAGGGGCAACGTACCAAAGATATATGCAAAAATGTTTACACGATCAAATTGGTCGAAATGTGCAAGTGTACGTAGATGATGTGGTAATAAAAACCAAGGAAAGCAAAACGCTCCTTGATGATATCAGGCAAACGTTTGCGAACTTAAGGAGGTTCCGAATGAAGATTAACCCGGAGAAATGTACATTCGGTGTCCCGGCTAGAAAATTACTCGGATTTCTTGTCTCCAGCCGAGGTATCGAAGTTAACCCAACTAAAATCCGGGCCATATAGCGAATGGAATTGCCGAAGTGCCTTAACGATGTCCAGAAATTCACTGGTTGCCTTGCATCCTTAAGTCGGTTTGTATGTCGGTTGGGAGAAAAGGCACAGCCTCTCTATCAACTAATGAAAAAGTCGAACAAGTTCATTTGGACGCAGCAGGCCAATGAAGCCTTCATCCAGTTAAAGAAAATGTTAGCCATTGCACCAGTGTTAGCCTCTCCACTATCAAAAGAGCCAATGTTGCTCTACATAGCCGCAACCAACCGAGTTGTAAGTGCAGTAATTGTGGCAGAGCGCGACGAGGAGGGTAAGTCAGTGCAAAGGCCAGTATATTATCTGAGCGAGGTATTATCAGCTTCAAAGCAAAACTATCCTCACTATTCGAAGATGGCATATGGTGTGTATATGGCGGCTAAGAAGCTAAAGCACTATTTTGAAGAGCACCCCATCAAAGTAATATGTGAAGCCCCCATATCTGAGATAATGAGCAATAAGGATGCAAGTGGCCAGATTGCAAAATGGGCAATTGAGCTAGCCCCTTATGCTCCACAATACGACAGGAGATAAGCGATCAAGTCTTAGGCTGTGGCCGACTTTTTTGTGGAATTGGGCCGAGGTGCAATATGAGCCACCATTGCCAGACCCGAACTACTGGAGGATGAATTTGGATGGATCAAAAACAAAAACCAGGTTAGGCGCCAGAGTTGTGCTTACCTCGCCCAAGAAGGACCAGCTGAAGTACGTGCTGTAGATCCACTTCACAGCATCAAACAATGTTGCAGAATATGAAGCGCTTGTGCATGGGCTCAAAGTGGCAAAAGAAATTGGAATACGCCGGATCCAGTGCTTTGGTGACTCCGATCTGGTAGTCCAGCAAGTATCAGGGCATTGGGATGCGTTGGATGCAAATATGGCATTGTACAGATTTCATGTGCACAAGATATCATGATACTTTGAGGGATGCGAGTTTCATCATGTACCCCGGCTGGAAAACGAGGCTGCCGACATACTGTCGAAACTCGGATCAACCCGACAAGCGATCCTGCCAGGGGTAGCACTGGAGCACCTCAGAAAACCATCTATCAGGCCATCCAGAGTCCGAGTCAATATATATCCCGGCAAATCCGGAATCGGAAGCTGTGCCCATGGAAATTGATGTGGGAAGTGGTTCGCGAAACCCGGGGACTGCTTCGACAAACCCGGGGACTGCTTCGCAAGACCCGGGGATTGGGCAGCATGATCCGGTTGAGTTTATGCTGGTGGATCAAATGGAAATCGACAAGGAAGTGTTCCCCGTGCGAGCCATACCAGCTTGGGCACTGCCCATATTCCAATTCCTGAAAGATGGAACTTTGCCCAGTGAAGAAGTGCTTTCAAGGCAAACTCAGAGGAGGGCAAAGGCATACACGATTATCAATTCCGAGCTATACAAGAGAAGTGTCACAAATGTCCTCCAACGATGCATTGACCCAGAAGATGGACTTGACATCCTCCAAGATATACATCAAGGGGAATGTGGGCATCACGCCTCGTCTAGAGCCTTGGTAGCAAAAGCTTTCCGGCATGGGTTTTACTGGCCAAGTGCCTTGGAACAAGCAGAGGATCTGGTAAGAAAGTGCAATGGTTGTTAGAGGTATGCCACCAAGACGCACATGCCAGTGTCGGAGCTCAAGACCATACCAATTACCTGGCCATTTGTTGTATGGTGTTTGGATATGGTTGGCCCGTTTAAGCTGGCAAGAGGAAATATGACCCATATCTTGGTTATGGTTGACAAGTTTACAAAATGGATTGAAGTAAAGCCGATAAGAAAATGTGATGGAGCTACCGCCATGACATTCCTCAAAGATATAATCCTGAGGTATGGCTACCCTCATAGTATCATAACAGATAACGGCACCAATTTTGCTGAAGGAGAATTTGCGCGATTCTGCCAAGATAAAAAGATCCGGCTAGACATTGCTTCAGTAGCCCACCCCGCATCGAACGGACAAGTGGAAAGATCCAACGGATTAGTGTTACCCGGGATAAAACCCCAGCTCATTGAGCCGCTGCAAAGATCAGCGGGGTGCTGGATAGAAGAACTACCAGCGGTACCGTGGAGTTTAAGAACAACTCTGAATCGATCAACAAGCTATACGCCATTTTTTCTAGTATATGGGGCAGAAGCTGTATTACCAGCCGACATAGAGCATGATTCTCCTAGAGTCACCCAATACACAGAAGCCAAAGTGCGAGAAGCCCGGCAAAATGATGTTGATCTGCTGGAAGAAGCGAGAGAGTTGGCATTGTCCAGATCCACCATATATTAGCAAAATCCCCGACGCTATCATAGCCGGAAAGTAAACCCCCGAGTTTTTCGGGAAGGTGATCTGGTACTCCGGCTGGTACAATGTACTGCTGGCATGCACAAGTTATCCCCCATGGAAAGGCCATTCATTGTAAGCAAAGCATTGCACAATGATCCTTATTATCTCATCGCTGCAAAACCACAGGAGAAGAACAAGGCGGACAGGTCTGGCGAGGAATCTAAGCGTCCATGGAATGTAGCTCTACTTCGTCCATTCTACACTTAACAAAGAAGTGTTTGTATCCGAGTTTCTCATATGTCGGTATGTATGCCGGAAATGAGTTTATCAATGAAATCTTGGCACATCGAGCAGTAACTCGGGGACCGCCTTAGTAATATTTATCGTCCTTTAAGTTAGTTATTTATTTTTATGTCGGCTGGCTTAAGTTGCTTCTACCTAAGCCGGATTAGTAGTGTGTGAGCACCAAAAACTCAACTCTTCGACTTGCTTCTGTCCAACAAGAATTGGCCTCATGGCAAGCAAGAGAACAAGTTTGGAAATGCGCAGCACACGAAAAACGACTAAGGAAAGGAACGTAATTGAGCCGACGTTTATTGTTCGGACTAACCCCATGTTTATTTTACCTTTGCCATGTTGGATTATTTTGAGCTAATCCTAAAGTTTCCAAGTATTGTTAAGTCAATTTTTGAAACTCGGTCTTGTAAGTCACAAAACCGAATCAAGGTAGACACGAACCGAGCCACGAAATTGAAGGAACGAGAAAATGAAACTCGGGGACTACGCCCAAGTTAATTCGATGTGGATAACTTAGTGGCAAAACAAAATCAGTATGCTTAATACATCTGCACCCGGCATACCGGGGATCTGATAAAATTCAAAGTGTTTTTTGATGCTCAAGGAACAACAGCAGGAGGAGGTAACTCGGCGCCAGCAGGTGGAACTCCAGCCTCAGCTTCATCGTCTTCATTTTCTTCAACATCCGAAGCTTCATCCCCTTCATCGTCACCTGAACCATCTTCGACATATTCGTCGTCAACAGCGTCAAGGAAGCTTGGTCCCTCGTTCCATTGATGGACGGGGGAAAACTAGATGAGGTTGTGGGCGCAAGCCTTACACCGAGCTACCCAATCTGGGTCAGTTGACCACTTTGATCCAGTGCGCAAGCCCTCGAGAAGCTTCAGATTTAATTTTTCATACCAAGTGAGAACGAAGTGGAGGACAGTATCAACTCCAGCACGAGCAGCGGATTCCCTCCAAAGGTCGAGTTGGGTCTCGCATTCCATCAGTTTGTTGATCAGAGCTGTGGATCTCCCCGGAACATCCTCACCAGGCCAGAGGGCATGGAAGATCCGGACAGATGAATCCAAGAGATCCGAACCATAGTTCTTCATGATTTCAACTCGGGAGGATAGGCTGACTATCAGATCCTCTAGGTCAAGAGGAATGGAGCCAGGACCAGATGGAGTACCTCTCTACTAGCGGAACTTGGTAATGGCAGTGGATGCGATGGTATCGCCCTCTGGGAATTTTCCTGAAAACAAAACAAGTAAGATAAGTAAAAGAATTAAACCTAGAAAAATTAATGTCGACTTAAGGAAAGGAGTTTACATGAGACATGGCTATGGATCTCAGTCAGCTCCTTGGTGCAATTATCACGTCTCATCCGGAGCTGCTCAAGTTCAGCAATAGCCGAGCCTAGCTTGACGTCGGCCTCCTTCAGCAACTCTTGATCTTTGGCACTTTGAAGGTTGAGACGTTCCCGTTACTTGGTGAAATCTTGGCCAGCTTTCTCCATCTCAGTCTTGTGGAGCGCCTTGAGCTTTTTCATTTCAGCCTTGAGCTTGGAAATTTCATCATCTTTGGTCCGGAGAATAATAAGTTCGCCGTCCTTCTTCTTGAGCTCAGCCTGATGTTTCCCTGCTTGTTCGAGAAAATGCAGAATCATATCAGGCACGGGCACACTATCTTTAAGATCCGGTCCAAGTGGAACTTAACCCGGCTCTAGGTGTGTGCATATTTGAAGTGTACAAAATCCGGGCCAAGTGGAACTTAACCCGGCTCTAGGTGTGTGCATATTCTAAGTGTACAAAATCCGGGCCAAGTGGAACTTAACCCGGCTCTAGGTGTGTGCATATTCGAAGTGTACAAAATCCGGGCCAAGTGGAACTTAACCCGGCTCTAGGTGTGTGTATATTGGAAGTGTACAAAATCTGGGCCAAGTGGAACTCAACCCGGCTCTAGGTGTGTGCATATTCGAAGTGTACAAAATCCGGGCCAAGTAGAACTTAACCCGGCTCTAGGTGTGTGCATATTCGAAGTGTACGAAATCCGGGCCAAGTGGAACTTAACCCGGCTCTAGGTGTGTGCATGTTCGAAGCTACTAAGGAGTTACGCTAGTTCTCTAAGGAGCATCCGGCCGAGTAACAAGTTACTCCCCCAGAGGCTCGGGGACTAATGGATATATCTCTAAGCACTTGTGCATGATGAAGAAAGGACAAAGTAGCGTACCTCCATCATCCGGCCAGCAAGGTTGATAGC
The DNA here is from genome assembly GCA_910589775.1 of Avena eriantha. Classification (NCBI taxonomy): domain Eukaryota; kingdom Viridiplantae; phylum Streptophyta; class Magnoliopsida; order Poales; family Poaceae; genus Avena; species Avena eriantha. The sequence goes on from OU342745.1 coordinate 81,891,776, forward strand.
TTTGGCTGCGGTGTTCATTTGGGCACTAAATTCGGCAGGCCCGAACTTCTCCCAGAGATCGTCGTTGGGATTGACGAACTCCGCTCTGTTCCAGTTATCTACATATTCGATCAGAGCCGGAGGATAACTCTCTCCGCTGAGCATGTGCGGCGTAACCAAGCCCTTGGCATGGGCCTACCTCCTCGCAACTTGGGCAGCAGCAGGGCTGGTATGCAATGTGAGATGCTTGCTAGCTGATCCGGGGGAGGCATCTTTCTTTGGCAGTTCTTTCTTTGATAGCATGGACGCGAGCATGCGCTGTCCAGCCTCGATGGACGCTGCCCTGGTGGCATCAGAACTTTCTTGGCCTTGGGCTGCTGCTGAGAAGCTGAGATTTGAGCTGTAGTCTTGGATTTGGGCGCAGCCTTGGTGCTAGCTGGGCCCTCTCGCCGAGTCTTGGAAGACTCAGACGAGGCAGATGGAGTTGGTGTTGGTGCTTGTGTTGATGTTGGTGTTGCTGTTGGTGCTGGCGCTGGTGCCGGTGCTGACACTGGTGTTGGCGGTGCTGCTGCTGCTGCTGTGACCTTGGAGATGGCGGGTTGCGGCTGAGCAGATGAGGAGCTAGGAGCCTCTGCTACCTCGGCAGTGCCGCTTCCCCCTGCTCCGAGGTTGCCCTCCTCTGGCCGAGGTGGGCTAGAATCCGGAGCAGCCATGGAACCCTCACGAATTGGGCTCAGTGGGCGTGTGTCGTCACTACGAGGGGGAGATGGGATACGCCGGAGGGGTGAAGCAATGCCGGAGCCGCTCTGGGGAACCTCCACCGCAGCCCTGTCGAATCAGATGATGAATAAGAAGTTATAATGAAAGAAAGGCACATAGATAAAAAATCATGAAGCAGAGAACTAGACCAAAGGGAAAAGTGACTTACTCGTCAGAAGTCAAAGGCTCCTTGGGCTTCCGAGCTCTCCGAACTATAGTTTTAGTCGGAGGCTTGGTGGCGGTCTTATCCGCGGACTTCTTTTGCCGCTTAGTTGTTTTCGAAGGTCCGGAGGAAGCAGAGGAAGTGGCAGCCTGTTTCTTAGACGCAGCTGGGACCGGCTCACCCGTAGCAAGGGGAGGATCTTCATGAATCTGCCCAGCCGGGTTAGCTGAAGTCGGAAAGGCGTAAGAAAGGGGTACAGCGTCAAATGCCTCCATCACCTCAATGTCGGAATCATCTTCATCATCAGGCCAATCTCTTAAGGAAGAGAAGTTACTAGTGGGTCGCTTCGTTGCGTCCGGGAATGGCAGGAACATTTCCTGATCCGGCTCCTCCTCGTCCGAGACAAGTCGATCCTTCGCCCATTTGAGGGAAGGCTTGGTGCTATCTTCAAGGGTTTGCTGAAGAAACATCAAAGAAGAAAATGCAAATGGATCAAATAAACGACATACTCCGGCATAGGATATAGCTCGAAAAGGGATTGAATCTTGAGATTTACCATAGGAGGAGGCTTGTCCCGGCAGTAATTCTCCATCCCCCACTCCCAGTCAGCGGAGAAGTCCTTGTCGGTCGTGAAAAGGGCCTTGACCCGGCGGAATATATCGGTGTTGTTTAGTTCGAAGGAGGAAGTCCGGTTGGGGTCAAGTCGCCAGCTCATATGGAAAAGCTTGTGTGTGCGCTTCTAGAGAGGGGAGATCCTGCCGCGGACGAAAGTGATCATTGCATCCTCGTTGCGCTGCCCCAAATCCCTTAGCTCATGGAACCTCTTGTTGACTTAATTCGCCAAGACAGTGGGTTTCTTGGAAACCTGGTCCCACAAATCCAGATTAGGAGGACCCGGAGCATAGGGGCGCAACCGGATCAGATCCTCATCCGTGTCGTTTCTGACATAGAAGAAGGTTCGGGCCCAGCCCTTATAGGAATCAAGCCCCATGACCCGGGGAAAGACGGATAGTTTCTGGGAGAGATGGAGGCAGCACCGAACTGAGTCAGGTGTTTGTCCTCCGGGGCACGTTGTTTATCCGGAATCACGTTCCTTCGCAGATCGAAGAACCGGATCCAGAGCTCTTTGGTGGGCCATAATCCGATGTATCCTTCTATGGTGGAGGCGAATGAAGAAAGGGATGTAATGGCGTTATCCGGAAGATGGTGAGGTTGGAGTTCGTAGGTGTTGAGGAAGTCGTGGAAGAAATTGCTCGCGGGTAGGCCGAAGCCGCACTAGAAATGGGATAGGAACAACACGAACTGACCCGGATTGGGTGAGGGAGCAAGTTCCTCGGAGGCGAGGCAGGCAATCACACCCTCCGGGATGCGACAGGTGCGGTATAGCTAGTCCAGATCATCCTGGCATACCCAGGAACCGGCCCAAGCACCATGCTCCATGGATTCCCCTCCCTCCTCCATTTCTGCCTCAGCGACGGCGAGCTCCTCTTCGGTCATCTCTAGATCGCTGTCCTCACCGGCCCGATCAGACGAGGGAGGCAGAGGCCTAGACTGGTGCGGACCCGTGATGGTGGAGCTGCGCGGGAGCGGCAGCAAGGCAGGTGCAAGAAAGCACGGTGTGGCGGCGGTGCTGCAGAGCATATGCGACGGCGGCGGCGGCGCTGTCGCTAGGAAGAAGAAGAGGCAAAAATGCAGAGGGATGCGAGAAGGGGAAAATGCCTAAGGGGCGTGCCCCTCCCCTATTTAACCACGCCCAGCGATGGGTAGTGGGATCGTGATGTGCGCTGAGGCCACACGGTGTGGCCATGTATTTTCCAGGTCAGCCAATCCGAGGCGAGCCACAGGAAGGGCCACAGGGCATCGGAGAGCCCACGACGCGATGCGGTGATACAGTTAACGAGGAGGCGGCAGTGACGCGACGTGTGCAAGAGTAACACCTGACAATAAGTGCAGTAACTGGCGCAGACCCTTAAAAGGAGACAAGGTAATGATTACCCTCCACGTGGGACATGGGGAAGCGTACGAAGGAAGGAATAGTAATCCGGAAACTGAAGGGTAGCCCGGCCACCGAGTGATAACTCGGAATGAGCCAAGGGAATACTACACCACGGAGTCCGAGCTATGAAGTAACTCGGAAAAAGGAGCAAAAATATTAAACCTGCCGTGGCCTTAGCAGCTGAAGTTGCTAAGACCGCACCATCTTCGGGAACTAAAGTTGGGGGGATACCCCCGGGTAGGGTCACGCCGGGGTATAGAGGCCGAGTTAGCCGAGGTACGGCAAGGTCAAAGCGAATGCTGGCCGAGTCACCTCAAGGCAGGCCGACTTACGGGGTAACCCGGACCGGAGGACATCCACCTAACTGAGTCCTAGCCGACGTATGTCGTATGCCGGCAGGCATTTTGTAACTTGTATGCAGGTACCCGCGGGGCCGGATTAACCAGGCATGATCCGGGTTATATCAGGCTTGCAAGAGAAGGAAGGTATCTCGCTGGTCAAAAGGTGGGCATTGTACGCTAGAGCATGCGCGAAGCGGACAGAGGGAAGGACCACTGAGGCGTGCCGACAAGGGTGACGCGCCCTATGTCAGATGGCACAGGCGCCGCAGAGGCTTACGTAGCCTCTGCATGGCTTACGATGGCAAAAGGTGACCCGGTCAGTTTGCTATTTTGGGAAGAAGCATATTCCTAGGAATATGCTTCCACCTATGTCCTAATGGGAACCCTAGCCTCCCCTATATAAGGAGGGCTAGGGCTTCTGTAGAAGGGGTTGGAAGGCATTTGAGTAGTTGTTTCCTGGGAGATAGGTAGTGGCGAGAGTAAGAGAGCTTCTTCTTCCTCCTCTCCCCAATATAGCTCAAGGAGCATCTGTAACTTTGCGATCTTGGTGAATACAAAGCATCTGTGTGTGGAATCACCACACTATCCCTCCCTAGATTCCTCTAGTGCATATTGGCCCCACCTTTAGCCTATCCATGGCATTTGCCATGACACCACCACGACATTATGGAAAAGAATATACATTCAATGAACACTGGTGGATCCATGTGTGGTTTGTGGAAAGAACACACATGCAATGCCATTGGTTGATCCATGTGGTTTGTGGAAAGGAACACACATGCAATGACATTGGTGGATCCATAAGTGGTTTGTGGAAAGAACACACATCCAATGAACACTGGTGGATCCATGTGTGGTTTATGAAAAGAACACACATGCAATGCCACTGGTTGATCCATGTGTGTTTGTGGAAAGAACACACATGCAATTACACTAGTTGACCCATGTGTGGTTTGTGGAAAGAACACACATGCAATGACTATGGTGGATCCATGTGTGGTTTGTGAAAAGAACACACATGCAATTCCATTGGTTGATCCATGTGTGGTTTGTGAAAAGAACACACATGCAATGCCATTGGTTGATCCATGTGTGGTTTGTGTAAAGAACACACATGCAATGCCATTGTTTGATCCATGTGGTTTGTGGAAAAGAACACACATGCAATGACACTAGTTGATCCATAAGTGGTTTGTGAAAAGAACACACATGCACAACAATTTGTTATCCATGTGGTTTGTGGAAAAGAACACACATGCAATGACATTGGTGGATCCATGTGTGTTTTGTGAAAAGAACACACATGCAATGAACATTGGTTGATCCATGTGTGGTGTGTGAAAAGAACACACATGCAATGCCATTGGTTGATCCATGTGGTTTGTGGAAAATAACACACATGCAATGACATTAGTTGATCCATGTGTGGTTTGTGGAAAGAACACACATGCAGTGAACACTGGTGGATCCATGTGTGGTTTGTGAAAAGAACACACATGCAATGACATTGGTGGATCCATATGTGGTTTGTGGAAAGAACACACATGTAGTGAACACACATGCAATGCCATTTGTTGGATCCATGTGTGGTTTGTGAAAAGAACACACATGCAATGCCATTTGTTGATCCATATGTGGTTTGTGGAAAAGAACACACATGCAAATGACATTGGTGGATCCATGTGTGGTTTGTGGAAAGAACACACATGCAATGCCATTGGTTGATCCATGTGTGGTTTATGAAAAGAACACACATGCAATGACTCTAGTGGATACATATGTGGTTTTTGGAAAAGAACACACATGCAATGAACACTAGTGGATCCATATGTGGTTCATGACAGGAACACACATGCAATGACTCTAGTGGATACATATGTGGTTTGTGGAAAGAACACACATGCAATGAACTCTAGTGGATCTATCTTGGCATAATTTGATGTATGCCACGATGTAGTTCATTGTAAAAGACACTCACTTTCCATTTTCATACTACTCAGCTTTGCCCTTGGTTTTTTGATACTACCCAGTTTTGCCCCTCTCTCTTTCGTAGAAGCAGAAACCTGTGTCCACTCTGTCTGCTACGCCTGATTAGTTGTCATAGTTGTCACGCGGATCGTGCGCACCAACTGTTGATCTAGTGTGATCCAACGAGGCTCGTTGCACACGTCCTTCATAGGACAGTGCGAGACAACACGGACGTCTACCTCAGCAAGACTTCTACAAGAAGGAACACGATGTTGTCCATGGAAAAACTCGTCGAGTGGTCATGTCACATTTAATCTAGTCTGCAAAGGCTACAAGTCTACTACACGGCAACTGGTCATCCACGGCCCACGGGCTATACCATTTTTACTACGCAGCGTGCCTGCACTCTCACTTCCGACAGGCCCCCACCACACGAACATTCCACGCGGCAGCCGCAACCGGAAGAGCTGCCTACCGGGGCCCTTGAAGAGGCCTAAACGCCCCCACATTAAAAACCCATCCTATCGGGTCCTCCATTCACACTCATCCACTACTCTCTCTTCCATATCTAGCAAAACCCCACAATCTTGAACGTACTTGCACGAACCTTCTCCATGAAACCAGTGCGTGGGGGTGAGTGTGCGGGCATCGCACTGCCGGGGTGGTGCTTCACGCGGCAGATCTGGGGGAGCATCACGCAGCACAAGGCGAGGAGGACTTGCAGTTCATCCCCTTGGGGGGACCATGTGCTCGCCGGTGCTGATGACTTCGGAGGCCCCGATGAGGGCATGGAGTCCGACGAACACGCTCCGCTCGTGTACCCGGAGGTACATCTATTTCTACATGTTTCATATTTTCTGCTCGAGCTTAATCTACTCCTAATTTAGATGCAACGTACGAACCGGTACATGGCGAGATCTAGTCTGTTCTGAATGAATCCACATTATTTATTTATTAATAAGTTATCAAGAACACAAACCACATTAATTTAGGAGCGAGCTGGGTAGACGGTCGTAATGAACTGCTGAACCTGTACAGACATGTTATTGCATCGAAAGTAACTTGGAATGGTGGAAGGAATATATATATTTATTATTTTGCTCATTTCGGTTTGCATTCCATACATTATAGGTGGATTCAAGTGAGATGGACTCTGACAAGGAGACCAGGGACAACAAGAGCCGCCATGTCATGAAGAAGCTCAAGAGCGGGATAATCCCTTTCCGCACTCGACTTGGGGAGCTCAGGTGCCCTTTCTGTAAGAAAGGAGTCAACCCGAGGATTGCCAGGGTTGAAGTCTGCTCGTCGCATTCTAGTCGTGCGTGATAGAATAGGCCCACATAAAGAGAAAGCGGAGACCTTCCCAAGGTTACTCATCTAGATCTGGATAATCACTAGCTATATTATTTCCTGCTCCTAAATTCTCGTAAATAGAGGATAGGCCCGGCACCCCACAATCACGGCACCTCTAAGAAGACACCTATTCCCGGCGCACTCCATGTGAAAGACACCTATTCTCGGCACTATTCCATAGCACACACACTTATACTTAAGTAGGCATAGCTCCGTTAAGAGCTCATCGAACTTTACTTCTAGAGTGAGACCTGTGATAGAAGGGGTAAAGGTGAATTTCAGTCCTCTTTCTCTTGATTCCGCATGATGTTGGCATCGCTAAAAGCCTGTCTAGTAAACACAAGTCGGCGACCAAGGCTAAGCACGCTGCTTATGGCAAATTCCTGAGGGAGTATGTCAAGATCGGCCTAGTGTCCCCTTACTTAGGAATCAATAACTTCTAGTCGACCAACCTGTCACTCTGCTGGCCAGGCCACTAATAATATTTAGTCCTCTTACCGTATCTAGACCCTTAAACTATGTGGATTTCTATTTTCATACCCTTCAAATTATATTCAAGTTCATCTGTTTATGGAGTTAAAGTTCCGGTGGCATACTTGTTATTTTGCATGGATAGAGGAGTGCCCCCAACAGTAAGGGTTATCTTGTCCGCTAGATCACAGAGGTCAACGGTTGGTTGGCACGATCCGTGTGACAACTGTCTCGACCAATCAGAGCGTAGCAGCGAAGATGAGCACATGTGCGAGAGATGGATACAAAGAGAGGGGAAAACCGAGTAGCACTTAAGAACCAAGGGCAAAACTGAGTAGAACTTAAAACCCAAGGGCAAGAGTGACAAATGGATTCAAATAGAAAATAGAAAATGATTTAAAAAATGGAACCAAACTGCCAGTGTTACGCTCGAGGGAAAAACTGAGTACAACTGAATCACCGGGGTTAGACACAAGGGAAAAAAAACGTGACTCACGGTACGCGTGTGCGCTGCACGAGGCGGTAGCGGACACGTGTGACCGTGCACGGTGCAGTAGCGTACGCGGTGCATGGTAGTGCAACGAAACGTCGCTTCCCTTCTCCTTTAATAGAGGCCTCCCCACTCCCACTCATCACACACTCGCTCACTCAACCGTCTCTACTGTCCCATCACCTTCTACAAACACCCAACAAAACCCAAACCACGCCGGCGATGGAGAAGAACGGCATGGTGGCCACTGGCGCCTGCAAGGCCGTCGGCGAGGAGCCCCCGTCCCCGTATAGACCCCTGTCCCTATCCCCGCATCCGCCATAGCCGCCGGCGAGGAAGCTCCCACCGGTCTCGGACAGATCCCGCTCGGCTGGGACCCCTATGAGGAGGTTGTCTACATAAGGCCGGAGAACCCCTATGACACCAGCATCGCCGACCCATGGTTGGAGGTAACCAGGGTTTTCTCTCCTTCCCTTGTTCTCCCCCCGTTCCCATCATTGGATGCTAGATCGTATGTTATTAGGGCTCGGTTGTTCATATTTTTACAGTAGTTAATCCTCTTGTGTTAGATCTCAATTTTTGATGAATCCTCCTGGTCGTAGTTGGGATCAGTATTCGATTTGGTTTGAGATTTGGGGAATAATCGGGTAATCTCAATTAGTCAATCTATGCAAATAATCAATCCCGATAATCAAAGTATCTCAATCAAGTCCTTATTGCACTCTACTGTTTTTTCCAACAAGAGGATAGTGGCGACGTCCACCGCGACGGCGAGTCCAAGGACACCAAGACTCATCATGTGCTGAGGAGGCTAAAGTCCGGCCAGTACAACAACTTCTTCACCGGCGATGTGTACATGTGCCCCTTCTGCCCCACCAGGAGGCTCCGCGCCACGGACTTCAACTCCCTCATGAAGCATGTCGAGGACGTGAGGACCTGCGACGAGTCTGTAAACGTCCACAACTTCATAGCCAAGCACCAGGCGCTCGGTCTTCACCTCTGCAACCTCCAGAAGGTGGCTATCGAGGAGGGTCACATGCCCCCGATCAAACCCAAGGCCCCCAAGGTCAAGGGGTTGGGCAGCAAGAAGTGGAGGAGGTGCTAGAGGGAGGAGGCGGAGGCCCTCCTAGCAGAGGCCACGAGGGGCCACTGATCAGCTGCTGCTGCTGCTGTAAAGCTGCTTCTTTTGTCTTGTCTGTGTTGAACCTGTCAGCTGATGCTATTGAGCAGCCTAATTGTCGAACCTCGTTAAGTAGTACCGTACTATATAACCTATATTAGCTGCTTTATCTACATCTTCTCTGTTTACTGGATTTATTTATGGTGCTGGTTAGTTTTGCTGCTCTAGATTTGCTACCAGATTGGGGAAAACGAGGGCAAAAGGAACAATGAACAAAGAGAGAAGCTGCTCTAGATTCCCTACCTTTTTGGGCAAAAAAACACAACTGTTAGCGAAAAAGGCGCTCTTAAAAAGGCCAAATAACAAAAAAAAACTTCCAATTTAGGCGTCAGGGCGCATGTAACGGCCAAGACTTTGACCAAATGGCACCCCCCTCCACGCGCATGTGAGGGCTTCGGAATATCGGGGGGGCAAAAGTGAGGACAAACGAGACACAATGTTGCTATACCTAAATCTGACAAAAAGCTGAATTTGGCTTTACCATGCAATTTGGCTAGAGCTCCACAATGTAGCTATTCTAAATCCCTAAACTATGTGGTGTGTTGAAACCTCATGCTTTTCCACTGACACGTGTTGCAAAGTGGCTTGATCGTGCATGCTTACACAAGTGGCCTACACAGAAACTTATAGAATCATGGGCAAACGAGCTTCAATTTGGCAAATTCTAGACAAAATCACGAAATTAAAGAAAGGAAATTGCAAGCTTTGCGCAATGGGCAGGCCTGATCGGTTGCCCCGGGGTGCAGGGATGCTAAGATCCCTGTCTATGCTTGCACTTCTTAAACTTGTTAGGAATAATAGTTGTACACTTCCTTCTGTCCTGTCACGTTACGTCGTGTCAGCACCGCGCACCCGCTGCGGATCGGCAACGGGACGATGGTCTACGTGACCGGTCTCTGCCACGCCAAAACTAGGTCCCATCGCCTACCGGGACAGACACCGAATTTAATCGCTAGGATTGGAAACCAGTGGTGCTCGCCCGGTCAAACTTGCTTCCACATGGGTATGACCGGAATATTGGTAAACGCAATTTAAGCATCGCCTTCCGTCTCCTCAGCACATCACTATGCAAAAATCCCTAACTCATTCCTTCTGCCGCCCTCCACCACCACAGCCACCGCAAGAACCATCAACACTGCCGCAGGCACCCCCTCCGTCGGGCCATACCACCGCAACAGATCACTCCACCACCACGCCAAGTCCCAGCCACCGCTACCGACCCTAGGCCACCGCCGCTGCATTATCTGCTGCCATGGACTCAGAGTACGGCGTGTTCGGTGACGGAAGCGACTTCACCGACGAGTACGCCGTCACCACCCATGGCACCACCAAGCTGACGGTCATCCACACAAATGCATCAGCGGAGGTCGCCAAGGTCATCGCAATGTACAAGCGGTGGCTACAGGAGCCGATGGATAGGTACAAGATCGTCGGCCTTGACCTCAAGTATACCGGAGATAGGAAGAGGACAGCGCTTTTGCAGCTGTCCATGCGCAACCACTGCCTCCTATACCACGTATGTAGGGCCAAATTTGTATGCCCGGAGCTTCGCGAGTTCCTACACAGGAGGAAGAACTACTTCACCAGCGTCGACATCAAGAACGACACTCTGAAGCTAGAGCAGGATCTCCTTGTTCATGTCATCAATCACGTCGATCTCCAACATTTGTGGAGATACCCGGATGGCGATACGGGGAAAGCCGGCATGGCTAGACTCGCTGCCGACATCATCGACCGTGAGTACGCCAGCATGAAAGTCGAGTTCCCGAAGCACCTGCACGAGCGATGGGAGTGGAGGCACCTGGATTACGATGCGATCAAGTACGCGGCCAGGGACACATATGTCTGCTACGATATGCTCAATAGGATCTGGCAGGTGGGTGAGTGTGTTGGTTACCACTACTAGTTTTGCATTTCGTTCCTAGTTTTATCTCGCCTGTATTTTATCTCGCATGTAGTATTTTCTAAACATTCTGTGTGTAAGAACCAAGCTCGTATGATCCCTGTGCTAACCTGTATGAATTACATTTCCCCCTTTTGTATGCTCAACATTCATTCTTACAAATTCTGTCTGTGCCATTTGCATGCGGCAGAATCCAGGACTGACATGCATAAGGTGTGGTACAGTCATAAGTCATAACCAAACCCAGATTATAGTTCAACAAAGGTAATACATAGCAGTTCGTAATTGCTCACATAGTGTACTTATGAAATAACATGTTTTTATAAACATAACAAGCCCCGTACAAACACAACACTCATGCACTAAAATTCTACATCCCAGCCTGTTGGAGAAGGCAACCGATCCCAGGATGCCTTCGTTCGCTTGCCTTGGCTTGTTGATTCATCTACACTCCGGCATCTGGGGCAAACAACCTGCCTTGGTAGTGGTTCAATTATGTGATGCCTGGAACGAGATTTTACAATCTAGCGGTACAGCTCGTGGCTAACATACCCGTCAATTGCAGCGTACTTCAGATTAGGTTCAGAAAGTGGCTTATCCTCCTAGTAATTGTGTCCTAAACGCCTCCACGAACATCTCGGCAGTTTGCCCTTCATGTCAGCGTTCCACAACTCAATGAGTTCGGAGGCAAGATCGGCCATCCCGGTCCTGCCGACCTTCGTCCTTGGGATCCAGTAAATCTCCTGGATGTCCACTCTACATTGCTCTGGGATTCTAATGTTGACAGTCAGGCTTTCAAGAAGTTTAGTGTCACTCGTGATGTCAACACTAGTAAATGTTATGTGTTGGTTCATGAGAAAGTCATGAAACCGATCCCTAATCATTTTGCCCCACCTGAATGAAAATGAATTCAGACAAATAATATAGCAACAACTTTTGCAAACAGATGATTCAGGAACAAAAAGATAGCAAAAAGTCTACCAGATCCCGTCAGCCCCCTTCTCGCAAAAAGGCTGGTATACGAGGACGTGCCCCTTCATGGAGAGTTGCACCACGGGGATCCTATGGTGATCGCGGTTGTACTCGAGGTCGAGACATATGAACCTGTTTTCTTCGAACTGCATCCAACTCGTGTAATTACTCAGAGTGTTCGTCACCGTCCGAGGGTCGGTGGTGTAGACGACATTGATCTTCTTCCTGCCATGTACTTCTATGTCTAAGTGCACAGTCGCTTGCCTGCCGTTGTTTCGGACGTCCGAAAAGTCCATGACTACAGGCAAGACGGAAAGGATACAGAGGAAGAGGGTGATGCCGTGGTGGAGGAAATGGATGTGGCCGTGGAGGAGAAAGACGATGAGGCCGTGGAGGAGGAAATGAGACGGAGAAGTGAAAGATTGGAAGCGATCCTACCAATATCTAGAATGGTGCACGACCGTTCGTAGTAGGGTGAAGATGGAGAAAAACGACGGCTTTACACGTTGATGCTAGCGCTTCCTAAAATTTGTTCTGCGCCACTTGCATGCGGTGGAAGCGAGGTCTTCCATGCACGATCCAAGTCAAACGTAGTCACGTTTGCGCGTGCCGACCTTCACTCACTGATAGGCGGGCCGCACATTTCTCTCTCTTACGATTTATTTTTTCACTTCCTCCAGACAGTTCCGGCGTGCGCCTTCAATAATTACACCCCCCTTCCTTGTCTTCCACGTGGACAAGAATCGGCTGCGGCGGCGGTTCCTTGCAGATTCACTCCCTACTCGAACAACTGCCCCCATCCCTGATTCCATCCTCTCTCGAATCCATCCGCCTCCTTATCACAACACCTTCATTAATCTACCAGATTCCAGACTCCATTTGCCGCTATGGGTAGAGCTTGGGGTAGTAGCAGGCTGAAGCGAAAGGCATGCGACGATGACGCAGATGGCCAGGGCGACCGCCACCGCGAGGATTGGGGATGGCCGAACCTCAGCGTCGCGAACATCCACAGGATCGCCTCGGGGCTGGACATCATCTCTGTCGGCTGCCTCGCTCGCTGCATCCCTGGCTACCGCTTCACAATGCCAGACATGGACGAACGACCATTCGGCACGCCAGGCCTTCTTTCCCCCGATAACGGCAAATGGCCAAACGACCGCCATGGCCATGTAAGTTCCAGTATCTTGCTTAGTGGTTCAGTCATATCGTTGATTCATATGTGCTGAACTCTCATCGAAATCCTATGTTCCTTTCGCCGAACGTGTTGTGTGCACGCGCGGTTTGAACAAATTGAACCATTTAAGACTATTCTGTACAGCGGAAGCTCTGCTCGTACCTGATATTCTGGTATTTTCGTAGTGACACGGTCTTACTTTAGGTGATAGACGAGTTGTCAATTTCGATTTGCAATGGAATGCCTGCTAGGTGATATTCTGTTTCCTAAAATTAAAACAAACAGATTAGACGATTTAAGGCTATTATGCCCCGAGCTGTTTATGATCATCGTTAGGAGTTTGTTCTGGGGGCTCTGCTCCTACTCCATATATTGGGTATCTTCGTAGTGACACAGGCACAATTTAGGCAATATCTTAGGAGACACTCGTATTTACGTGATATTTTGTGTACTTTAATCTGAAGGTCCAGTTGTCAAATTGTATTTGCAATGGAATCCATGCTAGGTGATTGTACCAACTGACAACAAACTCTGTAGAATATTCATGCAAAACTGATGCTGCTGGATAAGTGGTCCGAATTAGTAGTGGTGAATATCAAGGAAGAAGAAGAGACGGAAATGGAAGATGACCAGAACTGGGTGGGTGGCAACGGCGAGTGGTTGGTCCTTTTATCCCAGGATGGGAGTACTTGGACTCTAAAAAATGGCTACAGATCGTTGAGACTTACATTGCCATCTTTGGAGGTTGTCAGCATTACTGCATTCAACAACGGGTGGCCGCCGCCCATTTCCGAATTCGCTTATAGGTTCAACATGGTAGAACTTGACCTCCTGAAGGTACAGCTCCCACATAGACCGCGGGAGGGGGCATGGAAGACCTGGGAGTACAACCTCTTAGCGGTGTTCGACAAGACAATCACATTCATTAGATGCCTAGAAGACAAGGAATGGACAGTCTTGCGCGACGAGTTCCTGCGGCCAGAGAAATATGTCGACGTCGTCTTCACCTCTAGCTACTATTCGTACAAACCGCAACACATTTATGCGGTCACTGAACTTAGCGGCGACGTGCGTGTTTGGGAGCCATCCATTTGGGGTGAGTCATGCTGTCATATAGCATGTAAAATCCCATTCAACATTTTGCTTACTGACTGTAAGTAACACGCAGGTACCCACGTAGCCCCGCACATCATTCCAGCTCCGGACATCGAAGATGCAGTAGCAGATGCTGAACTTGGGACACGGCGCTGGTTCCTGGCACCTCTCGGAGGCGACATGGAACAGGATGTTGAACTCATGTGGATTCATATCAGGGGAGCACTAAACAGCGTTGGTGATACAATAGAACATGGGGACACAACTTTCTTCATACCCATCACTGCGGTGTCACGTTTTCTCGAGGTCCACATGCCCATCCAAAGACCTAGTAGAGCAAGTCTGGAGCAGAGTCGACAATCTGAAGGGACAATCTGTGTTTCTTTGGATCGACTACCCTTTCTTTCTCGGAGCCCCTGGAGCTGTTGAACCTGTAATTGCTCAGGCAGCCCTGGCTCCTGATGCTGCTGGTGGTGGTGGTGGTGGAGCTGACGAAGAACTAGCTACTGCTGCTCCTGGTGAAGCTGGCGAAATACTTGGTGATGTTGTTGCTAGTGAAGCTGACGAAATACTTGCTAATGCTGCTACTGGTGAAGCTGACGAAATACCTGCTGAGGCTGCTGCTGGTGAAGCTAACGAAATACCTGTTGAGGCTGCTGCCGGAGTCCAGGAAGAACATGCGGGTGTTGTTGCTGAGGTGCCAGCACTTCCAGTGTTTATAGCAGACTGGGTGTTTGCTGCACACTCACGCACCTATCATGTTGACACTCCAGATCCGACCTGGAGCCGAATCCACGTCGGAGGGAGGGGCCTGCAATTGGCTCATCAGTGGGGTCGTACAATTTGGTGGAGAATTACAGACAACCAAATGCAGCATTCTGGTTCGTTCCGACGATACCACCAGCTCCAGGGACCTAGTGCTCATACTGGCAAATCCGATGAACCATTTGTCTTTATCTTTATCATTAGTTACGCTTATTTGTGTAAAGACTAAGCTATGCTTATTTGTGTAATACTAAGTTAGGCCTAACTGCGTAATATTCAGTGAAGCCCAGCTTTTTCTTTCCACGCCCATAACAACAGAATTGCAGCATAGAACATACAAAGGTAATGTACATACTAGGCATTTTTGCTCAGGATAACAACCACTTCAAGTAAATGATATATGGTGTACGCATTTGAACGCATCACTAGAATGTGCCACTAATTTCAAATGAAAATCTAGTAAACAACATATGTGTACATTGTTAGAGTATGCTAGGGCCACGGTACATACATGTTTTTCTACAATCACAAGAAGAAAACTTGATGCATTTTCACCTTGTTGGCGTTGTGCCGAACAAGGTGGATGTGGCTTTGGGGTTCGGAGAGGAAGGCGCCATGGCTGGTGCGTGTGCGACCACGGCGACGGCGAGCTCGGATTCTGGAGGAGGCCAATAGGACCGAGCATGGTCAGCATGGTGACAGATCTCACCCGTGAATGAATTCCCGTCCCCGCGTCGTGCCAATGATGCGGCCATGGTAAGGGCGAGCTCCTACTCGGGATGGGGAGGAGATCCGGGCCGAGCAGGTTCGTCCAAGTCCTAGCTCCGCGTCATGGTCGCGACCACCGATTGCCGCCCCGGAGAAAGAAGAAGAAGACGCGTAAAGGATGCATGCGCCAACGCTGCAAGCCTACATGGCAGCTTACATGGCAGCAACGACGGCAGCGACATAACGGCGAAAGCTGACAGGGGGGCCCAACTTGATGGTCGTTAGCCTGATTTTTTGTATTGAAATGTAAAGTTGAATTCGTGTCAAAAAAGACCCTCTGAGTATTTGGCACGCCAACTGTAGTCATCCCGGCTGATTTCAGGGAACTCGGGTACCGCGTTGCCTGGGCGACCCAACTTTCGGGCCACAAAATTATATTCTCCCCCCGGAGACAGCTCTCTGGTCTCCATAGCCACATGTAGCCACATAATCAACTCGTTGGCCAGCAAGATCTACTTCTTGTTGTTGCCCACAAAACGGGCACTCCAGCTGGTCAGCGCCTTAGTAGTAGCCGTGAGCTTCCCTGCCAGCCGCTTGAAGGGGTTGGCGATGGTTGGCGTGGAAGCCCACGCCACCGCCACGGTCTCCAAGAAACCCTCCACCTTGGGCCAAAAGGACTCGAAATGGAATCGCTTGCCCATCGTTAGCTCCGCATTGAGGTTGAGCCAAGAGTAGGCAATGATCCGACGTCGAGGAACTCATGGCCGAGAGGAAGGATGAAGGGAAGCCAACCTCCCAATCCACCGACACAAAGGCCCTGTCCAGGCGCTCCATCGTTGCACGCTCCCTCTCATTGGACCACGTGTAGCGGTGCCCATTAAGGTATAGCTCCTTGAGCTCCAACGTTGCGAGAGTCCACCTAAACTTCGCCATCATGCGCCGGTTAAGGTTGGTGTTGTTCTTATCCACAGTGTCGATGATGAGATTAAAGTCTCCCGCCACCATCCTGGGTCAGGATGCAGGTCCCTGACGTCCGAAATCTCCTGCAGGAACCGAATCATATCCACATCAGCTTGGGGCCCATACACCCCCGTAAACCACCAACCATTAGCACCCGGGGCCTCGACACGGGAGGTAATGGTGTTCTCAGAGATGTGGGGGTTGGATAATGCCACCACAGTGGATTTCCACACCAGCAAGATTCCCCAATAGGTACCATCAATGGGTAGAAAGAAGAACCCGTCAAACTGCCGCCCCAGGCAGCGATCCACCATGGCGCGAGAAACCACCTGGAGCCTAGTCTCCTGGAGACAAACCACACTCGCCCCGGAGAGCGCCACTAGCTGAAAGAGCGCATCGTAACGGGCCAGTTGATTTAGACCACGGACCTTCCACACCAAAAAGGAAATCAGGTCCGACATAGTCCAGGAACACCCAACAACAAGACACTAAAAGTGAGGCTAGGATAATCGGCGCAGCTAGACAGCCACGGTCTCAACACTGTCATCGAACGACAGCGCCTCAGGGGTCCACCCGAAAAGGGTGACGCAGGTAGTCAGACTCTCCTGTGTCAGCGGCTTGGAGAAGAAACGGATGTAATCCTCCAATGCCTCGTCGCCGATAACCTCCCCTTCTCGCGCAATCCCGAGCTGGTACATCAGCGTCTTCTATTGCTGCCCAATCGGAGTGCCCACAGCAAACCTACCAGCCACGTGCCTACTACGGCGCAACACCGAAGGCGAAGTCCTCTTGCGGCGAGGTCTTGGCGGCGCCGGGCGAGGGAGCAATGCCCCTTCCACCAGCGACAACGCTCCCTGAAGCTGTCCAGCCGCAGGTTGATGTCCGTGGAGGCGGGAGTGGCCACAGACCCGCCGCCGCTCTAGCCTACCATGATGAGTGGCCCGCCGAGGCCCTTGCCGGCGGTGTTGAGAACTTGCACGCCACAACAGCAGGAGCCGTCCCTGAACCAGCCCCACCGCCTGAGACCGGCGACGGCACCTCCAACATCCCCGGCCGTGGCCTAGCACCGGCGGTTGTACCACCAAGCGACGCCACCAGATCTGTGTCCATCCTCGCCACGATCGGGCGGGCCTCACCATCTTTGGCCACGTTCATCCCATAGGGCCAAGACAGCACCGGGGACAACTGGACCTCGAACATGGGCTCCCCCTCCCCCCCCCCCCCCCCCGCCAGAGAACCAGGACTGACATCCTTGGCCCAAGAACCTTGGGACGACCTGAGAGGGGAGAAATGGTCTATCGGGGAGAGCGGGCCTATCTTGCCAGGCCTCGTCCCAACATCGTCCTGCCACGCACCCGCGTCCACACTCTGATCCACAGGGTGATCGATCTTTTGGACTAAAGCAGAGCTCTCTCGGTGAGAGCCTTCCCGCCTGAATCCACTATGGACCCTAGGACCAGTAAATCCCAGTCCAACCTGCAGCTGGCAAGCAGACCTGGTCCCACCTTGTGCGCCGCCTTGGGGAGGCCCAAACTCCACCATGACCTCATCCCTCGTGGCCCCTCCCTGGCTTTGACCGCGGCCCCATAGGGGAGACCGGTCCATCCTTGTGGACGGCCCAGGGTCCACCTGCACGTGCGGCCAGGGTTCCATGGCGGTTGTATGCCCCAACGCGACCCGGCGCTCCCGGCCTCCCCTCTAGCTCCAGTGAACCTCCACCTCGCCGCCGTCCGTCCTCTCCCTGGCGCAGGAGAATGAGACCTGGTGGCTACACCTCGCGGAGGGCCCACCACCCGGGCCATCACCCAGGCCGCCTCCGCCACTGTCGTCTCTCCCAGAACCATTGCCGTCGTCTGACGATAAGTCCGTGGACATCGTCGTGTCCTTGATGTGCACCAGGTGGACCACCGCGCTAAACTCGAGCAGCGCCACCTCACTTGGGATCAGCGCCTCCACCGGGATGAACAGATCATCGTCCTCCGTGTCATCAAACTCTAGCGGCTCCACGAGCCACAACTGCTTCGAGCGTGGGATGGAGGCCGGGTTGTCCGTCCATGCTGTCACTCGAAAGCTGCCCATGTTGGACCGGTTCGCCGTCTCCGTGCCGAGCCTCTCCACCCATGCCGAAGCGCCTAGCACCGCCTTCGCCGTCTCCAAGCTCCAGGAGATGGGAGGTATTCCGACCATCTCCAGGTGAACCCTATAACGAAAAGTGTGGCACATCGCCTGCAGCATCCGGTTCCACGGGCTGAAATGTAGAGAGAACTCCTACTGTCGAACGGTCCCTCGCCGAGCACCTCGTCACGCCGCGCCTAGGAGTCGAACACGAACAGCAAGTCCGCTGGCCAGAACCGGTGAACCATGAAGTGTCCGTCGAGGCCCGGGAAGCGAGCCACTAGCTCCGCACACGCCCTCTCAAGCCCGACCGAGCACCAGGTCCCAGTTACCTACACCACAGCGCTCCACTGAAGTGCCCTCTCCGCATCGTCAACCTCGCTGGTGCGGTAAATGATGCACCTTTCCCGCACCGGCCTCTCGCGAGTGACGGCCTCCACAAGCGCATCCATGTCGCTCGTCGGTAGCGCAGGCACTCCACCATCCGCCATGCCCGGTGGCATAGGCTCAGGTCTTCCACCGCCCCCTACCCGCTCGCGGGCAGGCCGATGCCCCCTACCGTGAGGGGGAATGTATGGGGGTGCCGCCACCGGCGCCCGAGCCAGCATCTCCACCACAGGCTCCGCCCTCGCCTGCCGTTGTCCACTCACAGGCCCCGCCACGTCCTCCACACGCGCGCCGAGCCTGTCGTGAGCTGAGACCCTGGTCGGCCTCGGCATAGCCACCGTCTGCCCGGCGACCAGAGTGGGCTCCCCACGCGGCGCCACTGCCAAATCCATCACTGTCTCACCTAGCCTATCATGGGTAGGAGCTCTGGCGCGCTCCGCCCCCCCGTGTCGCACCAGCGCCGGGCCTCGTCGGCATCTAAGAAGCACCGGCACCATCCAGGGCCGTCGCCGCCCGCGGATGGGCATGCAGCGGACAGTTCCGTGCCATGTGCTCCTCGCCACCACACTTCAAGCATTTGGTCTTCCCCGTACACATGTCGGTGATGTGGCCAGGCTCACCGTAGTTGAAGCACTTCCCCGCCAGTTCCAGCGGCACCCCGTTCGGCACCATGAAGGACGTCATCGGGCCGCGCCACCGCTGCTTCGGCATCCTCCTCCTCCTACCTCTACCGGCCACTTGCCACTCGAACTGTGCCCCCTACCGTGCCGATTCTAGCCTCGTCACCACCGAGGCCATCCGTCGAATAGCTAGCGTGCGCGCCCCCGGAGGAGAGGCTGCATCAACACCCCTCCCCACCGGTGGTGAGGAGCTCGCATGCTGCTGCTCCACACCAACACTTTGCGAACAGGTTACGGGGTGGGAGGCAGGAGGCGGGCGGTGGTAGGTAGACTAGAGCCAGGGTTAGGATTTAGGAGGCAATGAGGCTGATGGAAACTGTTTCCTATGGCTGGGAGGCGCTCTTTCAGATAAATAGAAGGATCACACACTGCTCAAAAGCAGATCGCTAAGACACGGTGATTTAAATAAAATAACCCAAAATCGAAACAAATTTAAATAATAAACCTATTCGCAAAGTAATTCACGGCGAGTAACCCTTTTCTGTCACTCCTGCCCACGCGGTGCTGCATGCACGGCTGCAGCGCCACCACCGACGGTGCCGCACAGCTACCACGCTGGCCCCGTGGGCCCTAGCACCACAGCGCTGCCACGCTGGCTCGAACCTGCAGCACCGGGCAAGATGGCGCCGCACATACCGCTGCTGCTCCCGTCGGTGAGGCGCGGTAGCTGAAAGAACATTTCATGTTTTCCTATGTTTTGTGTGTTAGATAACAATGCTGTGGAGATTATTCATGTGCGCTAAGTGTGCAGGAAGCTTTGAGGGGGGCCAGATTATCCGCCCCACCAAGGGCCGGATAATCCGGCCTACCTCATTAACCAAAGGGAGCCAAGGCGCGTCGCTCGGTATCCGGTCGGATTTTCTCCCAGAAAATCCGAACTGGGGCGGTTTTTCCTTCCCACGATGGATAATCCGGCGGTCGCATGGGCCGGATAATCTGGCCCCTAGTTTTTGAGCAAAGGGAGCCAAGGTGCGTCGCTCGGTATCCGGTCGGATTTTCTCCTGGAAAATCCGAACTGGGGCGGTTTTTCCTCCCCAGGCCGGATAATCTGGCCTTTACATCAGACCGGATAATCCGGCCCCCAGAAGTTGATCAAGGGCAAGCTCGGCGCGAAGCTCTGATAGGGGCGGATTATCTGCCGGATATTCCGAGTCTGGGGCGGAGTTTTCCCTAGGACGGATAATCCGGCCCTCACTTGGGCCAGATAATCCGGCCCCCAAAGTGTCCAACGGCTGGTTTCGGAAGGGGGTATAAATACCCCTTCTTCCCCAACGTTCAGAACTCTTGATTCATTCGAAATTGTCTAGACATTGTGCAAGAGCTCCCATTCTCGATCTCCCACTTCAACCACCCGAAGGCTTTGATCTTTGGGGGAATTGAAGGAGGAGAGGATCATCATCATCACTAATCAAGCGCATCAACTCCTCTCCATTCACTTGGAGAAACCCCTGATCTAGTATTCTTGTCAATACCTAGATCTTGTTCATTGTATTTGATAACTTTGTTCTTGTGGCAGCTTGTTGTCATTTCGGGAGCCTCCAAGTTGATTGTGGAGTTGTGGCCTCGCTAGTTGTGTAAAGGTGTCGGTACCTGCCTCGAAGGGTCCCTATAGTGGAAAGGTGGATCAGGTCTATGGTGGCGGGATCCATCGGAGAACGGGGTGAGGCCTATTGTGGCGTGGTGGTCTTAGTACCGCCCACCCCTCCAACGCAGACGTACTTCCCTTAACAAGGAACAGCGGTCACACAAATCCTATGTCTCCGCGTGCTTCACTACGGTTTACTCGTTCCTCTTCCATTCGCTCTTTACTCGCTAGTAGATAGGTTTGCATATAGGGAAATTCCACCTAATAGTTTATCTAGAGAATTTACCCTTTGTGCTAAGCCTAAAATTGAAAAAGTATTAAAATTTGGAGTAGCACCTATTCACCCCCCCTCTAGGTGCCCATACGATCCATTTCAGCAGCCCCTGCAATGCTGGAGCGTGCCCCCCCCCCCCCCCGCCCGCAGCATTAGTGCTGCACCGCTCAGGGTGGCGCCGCACCCTTGCCTACCGCGCCACGGCACACGGCACCGCACAAGCAGCAGCACTAAGGCGCGCACGCAGCTCGGCCCGGCCCGGCCCGACCCTCTTCTAGTTCTTGTCCCATTTTCAACCGAGCAAGAAGGTGGCGGCAGCGGCTCTCTCTCCCCTAGTCTAATCTCCACCAAAAACACAAGATTCGAAGGAAAACTTGGGGGATTTCTTGCCCAATCGCTTCCTCAAGGTATTCTCCTCTACTTCCCTCAATTTCACCCAGAAATTTTAAGTTATTTGTTCATAGTTTGCAATATTCGTCCAAATCTAGAATCCCATTGGATATGTAAATTTGTATGGAGCAATGGCATGTTTGGTAGATATCTAGATTTAGTATTGGTATAGGATTGGTATACTAAGCCTTCTTGTGTAGGTAGCTAAGATTTTTAGGGTTAGGGTCAGGGTTAAGATAAGGGTTAGGGTTAAGATAACGGTAAGGTTTTGGTTTTTGTTTTGGTTTTGTGAGCATGTTGTTAGTGCAAAATTTGGTATAAATACTTATTGAATTTCATGTACCGTTGTTTTGTTATACTTGTTTTAGGTATGGCTAGAATTGTGCATGTTCATCATATGGACAAGGACAGGTTCTTGAGAGGCAATATTGAGCCGGGCCCGGATGAGATTGACTTGGTGTTCGAGCGTAGTCCTACTTATGCCGAGGTGTTGCACCAAGTTCGGGTAGATTTGAATTGGGTTGATCCTAATAATGTTGTTGAGTTGGAAGGTAGGCACAATGTTGGATTTGGGATGCACAACCGTTGGAAGACATTGCGTATTAGCTCTAAGGATTGTTGGGTTGCTGATACATTGCAAATGTATCTATAATTTTTGATGTTCCATGCTTGGTTTTATCCACTTTCTTGTGTTTTGTTCCAACTTTGGAGTACCTTTCATATGATTTCTTGGTCTAACCTATTAACAAGAGCCACAGTGCGAGCTGCCTGTTTTCTGCTGTTTTTGGTTCCAGGAAAGTTAGAAAATGAATATTCTCGGAATTGGACGGGACAAAAGCCAAAGTGCCTATTTTTCCGGAAGACATCAAGTGCCAGAATACGAGACGGAGAAGGGTCAGGGGCCGGCCACACCACCTGGCCGCGCGGCTAGGCCTGGCCCGCGCCAGGGGGTGGTGTGGCCAGCCCAGGCACCCCCTCGGCCTCTCCTTCCGCCTATATATTGCCCTCGGGACGAAATCACTAAGGACCCGATCAAAAATCCACAAAAGAGGCTATAGCCGCCGTCATATCCATCCCTAGATCGGGAGGGATCTAAAGCTCTTCCGGGCACCCTGCCGGAGAGGGGAATTCACCCTGGAGGCCTTCTTCATCACCATGCAAGCCTCCGGTGTGATGCGTGAGTAGTTCATCCTTGGACTACGGATCCATGTAGTAGCTAGATGGCTGGTTCTCCTCCTTTGTGCTTTCATGTTTAGATCTTGTGAGCTTCGTTCATGATCAAGATCATCTATTTGTAATTCTGCATGTTGTGTTTGCGGGGATCCGATGGATATTGAGATGCTATTTTAAATTGATTATTGATTCTATCATGTCTTTGTTATTTGTGATCTTGCATGCTTTCCGTTGTTAGTAGCTATCTTGGCCAAGTAGATGCTAGCAACTCCAAGAGTTAGTATTTATGCTCGATAGTGGGTTCATGCCTCTGGTAATCTGGGGAAGTGACAGAAATCTCTAAGGTACTAGATGTGATGTTGCTACTAGGGAGAAAACAACAATCCTTTATTCATAGAACAATCGTATTGTTTACTTTACACGCAGTTCGTAAAGCAATAATCTGTTGCTTGCAACTTAATACTAGAGGGGGTTCGGATGATAACCTGAAGGTGGATTATTAGTCATAGATGCAGTTGGATGGCGGTCTATGTATTATGTTGTAATGCCCAATCAAGTCTCCAAGGAGTCAAGATGATTAGTATATGCATGTATTGCTTTCTCGGTGTTTGTCCATTGCCCCGCTGTAATTTGCTCACCCAACATGTTATCTATCTTAAGGAGAGCCACCTCTAGTGAACTATGGATCCCGGTCCTTGTCTTTTACATTCAATCTATAAAATGTTTACTGCTTTGTGTTTACTTTCTGCAAACTTTTACTTCTTTCCATTCGATACGTTTAATCCTTTGTTTTCCGCAAAACACGGTGAGATTGACAACCTCATCGCAAGTTGGGGACAAAGTTCTGTGGTTGTGTTGTGCAGGTCTCCACGTTTCTACTAGCACCGGTAGTGCGCCCTGCCAAAGCTCAGCTAGTAACACCTTTGAGGTGTTTCCTTTCTCCTACTGGTTCAATTAAACCTTGGTTTCACAACTGAGGGAAACTTGCTGTTGTGCTCATCATACCTTCCTCTTGGGGTTCCCAACGAGCTCTACGTCAACCACGCACCAAGCACTTTTCTGGGCGCCGTGCATTGAGCCATCAGTTGCATATAAGGAAGTGGTGGCCGAATCACAAGACAAAGCTCTTGAATTATTTGCCACAAAAAAGGTTGATACTAATATGCCAAAGAGTATCATACAAGTTGCCTCCCCATATGAAGCTCGGAGTCCTCCACCCATTAACCAAGAGGAATTTATTGAGCCTCCTTTGACCCAACAACATGAAGTGAGGACATGTGTGAGCCCCGTTTCAAACAACCAAGATGAAGCATTGGGAGAGGACAATGATGAGTATGAGGACAGTGAGCACAAGGTGGAGCTCAATGACAACACTGTTGGAGATTTGGACCTATATCTTACACAAGAGAACATGGATCACGACATCCCATATTCTCGAATGTATGCATCGGACTCGGATGAGGATGGCCCTGATCAAGAGGTTGATGAAGAGGGGTTCACAAAGGATGAGGCCGAAGTGCACGAGAAGGTATTGGGCAGGGATCCTTGGATACCCTTGATGTGCGATCTTAGTCTAGCGGATGAAGCCACGATGGACGGTGGCAAAGGTGTAGTGCTTGGACCAAGGCCAACTTCATACCGGGATGATAGCCACAAGAAGAATGGGATTTCAAAAGGACTTAGGTTTTCCACATTGTTGGAACTTAAGCAATGGATCAAGGACTTCTCTATTAGGTATCATCGGCCATTCACGGTGGTTCACTCAGATGTGAAGAAGAGTTACATGGTTAAATGCGAGGATGATGGATGCCCTTGGATTGTGCGGTTAAGACCATACAAGGGAGGGCCCGATTGGCGCATTTCAAGCTATGTGTGAACACACATGTGCCATGGCAAAAGGGTGGATGGCAAAGATGTGAAGCATGAGCACTGCCAGCTGACCTCTGAGTTCCTCGCCTTTAGGCTTTCGAACCAAATTTCATCACTTCCAACAATGACCATTAAGATGGTCATGGAGATCGTGGAAGCTCTATTTAACTATGAGGTGAAGTACGGGAAGGCCTAGAAGGCGAAGCAAGCCGCATTCAGGATGTTGTGTGGTGGTTGGGAAGAATTATACAGCCGAATCCCTAGGTTGTTGTTAGCAATGGCCAATGCTAATCTAGGCATGGTTCATGTGGTCGAGCCATATGGCCCCGAAACAATGGTTCGTAACGGAAGAAATGTTCGAGTATTTGGGTGTGCTTTTTGGGAATTCGAGCAATGTGTAAGGGGCTTCGAACATTGTAGGCCGGTAATCTCCGTTGATGGCACCTTCTTGACCGGGCAGTTCCATGGCACTCTCTTGATTGCAATTGGAAATGATGCAAATAACCGGTTGCTTCCATTGGCTTTTACTTTGGTTGAGGCAGAGAAGAATGTTAATTGGGAGTGGTTCTTATGTCTTTTGAGAACCAAGGTATTACCTCTTGATAGGAAAATATATGTCATCTCGGATCGCCATCAAGGAATTCTCAATGCGGTGACAATCAACATTCCCGGTCATCCTCCTTTGCACCACCGATGGTGCATGAGACATTTTGTTTCCATCTTCTATAGGGCATGTAAGAGCAAGGAATTGTCTGATGATCTTCAAGATTGTTGTCTTGCTTTCACGGACCAGCATTTCACAAACTTATATCTCAGATTGCTAAACAACAAAAAACTCGATTCGAAGGGTCAAGAGTTTCTCAATAGGCACATTCAACTCTGAGACAAGTGGGCACGAGCTTATGATGAGGATGGCCGGAGGTATGGTCAAATGACAAGCAACATGGCAGATGCCTTCTACAAGGTGCTTAAGGGTGTCCATGCATTGCCCGTCATTTCAATAGTTCGATACACATTTGACAAGTTGAATGGTTATTGTTTGAACTACTCACTTGAAACAGATAAGCAAATTGCATGACAGAACAAAAACGAGTACAAGTACAAGTACCCCACCTAGGGTTGATGATTGGATGACATTTCAGACACGGAAGGCGGACTCCCAAGTTGCCATGATTTTTGATAACGACGAGCTCGTTTACCAAGTGGTCGAGCCTGGAGGAACCACTTCGGATGGTGTCCAACACGGAGGCCGAGCCTTCAAGGTCTCACTAAGGAATTGTGATTGCACATGCGGAAGGCCATTGTTGCTTCATCTCGCTTGTTCTCACTTGCTATCTGCGTCTCGGAAGCGCCATGTCGATTATAATCACGAGCGCACCGTTAGAGAGTCCAAGTTCTCTATCATGAATACGAAGATGACTTGGGCTCCTAGATTTCATCCATACCTTGACCAATCGCAATGGCCGGAGTACCATGGATTGCAACTATGGCCCCATCCGGAATGGAAGGTGGTTAAACATGGTAGACGAAAGATAAAGCGTTTTAGAAGTGACATGGACGGATGGGGTCGTGCTGGTGCGCGGGAATCAGGAAATGACTAGAAAGCGTTCCCACATCCACACCGAGAGAAGTAGCAATGGACCACCAATGTAAGCCTCAGGACCAGTCCTTCGACAAGCCTCGTCCAGCTATGAACCAAAGCAAACAAAGTTTAATCATGGGGACATTCAAAGAGCACATGTAAAGATGGGAGAAATATAAGCACTTTATTACCTGCCGATACAAGAAGG
Organism: Avena eriantha; assembly: GCA_910589775.1. Lineage (NCBI taxonomy): Eukaryota > Viridiplantae > Streptophyta > Magnoliopsida > Poales > Poaceae > Avena > Avena eriantha. The sequence goes on from OU342745.1 coordinate 81,918,316, forward strand.
CCAATGCCGCTGAACCCCAGCTCCATTTCTTATCCATTTTAGTCAAAGCCTTCAGCCAGTGCCAGTGAGCCATGTTGCCCTTACCATCAGGAAATATAGTCTTCGTGATAACATACCACACATACACACGGGCATATATCATGACCTCATCATCACTAGCATTCTCAGGGCAGGTACTGAAGTTCTGTGATATCCACTTGAAAGTAGCCCCGGCTGTGACCCTCAATTTTACCACCTATGAGTTTATAGTGTCACGGGACACTTACCACCAGTAAGGGAACACATCCGCTCACGCCAGTTATCAGAGGATGTGTTAATGCAGAGAGGATCCCCCTGGATAGGGAGTGCAAGGATCATGGACATGTCCTGGAGAGTCACAATCATCTCACCGGTACGGAGGTGAAAACTATGCGTCTTCGGCCTCCATCGGTGGAACAAGCGCGGTGATGGCAGCAAGGTTCATGTGCGGTGTACCACGGTTGACCATATGGATGAATGGGAGCAGTCCTAGCACTTGGATATGCACCATGTACCGATCATCGTATGGCATCATCTCTTGGAAATGCCCGTGATACCTCAGTCGTAGGGGAACAAGAGTCTGCACACATACAAGCTCGATTATAACATGTCCATCAAACTTTAGCAACATATCATGAATTGTTGGGTTTATTTTTTTTTACCTGCTCGGCCATCAGGTAGCCACGATGACGCTTATCATACGTCGTCTCAAGAAGCGACGTGCCTTCGACATACCCGCTTTCTACATAGGTTGGGGCATGGGTTTCTTCCTCTTCCGATTCCGACATACTACATAATTAAAATAAGAAAGTACAACTAAATATATGAGCATATTGTAAATGGAATACTAATATGAATAGAGTGCTTTCTATATGGCCATAGCTATGTGAGCAAATTTTATGAACCGTTCTTTCTTTGTGAGCTAACAAGCACATGATGAAGTATTGCTAACCGCCATCTCTATGTGAGCATACATACTACAAATATTTTCAAGCACAAACATAGTAGTTCAAGCAATATTTTCAAGCTACAAGCACAAACATAATTTCAAGGATATATATTTGACATCTCTATCTGGCTATCTCTATGTGAGCATACATACTAATATTTTTAAGCTACAAGCATCTCTATTTGGTATCTCTAAATCTAGACACACTACCACATATCTATCCTCCTTTAAGTGATCAATAAATCAACTATATGTCTTGATTTTGGGAAGAACTAGGGTTCCCCTAAACTATCAAAATTAGTGAGATTCATTGGACAAAGAGGGGGACTTCTTTGACAAATACCTGGAGGAGGTGCTCAACAACAAGATCCACGGGCAAAATCTTCAGATTGGAGAAGGATTAGAGGAGAGGGAGATCAACCCTAGCCGCCGCCATGGTGTGTGTGCTCTCTGTGAGGAGTTGGAGAGGAAAACGAAGAAGAGGGTCGGGACGGGCCGAGCCGCGCGCGGCTTAGTGCTGCTGCTTGTGCGGCCGTGCGCCGTGGCGCGGCAGGCAAGGGTGCGGCGCCACCCCAAGCGGCGTAGAACTAACGTTGTGGGGGGCCACGCTCCAGCGTGGCAGGGGCTGCCGCGCCGCACCAACGGGAGCAGCAGCGGTATGTGCGGCGCCATCTTGCCTGGCGCTGTAGGTTCGAGCCAGCGTGGCAGCGCTGCGGTGCCAGGGCCCACGGGGCCAGCGTGGCAGCTGTGCGGCACCGTCGGTGTTGGCGCTGCACTCAATAGGTTTATTATAAATTTGTTCCGATTTTAGGTTATTTTTATTTAAATTGCCCCAAGACACAGCCTTAGAAGTTTTCTTTTGCAGGTCTTCGATGTCCCAAGATTTGCATCATCAACTATGATTATGTTTTTTTCCTAGAGGTAGTACAGCGCTGCCAGACTTGCTGATTCAATAGCTTCTTCAGAGGATGGTTTGTGTTATCCATAAAACAGTTTTGGCTCCGGTGCGTGCCTACTTGGCATATCTAACTTCAGAGTTCAATACACCTCTAAATCTCAAATTGATTTCAGTCTCACCATTCACGGATGAACAATTTGGCAATAGTGATGGTTAGTAGTACTCGTCAGATAACAATTTCATACATTTGAATGATCCGTCTCTGGTCGATCTGACCCCCGAGACAGGAGGCAACATGGGCGAGCCCGAGGGCATCCATGGCGGCGTCTCCGGCCGTGCTGCCGCTAGGACAGGCTGCAGCAAAGGAGAGGACGTCGGAGCCTCGATTTTGTGCGCTTAACAGCAGAACTTGGCATTGGAGAGGAGGGCATGGCAAAGCCGTAGTATACGCGGTCATTGGAGGCCCTGAGTAAGTCAGCAAGGAGCCGAGGATGCCGGAGAACGTGAGGAGGGCCGAGGGCCCACACGCGAGATGGTGATGGGGCTGTCGCCATGGCCTGCGGAGATGGAGAGACTGGGATGAGGCAAGCGGGGAGGCGAAGGTCCGTGCAGAGGGAGGCACACCGGAGTTTGGGAGGAGGAGGGCCATACCTGTGTCACCGTCGATCTCCGCTTCGCCTCCATCCCTTGTTCCCTCCGATCTGCCCCTACTCAGGCCTCTCTCCAATGCTCCCCACAATGAGCAGGAGGTCGCCGCTCGCAGCCATCCCCGTCCTCGTCGCACCGGCCCCGCCTCCGACCAATCATACCACGCCATCGCCGCCAAGCCACGCAGGAGCTCGTCTTGGACAGGAACAGAAGGGGAACGCCATGGAGCCGGGATCGGGCACCGAACAGGATGTTCACTTCTTCCCTAGGCGGTGGCAGGCTACGTAATATCTTCTAACAGTCAAGGCAAAATCGTCTAAAAGATGGCAGACGGAAAATCAGCCAGACAACAAACGACGCCAGGCTAAATAATAGTATATACTAGCTGAATGTCCATGCGTTGCTACGGACAAATAAATTTAAAGCTAGATATGTGAATAATAAATTTAACCGATATACTGCTTAGTGGCTAACTAATCTTCATAAACGGAATCAACACAGTGCACATCTCCCAACAAGCTTCATTATACGACCAATTAAATTTAAAGCTAGATATGTGGACAATAAATTTAATCGATGTACTTAGTGGCTAATTTTTATTAGCGGAATCAACACAGTGCACATCTCTCATCTAGCTTCATATTATCAGCGTCACATTTATATTCTGAATGGAGTCACCAATGGGAGGTATATAATGATCATACTTGCTGAAATATGGTATAGCGAGTCCAATTGCGAAGGACTTTTCTAGACTATGTTCTACATGGTTCTTACTAAATTGCTGATCGTGGATGGAATTGTATTGGTTAAATTGTATGATTCTGTAGTCTGAACTAATTAGTGTGCCTAGACAGTGGAAATATTACTTTCCTTTTGGAAATAGTTGGTGAGTATGTTTGCATCATGACTGCATCTTCCAGTTATTAGTAATTTTATTTGTCAAAAGTTAGCAGTAATGTTTGAATGGGTATAGTTGACATGAGTAGTTTCAGAAGTATAAAAAAATTGTCCTAAACTATTACTATGGCTGCAACTTGAGATCAGAAACATATGGTATTTAGATAAAACTTAATGGACTACAATTGCTACAACATGCTCCTGCTTATTTTCTATAAATATAGTCATGTTTGCTGAATCAAGTTGGAACAGGTTTGTTTAAGGTACTTCTTTCAGCAGCTACTTTCAAGGGGAAACAAACAGCAGAGCACAAGTGCCCGTGAACTGATATTGCAAATGTTGGAAATTTGCCACCGCAATCTTAAACTGGAATACACCTGTTGGAGTAGTAGAGCTCGAGCACGGGCAACGTGCAGCTCGTGGATCCCCTTGCAGGTTAATCAGCATCCTGGCCCGCCCGACGGTAATTATACGGTGCCATGGCATCCAAAGAACCTCCCCGATGAGAACCACCAGCCGCACCCTCCATGGCCACATACCAACGCCGGGTGGTTGCCCCTTCTGGGTAGGCGTCCGAGCGGCGGCAGCGGTGGGCAAAGGCGGTTGTCCGCCGCACCGTCTTGGCCGACAACATGGAGCACGGCTGCAGGAAGATGTTGGGAGAGGAGTGCCAGGCGGCGGGCAGTTGGGCATCTCCCGATCCGGTGCACGGACGTGGTCCGCATGAGATGAGGGGATGGGCAAGCTCGTGGCAGTCAGAGGATCTCGGCCAATCGTGGCATGGGAGCTCGGAGGTAGGCGCGATGCAGTCAAAGAAGCCTGGGAGTGTGATATGGGACGAAGGAGTTCGGCCAGGAGGCGGCGCTGACCTGGATAGAGGAGGGGACGGGAAAGGGATGGGTCCAATTGGGCGGCGACAGAGGAGGCGCTCTGGTGGTCGACGTCAGATTGGACGAGAGCGACGGACGAAGCAGGTACGAGCGGAGCAGGGCGACGCGATAACTAAGATTAATACCATCTCGACTAACTGTCGTGATGTTCATAGCGCGGGACGACGTGGCAGACGGAAACATATTTTCGGCGAACGGAAAGTACTTGACGAACGACCTGAATCTTGTCAGGTGTGTTTGGTTGAGCTGCAGATTTCTAAAAATCAGCCGTGAGAAAGCTGTTGTGAGCTGACAACTGTGAGAAAGTTAGAAGTTGTTTGGTTGTAACAACTACCACCTGTGGATTAAATAGAAAATGTTTGTAATGCCGTTGTTCACCTAAGAATTTTTTCTTATCATTTTTGGTACATATAGCTAACAAAAATACCATATTCTAAGGTGTGTTTAGTTGGTGCCACAAAGTGGAATAGAATGGAATGGTTCTACAACTGAGAGCCGTTCTAGTGTTCAGTTGAGAAATGGAATGGAACGAGGTGGTTCCTCAAAAGAGAATATTCTCTCTAGATCCAGAATGCACTCATTCCACCAAATTGGTGGAATCTTTCCGTTCCTCTATGCTAAATCCACCCAAACGTTATCGCTCTCTCTATTATCTTGTCATTTTTTTTTGCTAAATGCATCCAAACATAGAACGAAATCATTCCATTCCACTTTTTTGGCCGAATCGAACATAGAATAAAACTATTTCATTACACATTTTTTGTCTTAACTAAACACAAGAACAGAACCAACTCATTCCAGCGAAATGCAACCATGACATTCTATTCGACTTTGTTCCGAACTGAACACACCCCTAATGTTTGTCGTTCTCTGCAGGTTTCTAACCCTAGGCCACATCAATAGAGGTGCAACACGGTATAGGCGGGCTGCCGGCCGAACCTGCTACACGGCTTCGACGAGATCCTAGGCCATGCTAATGAAGGTGCACCACGGTCACAGGTGTTAGACTTATTTTATGTAACATTTTTATGTACATTTTGGTGACACATCTATGGAGTAGTACTCCATGACAATAACGGCATAGGATAGCGATCCTAGACGTGATCTCTTTCTTAAACGATCTCCACGATCGCTAGCTATCTCTATCTCTTCGATTTCTTCTCTGTAACAAACGGATCGCTATCCTTATCTTGTAAACGCCAAACGTGAGGTTGTTTCACGTATTTTAAACACGCAACCGGGGTCTCCAACGAGACTACCGTTCCCTGCCAAAACTAGTACATTGATATGGTATCAGAGCCTTCCTCTTCCTCAATCTAGCTTCCACAAAAAACGCCACAACCAAGAACGCCGCCGCCGCCGCAATTTCTGCCGCCACCGCCGCTCAAAGCCCAAAGAAAAACCACGATCACAATCCCTCCGCGGTCATGTCGTCCTCTACCTCGACGGCACTCACCACCGCGCTCGGATCCCCTCCCTCCACCAAGTTGACCCGAGCGAATTTCCTCTTTTAGAAGACCCTCGTCTACCCGCCCCTTCGTGGTGCTCAGGTCCTCAGCTTGCTCGATGGAACCGACACCGTGCCGGAGAAGACCTTGGAGGCTGAAGATTCAAACAAGAAGAAGATCACGGTTCCGAACCCTGCCTACGCGGCATGGCTGTCTCGGGATCAAACGGTGCTTGGGTTCCTCGTGAATTCCCTGTCGCCGGAAATCATCCCCCGTGTCGTTGGGCTCGAGACATCCGCCTCAGTGTGGTCCGTCCTCACCGGCATGTTCTCCGCTCTCTCTCGGACACAAAACAACCATCTGAGAGGGGCGTTGAACAACACAAAGAAGAATGAGATGACTGCCACAATTCTTCGCGAAGATGAAGGGCTTCGCCTCTGAGCTCGTTGCCACGGGCAAGACGGTTGAAGAAGACGAGATGGTGGGCTACATCCTCAACGGTCTCGATGCAAGCTACAATGACCTCGTATCCTCCATCAACGCCAACCCCGGTACTACCCTTGATGATCTTTACAATCAAATTCGTGCTCATGATCTTCGCGACGAGATGCTTTCAGAAACAGGACAAAACGCTGGCTTCACTTCATCGACCAACGTCGCCACTCGCCTACCTTGCGACGCCAACCGCGACTCCCACCCACGAGGAGACCATGGCCGTTCCCCCTACCGTAGTGACCACGACTACCGTGGTGATCGTGGTGGAGGGGATCGTCGCCGTGATGATGGAGGATGGAGGCGTCGTGAGGATAACGGCCGTGATGGGCGCCGAGATTGGCGCAGTGATGATGGGCGCGACATGCGGCGCGATGACGTGCGGCGCGATGATGGTGGATGTCGCCGCAATGACGGTGGCCTCCGACATGATGATGGAGGGCACACTCATGGTCGTGCCCCCACCCCGTTTGTCGACGTGACATGCCAGATTTACAAGATCCATGGCCATCCAGCCAGCAGCTGCTGGTGGCGCTATGGCGACCGCAGTGACCGCAACAACCACCGCGATGACTCCGATGATGATGAGAAGGGCGCGCATGTTGTCTCCTATGGCGTCGACACCAACTGGTATCCTGATTCGGGTGCCACTCATCACGTCACATCGGAGTTGAGCAAACTCACCACACATGACAAGTACAATGGACATGATCGTGTTCACACGGCCAACGGCAACGGTATGCAAATAAGTCATATTGGTCATTCAACATTATGTACCCCTAATAGTTCCTTAAAACTCAAAAATATTCTTCATGTTCCAAGTGCATCAAAGAATCTTCTTTCAGTTCATAAGCTTACTCTTGATAATAAAGTGTTCCTTGAGTTTCACCCATATTTCTTTTTGATTAAGGATCAGGCCACAAGGAGAATTCTATTTAAAGGACTATGACATGGTGGCCTCTACCCGCTAGTATCTTACTCTACCGGGTTTCATAAGCAAGCCTTCATCACAATAAAGTCGTCGTCCTCCACGTGGCATCGCCGTTTAGGACATCCCTCATCTTTTGTGGTTCAACAAGTAATTAGGAAAAATAATATCTTTTTTTCTCCTGAAATAAATCCATACATCTGTGATTCTTGTCAACTAGCTAAGAGCCATCAATTACCCTATCATGTCTCTACTAGTGTTTCCACTACCCCTTTGGAGCAAGTTTTTTCTGATGTATGGGGACCAGCACATGTGTCTGCTGGAAAATATTCATATTATGTAAGCTTTATTGATGATTTCAGCAAATTCACTTGGATCTATTTGCTAAAAAAACATTCTGATGTTTATCAAGTATTCCTCAATTTCCAACAACTTGTTGAAAGAAAATTTGATCGGAAAATAATTACTATGCAAACTGACTGGGGAGGTGAATATGAAAAGTTAAATAGCTTCTTTCAAACGATTGGCATTACTCACCATGTTTCTTGTCCACATGCTCATCAGCAAAATGGCTCTGCTAAAAGGAAACACCGTCACATCGTTGAAGTGGGTCTTGCTTTACTTGCTAATGCATCCATGCCTCTCAAGTTTTGGGATGAAGCATTCCTAACTGCCATATTTCTCATAAATCTTCTTCCTAGCAAGGTAATTAATCATGATACCCCTGTTCAACGTCTTCTCCATACTACACCAAACTACGAGTCTCTTAGAGTCTTTGGTTGTGCTTGTTGGCCAAATCTCCGTCCCTACAACAAAAGAAAACTTGCTTTTCGATCTACCCGGTGTGTTTTCCTAGGCTATAGTCCCCGTCATAAAGGTGCCAAGTGTCTAGAGGTTTCCACTGGTCGTGTCTACATCTCTAGAGACGTTGTGTTCGATGAAAATATTTTTCCCTTTTCTGAGCTACATCCTAATGCCGGTTCTCATCTCCGGAGTGATATTCTTCTTTTACCACAAAATACTTCACATAGTGGGGATACATGTGTTGATGACTATATGTCTTTGCCTGTTGTACCTGTTATTGCTAACACTAATGAAGACACCGTAGAAAATAATGTTGCAGATGATACTCCCATGGTGCAACAAGAAACACCAAGAATTTTGACTCACACAGATGCAGAAACAGAGCAAAGCGCAGAAAACAACGTGCAGACTAATCCCGAGGCGGATCCGGTTTGTCCCGATCCCGAGGAATCCTCTGGTGCCTCTGTGCGTGGGCAAACTCTGGTGCACGGTCGGCCCACTCCCACGTCGCGATCACCGACCCCACCTCGGTCTCCCGCTCCACCAAGCCCACCTGACGCGTCGTCCCGGTCGAGGACTCCACCACGGTCTTCGTCACGTACAGCTGCAACGTCCCGGTCGAAGACCCCGCCTCGGTCTCCATCACGCATAGCTGCCACGCCTCCTCGCGCTACCCGATCCCAGCGTGATGTGGCGTCCCTGTCATGGTCCCCGCCTCGGCCCTCTTCACGTACGAACACAACATCTTCATCATCGGGCAATGATTCTCCCGTGCAGTATCTTCAGCCCGATGAGCAGCTGTCCCCTACATCTGTATCGGGATCTGCTGCTGCTCGTGTTGATAGTGACATCAGCCCCAGCGGATCTTCTGCGGGAGGCACTACTACATCGTTCTCTACATCGCCCACTCCTCCGCCACCTCCACCTGAACCAAGAACACGATTGCAAAAAGGTACCAGACATCCAAAAATATATACTGATGGCACAGTTCCATATGGGTTGTTTACATCTACAGGTGAACCCGGTACTCTTTCAGAGGCTCTCACAGATGACAAGTGGCGAAAGGCAATGGAAGAAGAATATAATGCCTTACTGCAAAATAAAACATGGCATCTTGTTCCTTCAAATTTTACAAAAAATCTTATTGACTGTAAATGGGTGTATCGTGTCAAGAAACATGTAGATGGTACAATTGACAAGTACAAGGCACACTTGGTTGCAAAAGGCTTTAAGCAACGAAACGGCATACACTATGAAGATACCTGCAGTCCTGTTGTCAAGGCAGCAACTATCAGAATTGTTTTGTCTATTGTTGTTTCTAGGGGCTGGAGTTTGCGGCAGCTAGATGTCAAGAACGCATTTTTGCATGGCGTTCTGAAAGAGGAGGTCTATATGAAACAACCCTCAGGTTTTGAGTCTTCCGCTACTCCAAATTATGTTTGCAAACTTGACAAAGCTCTTTATGGGCTCAAGAAGCTCCTCGAGCATGGTACTCCAGGCTTAGCACCAAACTGCAACAACTTGGTTTTGCTCCTTCCAAAGCAGATACTTATCTCTTTCTTTATCATAAAGCTAATGTCACGATATTTGTTCTAATCTATGTTGATGATATCATAGTCACTAGTTCATCAAATCAGGCTATATCTGCTCTTCTTCGTGACCTCAATGATGATTTTGCACTCAAGGACTTGGGAGATCCGCACTTCTTTCTAGGTATTAAGGTAAAGAAAACCCCTAATGGCTTACTCCTTACTCAAGAAAAATATGCTGCTGATTTGTTGGCAAAGATTGGTATGATAAAGTGCACATCCTCTCCCACACCTTTATCCTCAACTGAAAAATTGTCTTTGACTGAGGGAACTGCTCTTGATCCTGATGACAATACACAATATAGAAGTATTGTAGGTGCCTTGCAATACTTGACACTTACGAGGCCTGATATTTCCTTCTCAGTAAATAAGGTTTGTCAGTATCTTCATGCTCCAACAACTGCTCATTGGACAGCTGCAAAAAGGATTCTAAGATATGTTCAGGGTACTATACATGTTGGTTTGACTTTTTAGAAATCTTCCTCTTGTTTGCTAAGCGCATTCTCATATGCAGATTGGGCAGGTTGTTTAGATGATAGAAGATCCACTGCAGGATTTGCTGCATTTCTTGGACCTAACTTAATTTCATGGAGTGCTAGAAAATAGGCTACAGTCTCAAAGTCTAGTACTGAGGCTGAGTATAAAGCTCTGGCAAATGCTACGGTAGAACTGATATGGGTTGAAGCCTTGCTTGGTGAACTTGGTGTTCAACTACAGGTAAAACCATGCTTATGATGTGATAATTTAGGTGCCACATATTTGTCTGTAAATTCTGTCTTTCATGCAAGAACCAAATAGACTATCACTTTGTTCGAGAAAGAGTTGCAAACAAGAGTCTTGAGATCAAATTTATATCAAACAAAGATCAAGTTGTAGATGGTTTCACAAAATCTCTGGCAGTTAGAGATCTGAATGAGTTCAAACGTAATCTCAACCTTTCAGAAGGTTGTGATTAAGGGGGGCTGTTAGACTTATTTTATGTAACGTTTTTATGTACGTTTTGGTGACACGTCTATGGAATAGTACTCCAAGACAATCACGGCATAGGATAGCGATCCTAGACGTGATCTCTTTCTTAAACGATCTCCACGACTCGCTAGCTATCTCTATCTTTCCGATTTCTTCTCTGTAACAAACGGATCGCTATCCTTATCTTGTAAACGCCACACGTGAGGCTGTTTCACGTATTATAAACACACAACCGGGGTCTCCAACGAGACTACCGTTCCCTTCCAAAACTAGTACATTGATAGCGGGCTACCGTCAGGAGCAGCGACAATGACGAGCTGCACGACCAGTTCCCAAGTCCCAATTGCTCCAGCTGCATGCGTAGCCATGGGAGCTGTACGGTCCATGGAGGGCGGCACCAACAACAGCGAATAGCCTCCTCAAGTCACTGGCTACTCGACTAATTAGTACGGCACTTTCTCTTATATACTATCTATTTTTGTAACTTGGAAAAAATAGAGATATATACGTCAAAAATTGTCTCCAGTATAAAGTCTCATAATATTTCTTGGTTCCTCTTTCGTGTCGCAAATTTAGCTTCACGACCTAGCATGAAGGTTCCACCCTGATATCTCTTCGTTCATCTTTCTTGGCACAAATGTAGCCAAGAAAATTTTGCTTTTTGCTGATACTGCGAAGCCAATGTCCAAACTCTGCTATGCTAATTTAGCAGCTTATGTCTTTCATCGGGTTGGACTTTTTGATCAGCCTATCAATCAACTATTGCCATTTGCCATTAGGACAAGTTTTACTTTCCTACACATCAGATTAAAGGACATATTAGAAGTACGATGAACTTACTACCTGCAGGCATTTAGTATGTCAAGACTCAGTTTATGGTTCCATTATTTACACAGAAAAAATGTTTGATGAAGTGCTTGACGAAGCTGTATGCAGTTTTTTTGGGTGTTTAAATGAGATAAATTCTTTTGGATGTACTCCCTCTAGAGATTATCACTTTGCGGCCCAAAAATTGGAGTGTATAGCGGTACCCAAGTTCCCTAAAATCAGCCGGGATGATTATATGGTGTGCCAAATACTCAGAGGATCTTTTTCGGCACGAATTCAACTTTACGTTTTAATACAAAAAAATCAGGCTAACGGGCGTCAAGTTGCCCCCCCTCCCCCTGTCAGTTCGCCGTCATGTCGCTCCCGTCGCTTAGGCGGGGTGGCTGTCACGTAGGCTTGCAGCGTTGGCACAGTGGATATGACAACACCCCCTACCCAGTGTATTGACGACAAAACAGGGCCCATGTATCGGTGTTATAATTATTTTTTTATTTACTCCTTGGACTTTCGTCCCAATCGTTAACCCCTACCATAAAAGCGCATTAACAGTTCCACCGTTTCCCTGCCTCGCAGAAACCACTCTTCTTCTTCCTGTCATCTACTATCTTCTTCCCGTCTTCTCCTTGCCGCCATGGAAGATCTACGCACTCTAGAGACAAGCTTCATTACCCATGACAACAAGAAGATAGACGTTGTCTACACCAACGAGGAGGAGACAGTGGTGCGTGTCCTGAGGATGTACGAGGGTTGGCTTGGGATAGACGAGAACAAGTTTGTGGGATTGGACCTCGAGTACACCCCGGAGCACCCATATGAAGTGAATGAAGTCGTCGTCGTTCAACTTGCCATGCGGAAACACGTCCTCGTCTACCACCTCTCCCGGTTTGTAGATCTGCTCTCTGTAGCTAACCGCTTTTAGGGTTTTCTCCTCTTGTTCTTTCTCTACTTGCTCATCTTGCAACTACTGGATTTTACTTAGGACCAAATAAATTAGGGTTTGCCTATGTCTCAATCGACTGAGATTTTCTTTAGTCTCAATCACCTAAGAAAAGTGCAACCGTAGTTAAAAGAAATGTGCAACTCATTCAGTCGACTGAGAAATAGCAAAACCGAATAAATTATGACAATACAATGTTGAGAGTCTTGATCTTGCATTTACTAAACTTTTCAAAATTATATTGAGATGATGATCTTACATTGACAAAAAAAATTATAGTTACAAATTTTGGTGATGACAAACTACATACTTTCAGGACTGACAGGAAATGTCCGGCGCTGCACCAGTTCCTTGAAAAAAACAGAATTCTGCACTATCGACACAACAACAGTTTTTCGAAATTGTATCAAGAGGAAATTATAATTCCTGCGCACAACTGGATCGATATTCCGCGTCTTGTCAAGATCCTATAGGGGAGGAAGAAGGATGGAATTGCATCACTCGCAACTAGAATCCTCGATGAGTCATACGACACAATGAAGGAAAATTCCCCTACGGATAGGCAAGATTTCTGGGACGAGTGGCCGTTGTATAATATAAACCTGAAGTATGCAGCCATAGATGCTTACGTGACCTACCAGCTGTATAAGAAGATCCATTTTTTTCGACATTATCTCGTGTTTTGCCCTATTTGCAAGAGGGAAGACGAGCTTAGGGGATCCCTTTGTAGAAAATGCCGAATAGCTGAGTTTGAAGTTGAATATGCAAAGAAATTGGCTGCATCTGAAACAGCTGACAGAGAGGCTGCAGAAGCAGCTGAAAGAGAACTTGCAGCTGAAGAAGCAGCTGACATAGAGGCTGCAGCTGAAGCGGCAAACAGAGAGGCGGCATATTCTATCGACAACAATCAGGCCTGTGATGCACCGCTAATTGTGCCACAGGACGCTGAAGATAGGAAAGCCAAGTCAGATGCCAATTGGGACAAAGCAGTTCGTGAGATGTGGAGTACCTGGAATGGTCGCAGTTCGTCGCCTAGGAATGATGGCAAGCACCTCAAGTGGTCTAATGAGGAGTGAATTAAATTTTACTTGTCAGTGTTATGGTTCTGTTTTGTAGAACTCAGTTAGCTTGCCAAGATGTCTAGCGCATCAAGTGATACTAGTAAAATAAATTTAACCCTTGTTGTGTTATGTTTATGTATGTGTCTTGTAGCTTGTCAATATGGTAGCTTCTTAACTGGCAGTTTGAAAGAGTGCCATTTTCCTCTCTCGCTAAACATATATGTTTCATTTTGCCCAAATTGGTAGCAAATCTAGAGAAGATTCTCACTTCGATATTTCGTTCCCTTTTGGACCTCTTTTTGCCTCCGATCAGGTAGCAAATCTAGAGAAGCAAATCACACCAGGCAGAATACATTCATTTAGAAAACAAAACAAATGTACATATAGCTGTGCGCAGCTAAATAGAATATAGCGATAGAAAGTAGGTTGCTTAACGAGGTTCGATGCATTCAGCCAGAAATAGGATATAGCTAGAAAGAAGCTGCTTAGCAGCAGGGGCAGCCGCCGCAGCTGCAGGCACATCCTGCAAGCGCCCGCGCCTCCGCCTCCTCCCTCCGGTGCTTCCTCCACTTCTTGCTGCCCAGTTTCTTGGACTTGGGGGCCTTGGGCCTGATTGGAGGCATACGACCCTCTTTGATGGCCACCCACTGGAGGTTTCGGAGGTGAATGCCGAGAGCCCGGTGTTCAGCGATGTAGGCGTTGATGTTCGCGACCTCGGGCTTGCCGCTTTTGTGGATGCCGGAGCCCGCGGCCTCTGCATGCTTCAGTAAGGTGTTCAAGACGGTGTCACCGGCGGCGCGACTCGTCAAGCAGTAGACGCCCCCCTTGCGGAAGGGGAAGCTGTAGGGGTCCCTGAGGAAGCCGTCGTACTTGCCGGCCCGCAGCCTCCTCAGCACCTGACGAGCCTTGGTGTGAATGGACTTGTCATCACTGCAGACGTCGCTACCGGAAACATATTGGAAGAAAGGGAAATTGGGGGAGTAGATGGTGTAAGAAGATCGAGCAATCGAAATGCGAACAAGCGAATCCTAATAAACCAAGATCTAGCATCCAACGATGGGAACAGTGTTGGATAATTAGACACAATTTCCATGATTAATTCCAGAATATTAAACATGAGAATACCAGCTAAATTTTAAATAGATTAGCCTATTATTTCTAACAAACGGTAGAAGAACCTCGGGAGAGGAGCAAACCCAAGTTACCTCCGACCATAGGTCGTCGATGCCAGTGTCGTAGGGGTTCAGCGGAGCGATGTACTTATCTTGATCGTAGGTGTCCAAGAAGTGTGTGATCTGCTTGTGACCGGCGGGGGCCTCCTCACCGGCGGGGGGCTCCTCTTCGGCGGCTCTGTCGGTAGCTGGTGGGGGCCTGGACGGGAACGGCGGCTGCCATCGATGCCTCCACTGGGGCCTGGACAGGGACATCGCCTGCTTTCAACGCGTCGAGGGGGACCGGCGAGGATACGGGGGCCTCCTCGCCGGCCGCCACGGAGGCGACGATGGCCACCTTATCCTCCTCGGCCATCGCTGGCACGGATGGGGTATTCTCGGGAGTTTGCAGATGCTGGTGGGATAGTGGAGAGGGTTGCGTGGGGACAGTGAGCAAGAGTGGGAGTGGGTGTGCGGAGAGCGGCTCTATAGTTAAGGTGGATAGAAGCAAGGCACGTTTCGTTGCACCACCATGCAACGCGCCGCGCAGTCGACTGCACCGCGCACCGCGACACACGCACGGTACGTCACGTTTTTTTCTCGGGCCATGCATGGCAGTTCTGTATTGAGCCGCATGCAAAGGACGCACACACAATTTCTATGTACGAAGTTTGACACGGCCCTAAAATTGGCGATAGTTAAAAGTGGAAATGTAGAGGGGAAGGTAGGTGGATGTACGACGAGATTTGTGGGGTTGTGATAGATTCGATAAAGGGATGTGTTGATGGCTGCGAGTGACTCAATGAACCGGAGACGTTAGGTCTCGTCGAGCTCAGCTGTTCGGCCTCCGGCTAGCGCATCCAAGCTTCTAACGGTGGCCCCAGTTGGAAGTGAGATTGAGAGCCGCTGCGTAAAAAATGGGATGTGTCTTATTAAAATCAAGTGGCAATAAACTGCAGCTGTCCATCGACGACCGTGCACTCGACGACACATGTGTTGTGGCGTAGTAGTAGCAGTAGTAGGCTTTTCAGACTTGATTAAACGTGACATGACCGCTCGATGACTTTTTTCATGGACGGCATCCAGTTCCTTCTTGTAGAGGGAGACGTCAGGATGGGGCATCGTCAAGATGGTAGCTCGTTAACTGGGAGTTTGAAAGAGTACCCTTTTCCTCTCTCGCTAAATAGATATGTTTCATTTTGCCCAAATTGGTAGCAAATCTAGAGAAGATTCACTCTTCGATAATTCGTTCCCTTTTGGACCTCTTTTTGCCTCCGATCAGGTAGCAAATCTAAAGCAGCAAATCACAACAGGCAGAATACATTCATTCAGAAAACAAAACAAATGTAGATATAGTTGTGCGCAGCTAAATAGGATATAGCGATAGAAACTAGTAGGTTGCTTAACGGGGTTCGATGCATTCAGCCAGAAATAGGATGCAAGCAAAATATAGAAAATCAAAAGAAGCTGCTTAGCAGCAGCAGCCGTGGCAGATGTAGATACATTCAAGGAGACATCCAACCCGTTCATTCGCCAGCGCCTCCATCTCCCTCTGGTGCCTCCGCCACTTCTTGTTGCCCAGTTCCTTGAACTTAGGGGCCTTGGGCCTGATTGGAGGCATGCGACCCTCTTTGATGGCCACCCGCTGGAGGTTTCGGAGGTGAATGTCGAGAGCCCGGTGTTCAGCGATGTAGGCGTTGATGTTCACGATCTCGCGCTTGCCGCCTTTGTGGATGCCGGAGCCTGTGGCCTCTGCATGCTTCAGTAAGGTGTTGAAGTCGGTGCCGCCATCGGCGCGACTCGTCAAACAGTAGGCGATCCCCTTGTGGAAGGAGCAGCTGTAGTAGGGGCCCGTGAGGTAGTCTTCGTACTGGCCGGCCTGCAGCCTCCTCAGCACCTGACGAGCCTTGGTGTGAATGGACTCGTCATCGCTGCAGACGTCGCTGCCGGAAACCTATTGGAATAAAAGGAAAATGGGGGAGTAGATGATGTAAGAAGATCGAGCAATCAAGCGAACAAGCGAATCCTAATAAACCAAGATCTAGCATCCAACGATGGGAACGGTGTTGGATAATTAGGCACAATTTCCATGATTAATTCCAGAATATTAAATATGACAATACCAGCTAAATTTTAAATAGATTAGCCCATTATTTATAAAAAATGGTAGAAGAACCAGGTGAGGGGAGCAAACCCTAGTTACCTCCGACCATAGGTCGTCGATGCCGGTGTCGTATGGGTTCAACAGAGCGATGTACTTATCTAGATCGTAGGTGCCCAAGAAGTGCGTGATCTGCTTGTGACCGGCAGGGGCCTCCTCGCCGACGGGGGGCTCCTCTTCGGCGGCTCCGTCGGTAGCTGGGACGGGGGCCTAGACGGGAACGGCGGCTGCCATCGATGCCTCCACTAGGGCCTGGACAGGGACAGCGGCTGCTTTCAACGCGTTGAGGGGGACCGGCGAGGATACGGGGGCCTCCTTGCTGGCGGCCACGGAGGCGACGATGGCCACCTTATCCTCCTCGGCCATCGCTGGCGCGGACGGGGTATTCTCGGGAGTTTGCAGATGCTGGTGGGACAGTGGAGAGGGTTGCGTGGGCACAGTGAGTGAGAGTGGGAGTGGGTGTGCGGAGAGGGGCTCTATAGTTAAGATGGATAGAAGCAAGGCACGTTTCGTTGCACAACCATGCAACGCGCCGCGCAGTCGACTGCACCGTGCACCGCGACACGCGCACGGTACGTCACGTTTTTTCCCAGGCCATGCATGGTAGTTCTGTATTGAGTCGCATGCAAAGGGCACACACACAATTTCTATGTACGAAGTTTGACACAGCCCTAAAATTGGCGATTGAGAGCCACTGCGTAAAAAATGGGATATGTCTTATTAAAATCAAGTGGCAATAAATTGCAGCTGTCCATCGACGACCGTGCACTCGATGGCGCATGCGTTGTGGCGTAGTAGTAGCAGCAGTAGGCTTTCTAGACTTGATTAAACATGACATGACCGCTCGACGACTTTTTCCATGGACGGCATCGTGTTCCTTCTTGTAGAAGTCTCGCTGAGCGAGACGTCCGTGTTGTCTCACGCTGTACTATGAAGGGCACGACGTGTGCAACGATCATCGTTGGATCGCACAGAATCAACGGTTAGTGCGCACGATCCGCGTGACAACTGTGATAACCAATCAGGGAGTAGCAGACAGGGTGAGCACAGATTTGTGCTTCTACGAAAGATAGAGAGAGGGGGGCAAAACTAAGTAGTACCACATAAAACCAAGGGCGATACTGAGTAGTATAAAAATGGAAAGTGAGTGTCTTGTACAATGAAATACATCATGGCATACATCAAATTAGGCCAAGATAGATCCACTAGAGTTCATTGGATGTGTGTTCTTCTCATAAGCCACTCATAAACCACGTAAGGATCCACTAGAGTTCATTGGATGTGTGTTCTTCCCATGAACCATACATGGATCCACCAGTGTCATTGCATGTGTGTTCTTCCCATGAACCACACATGGATCCACCAGTGGCATTGCATGTGTGTTCTTCCCATGAACCACACATGGATCCACCAGTGTCATTGTATGTCTGCTCTTCCCATGAACCACAGCTAGAGTCATTGCATGCGTGCTCTTTTCATGAACCACAGCTAGAGTCATTGCATGTGTGTTCTTCTTACAAAACATATCATGAACCACACCTAGTGTCATTGCATGTGTGTTCTTCTCATTAACCACACATGGATCCACCGGTGTCATTGCATGTCTGCTCTTCTCATTAACCACCGCTAGAGTCATTGCATGTGTGTTCTTCTCACAGACCACATATCACCAGATTCATTGCATGTGTGTTCTTCCCACAGACCACACATGGATCCACCCAGTGTCATCGCATGTGTGTTCCTCCCACAGACCACACATGGATCCACCAGAGTCATTGCATGTGTGTTCCTCCCATGAAGCACACATGGATCCACCAGTGTCATTGCATGTCTGCTTTTTTCATGAACCACACCCAGTGTCATTGCATGTGTGTTCTTCTCATTAACCACACATGGATCCACCGGTGTCATTGCATGTGTGTTCTTCCCACATACCACACATGGATCCACCAGTGTCATTGCATGTGTGTTCTTATCACAAACCATATCATGAACCACACCTAGTGTCATTGCATGTGTGTTCTTCTCATTAACCCCACATGGATCCACCGGTGTCATTGCATGTCTGCTCTTTTCATTAACCACAGCTAGAGTCATTGCATGTCTGTTCTTTTCACAAAACACATATCACCAGAGTCATTGCATGTGTGTTCTTCCCATGGACCACACATGGATCCACCAGTGTCATTGCATGTCTGCTCTTTTCATGAACCACAGCTAGAGTCATTGCATGCGTGTTCTTCTCACAAACCATATCATGAAACACACCCAGTGTCATTGCATGTGTGTTCTTCTAATTAACCCCACATGGATCCACCGGTGTCATTGCATGTCTTCTCTTCTCATTAACCACAGCTAGATTCACAAACCACATATCACCAGAGTCATTGCATGTGTGTTCTTCCCACAGACCACACATGGATCCACTAGAGTCATTGCATGTGTGTTCTTCCATGAACCACACATGGATCCACCTTTTCATGAACCACAGTTAGAGTCATCGCATGTCTGCTCTTTTCATGAACCACAACTAGAGTCATTGCATTTGTGTTCTTCTTACAAACTATATCATTAACCACATCCATAGTCATTGCATGTGTGTTCTTCTCGTTAACCACACATGGATCCACTAGTGTCATTGCATGTGTGCTCTTCTCATTAACCACATCTAGAGTCATTGCATGTCTGTTCTTCCCACAAACCACATATCACCAGAGTCATTGCATGTGTGTTCTTCCCACAAACCACATATCACCGGTGTCATTGCATGTCTGCTCTTCTCATTATTCACAGCTAGATCCACCTATGTCATTGGATGCATGTTCTTTTCATAAACCGCATATGGATACTAATTAACCTTAGGAGAGCCCTAACCTTAGCGTTAGACCGAGTCTTCTAGAAGGCACGCCCTAGCACAGTTGTTTTGCTTGTCGATTGTTACATACCGTTCGATCAGGGCGCTTGGATGATTGGGATGGTTTTCGTGAGATCGATCCGCGAGTAGTCTGTTCTGCGGCATGATTGGCCACGCTTGCTCTAGACAAGCTGGCAATACCGGGGGCTCCCCTGTTGTGAGTATCATGACTCACGAGTTGAGTGTGCCATATCCTAGTGTCACGTCCTCATTACTTCTCTTCCTCCCCGTACTTCTCTTCCTTCCCCTCAAAGCCACATTCCCCACTTCACTCCCATCTTGCCGTAGCCACAAGCCGACGGCGCCGCCATCCCAATCCCCTCTCCGACAGCCACCCCCCTACCCTCTTGCCATGGGTTCAAGGGGATACGACGAGGAAACGCGTCGTGACGACAGGGACCGTGATTTCGATGTGAGTCATCTCATCTCTATCTCTATCATCCGTGGCCAGTTATCTATTTTTTGAGCCAGATCTACTCCGTTTACTCATGCGCGTATGATGTGTTAGGCCAACCAGACGATGTATGACACCGACTATCACGGTTTAGCGGATGAAGACAGTCCTCTGCTATGTAAACATGGATATGTGCCCGCTAAATTTGTAGCGTTCGAAGGACGAAACATAGGTAGGAGGTTTCTACGGTGTCAAGGACATCGTGCAATGATGTGAGGCGGAAGTTGCGGTGTTGTCAAATGGGTAGATCCAGAGTGGCCCAAATCGATGCAGAAAACGCTGGAAAAACTATGGGAAATGACTGTTGAGTTGAAAGAATCCGCATTCAGCTCACTTCTTGACAGTGTTGAGATGAAGCTATGGGAACCAGTTGACACGACCAAGCATAAGCAAGATCTCATGGAGGTGGAAGACAAGGTTAGCAAAGTCGAGAAGGAGAGGGACGCGACGTTGGCCCTGAAGGCTAAAGCAGAGCAAGAACTGACTCAAGCAAGGAAGGATCTTCACCAGGCCAAAGTCCTGCAGTTCACAACTACGAGTATTGACAAGTGCATGAGGAAAGATGCAGAGAAACAATTGAAGCTATGCAAGGAAGATGCTAAAAGGAAGGAGCAGATGATTCGATCCTTGCTCTCGCAGGAAGATGCGCATAGGGATAAGATTAGGAAGATCAAGGAGATGTGTGTTAACTAGTTCTATTTAGCTTAAGCCCCGTGCCTTTTTTAAGTTGAAATAGTGGTACTTGTTGACCTAGCGGTCTGAACTATTGGACCCGGAGTCCTGGGAGTAAAAAAATTGGTCGCCCATTAATCTGTCTTAACCCCGCATTACTTCCTTTTGTGTGAACAATGCCCCTTGGATATTTCGCCCGTCGCTTCGTCGTCCTCGTGTACAAATAGGAGGCGCCACAGCTCGTCGCTTCGTCGTCCATCCCCTCGCCCTCTCCAAGCTCCACCGTGTCGTCCACCCCCTCGCTCCCTCTCCAATCTCCACCGCGCCGCCATGGAGATGCCCTCGCTGAACTTCTACGAGGCGGTGATGTTCATGCACTTCGACATCCTTGCACCGCTGGCCGCGACGGTGCCCCACGGATGGCGCATCAGCTATGCGGGGGTGCCAGTGGCTCTGCTCCTCGTCCCCGGTGGAGCCGTGATGGAGAGCGAAATCGCGGTGTGCCGCCGCCAGATGCCCGCATGGAAGAGGGCGCTGCCCCGGTACGCGGCGGCCAGCCCGTACTGGCCAGCGCTGTTCAAGAAGGAGCGGAAGGCCAATATTGGCAACTGCGTCATTTACAGGCGCGTGGTTGAAGGAAATATGCCCTGAGAGGCAATAATAAAGTTGTTATTATATATTCCTTGTATATGATAGATGTTTATTTCGCATGCTATAATTGTATTGATAGGAAACATCAATACATGTCTGTTTAATAAACAAAAAGGGTTCCTAGTTATGCCTCTCTTATAGACTAGCTTGTTGATTAACAAGATGATCAAGGTTTCCTGATCATGGACATTGGATGTTAATAACAAGGTCACAGCATTTGTGAAATGATGTGATGAACATTCATCCGAAGTATAGCATTACAATCAAGTCATTATGTTTATATTGCTATAACATCATACAAAGTAGTCTTAGTCCTTAGACCATGAGATCATGTTAATTGCTAACACCGGAAGAGTATCTTGATAACATCAAACGTCACACCGTAACAGGGTGACCATAAAGGTGGGTTCAGTGCTATGAAGGTGTTATGTTGAGGCTCATGGATCAAGAGTGGAATTTGTCAATCTCGATGACAGATAGATATACTCTGGGCCCTCTCGGTGATATCACATTAAGATAGCTTGCAAGCAAGTGATGTGATCACTAGAATGTTATATCACGGGAACGAGAAAATAGTGCATGTCGGTAACGAGATCAAACTAGGTATTTGGATACCGATGATCGAACCTCGGACATGTATTATATCATGAGACAAAGGGATTAAATTGCTGACGTTAAAGGTTCTCACGATCACAGAAGTCATCGTTGAATGTGCAGGAGTCAGTATGGATCTCCAGGTCCCGCTTCTGATTATTGATCTGAGAGGAGTCTCAATCATGTCTGCATTATTCGCGAACCGTAGGGTGACACACTTAAGGGTTTCCGGACACCATTTAGGAGCACATATGTTCCAGACAAAAGGTTTGCAAAGCGCAGGAAATGTTTCGATAGAAACCGGAATTGTTTCGGGTGAAATTGCAGAAAGTGGTTCTGCATGTGATATTGAAATGTTGCAAGGGGTTTTATGTGAATGTTTTTTAATTAAAGTAATTAACAAAATTCTGAATAAAATATAATAAAAGAGTTTTATTAAATGAGAGAGCATTAAATTTGGAGAAATTTAATGCATTTAAAGTGGAGACTTTAAAAGAGAATGTGAAGGGGCATTTTAATGTGGAGGGGTTACCACCACATGAATGGGGGAGGTGAGGGGTCACCCCCCATGCGCCGGCCATGGAGAGAGGGGGCACCCCCCTCCTCCTATAAAAGGCCACCCATTCCCTCCTTCATCCTCACACCTCCTCGTGAAGGATCTCTCTCCCCCTCTAGATATTCCCCCATGGTCTCGGATTAGCGAGATACATGTTCCTGGTGGCCTTGCGTCTGGAAGGAGTTGCTGCTTCCGCTGATTCGCTGGAGCGAGGAGGTGGAGGTTGTCCGGTAGCTTGAACGTGTGTGCGAGGACGGATGCGCTGCTGATTTGCGGCGCTCGGACTTCCACACGATCTTGAGATCGGCAAGCGTATGACTACATCAACCACGAGTTCCTACTCGTTAACAAAACTCGTTGTCTTCGAGGGTAAGTTCTCCATGGATGTATGTCCACCCGTTGCTCAGTATCTAGTAGATAGATCTTGGCGTATAGTTCTCATCGTAGGAATTTTTTTGTTTTCTATGCTGCGGACCCAACGGTGGTCCACCGGGATATCCGCAACCGAGAAGGGCGGGAGAGGTTCTGGTCCATCCCTAGACGGACCAAGTTCACCGTCATCGCCGCCGCTCACCGCGAAGAGGTGCTCCGTCTCGCGTACAATGCGGAAATCGTGGAGGTTCCGTCCGACGAAGACGAGGAAGCCGGCGACTCGGAGGACAGCGGCAACGGAAGTGAAATTGTTGACTAGTGGTTGAATTAATGTAGGATGTGAAATCGCACCTTTGTTTAGAAGAATTTGTAGTTGAATTAATAAAATGCCTCAATTTATATCTCTGTGTCGATTAATTTGTGGAAGAATTTGTGATTTAGATCAATTTCTGCCTCGATTTAGATCTCTGTCCCGGATTGGGAACGTGACCGTGGACCAAAGACCCCTTTTCTACTAGTGTATTCTGACATTGGTGGTTTGTTTAAACGTAATCTACGTGGATTTGGGCACATGCAAATGGCACAACCACAATTTATAAAGTGGAAGCACGTACACCTGGTTACTGGAGATCCGAGAGCTTTGCCAGATGCAGGGTATGCAGGAGCAGAGAGGCGGTGAGATAGACGGGCTCAAGATTAGGCCAGAAAGTGGTACCCATTTCCTCCTCATCTGGGCATTATTGATGAGAACATTGTTGTTTATGTTGCCACGTTGTTGTGCAGCATCTGAAATAAGTTGCTGCTTCGTGGAGTGTGGCAGCTTATATAATTTATTTCCATGCCACTTACATTTCGTCGTATTTGGAGACCTCCTGCCCCCCCCCAGCAATCGTGGAACCGGTGGACCCTTGTTTTTAGATAGCAGTGGCACAATCACAATTTCGGATTCAACTACTGACTCGGGCGTTTTCAAACCCTAAGTCGCGCTACATTTTACTCAGAGAACGTGGGTAGATTGTTTCGCCCAGCAACGTGCCACACACAGAGCTCCAGAATTTAACAGAATTACATATATAGGTTCAAGTTCAACACACTACTATGCATCTTCATTGCCAGCAGCCTTCTTCCGCAGTCTGGGTGCCAAGCCTTCACATCCAATAGCTTCTTCATTTCCTGCCTTCTTCCTCTTCATTGGTGCCAATTTTCTTAGCTTCACGTACTCTGCATCGCCGAGACAATGGGCACCAGAATCATGTCCAGCATCATCTTTCTACTTGTTTTTAATTTCTTCGGGCAGCAAAATGACTGACCCGACAGTCATGTTTCTAACCTTGCGGCGCTTCCTGTCAAAGAAACAAGACTGTTGCATAACTACCCAATATCTATAGAGTAAATAAAACAAAATTACAATTTAGCACAAACATGCGAACCCCAAGCGACCTTTGCTTACCTGGAGCTAATTGCGTTCAAGCAACCACCCTGTCCAAGAATAGAAGGGCAACTCCTAGTTGCACCAGCTTCCACATTCAGTACATCACAATTCAGCTCAAACATGCAATCTGAAGCTAGCATACCTTTTCATCAACTCAATTAGTTGTCTGTCACACGATATAGGAACCATGATGCCACGTTCATCCATGAAGCTGAACTTTGCAGTCTGCTTCGGCCATACTTCAACATGATTACACAGAGCAGCAACCATACCAGATATATTGCAGATCTGCGTAGGCGCTTCTTCCATCGTGAAACAATGGTTTTCATACCACTTGCCCCTTGGAGTCGTACCTGTAGAGGACTACCGTAACCAGGTAAGGGGGGTCCGCGCAGATCCCACTTGATAGAAAACTGTGGACAAAATATGTTTGTCAGCGTTGGGCTAACGAACAATTTGAGATTCAGTAGCCAGCTAGCAGTTGTAATTAGTGCGAATAGCAAAGAGAAGGGTAGCTCACCCGCTTGTAGGCAGAACTTCTTCTTCCTTGATAGTAGGATCTGCTATCCTCCGAACTGCTCGGCTCGTCAGCGGCGGAGGAGGGCTAGAGCCTCGCAACGGCGACTACGGCATGCGCCATTGGAGCTCGGTATCAGTGACTGGGCGCAGCAACTTGGCCCCGGAAGTCAAATGTCCGAAAGGATCGTCCTGCCTGGAGGGTGGATTCCGACGACGCCGGTGCTAGGGGAAAGCTGGAAATGAATTTGTGAAATTGGTCAACGCATCTAATCCACTTAGCTGCTCGATTTGCCTAAGAGGTTGCCGCGTTGGCGCCCGCGTCACGGACAGATAACCAACATGTGGGTCCCGACCGTCTACTTCACGGGGCGGTTTAACGGAATGTTTGTATTTGGCAGGGGTGAGATGAGTTTGTCTCGAAATGGCCCAATCAGTAGGTGGCGGCCCAACTTTTCGAAACGCGGTAATTTCAGGCAACTTAGGTACCGCCATGCGCTGGCCTGCCAACTTTGGTACCGCAGATGAACAAGGCTCTTCCTCTGTACGGGATTATTAGTCCGCAGGCCAAAACCAGGTTTTTCAACAATATAAGACCGGAGGTAGTTATTACACTTAAATGAACGTGTTGGGACCTTCCATATTTCTCTCTCTTGTCTTCTCGCACATCGCGCAACGGACGATGACCAGTGCAAGTTGTTTAGGTGGGCACCTCATTGGATGATAAAAGGGAACGAGGGAATCTAGGCTTTTAGAGCAAGTACAATAGAACCACGTCAGGTGGCTATAAGAAGTAAAAATATTTGTGCTGAGTTGGAAGAGAGAGAAGATGAGCTGACTGTAAGTTAAGAGCCAGCTCTAGCAAGTGCTCCTAGGTGCTTTGTGAGAGTGAAATGTGGGCCACTAATAAAGTAGTACATCTTTATGTTCAATTATTGTACGTGTAATCTATATGACTAACTATAGATGATGTGACAACATCTTATAGCCAACAACCGGCTACACTATTAAACTTGCTCTTAGTTAAGGGAATTGAAACCAATAGTAACAACTGCCATTCAAATCTACAGCCAATACTCGTTTACCTTGGTTCCAACAAACTGGTCCTCCGGCCTAATAATCTCCAACGGAGGGAGTACTCCTGAAATATCACTCATTATCACCCTGTGCCCCTTAATATGTGAACGTGGGTTAAAACATTATGGTGGTCATGGAACTCCGAAAATAATGAAGCCACTACTGATGCCTAGGTGTTGACACACGCATCGTCTAACATAATGTCAAGTATGAGAACATCAATGGGAAATATGCACGGTCAACATTCTGAAAATTATTATTCGCATCACTGATTGAGGAACGGCAATTATAATGGTGAAAGTTGATGAATCAAATTATACAACTCTTTATTATTGCAAACATTTCGGACAGTAGTAAACAAAACTCTACCGAGCAAAAGAATTCCATATGAAATTAAATATAAGAATGAATGAAAATTATTATTTTTTGGTTACATGAGAATTGCAGATAAAGTCCAAAAAATAGCTTATTTTCAAAAAATAAATATGCAAATTAGTAGCATCATGACTTACGAGTACAAATCTATTTAGTATATGAAATTGAGTGGAATTAAGAAATGAGGGTTTCATTCAAATTCAATATAAAGTTCATTAGAGGTCTGTACCTACGTATAACATGTCTCTGATATATACCATTCATGTGTTCGGTAGCCGGAAAATCAAATGGATAACATTAAAAGAATATATTCATACATAATAGGTGGTCACTAACATAATTCAGAACAACGAAAACGTGGTACACTATGAATAAGCAGTTAGTATATGCATGCACAAGGAAAAATGAAATTCATAAGATATGGGAGGTACAAAATCATGATATCGGGATCAGTGGAATAAAGGGACATGTGTACACGAACTAGAGTTTGTTGATATAATTCACAATGAAAAAACTTCGTATGCTCGAAAAGGAAAAAAAATATATTCTCGAATGAAGACTGCAGATGTATAAGTTCAGTGCTAATGAAACATGTGAGAACTGAAGGTTAACACAAGCTTACACATGAATCACCAATAGTTACCATGAAATATAGACATTGATCGAGGGATAATGAGTACAAGGGTAAATTAGTACAAAATTATATGGTCTTCCATGTCCGAGCACATTTATACTACAGTGTCACCGATATACATTCATATACAGGGGTCCTTACCAAAAAGTAAATATAATTAATACAAAAGAATTAGCCGATTCAAACAATATTTCTATGAACATTAGGAGTGACTTAGTCGATTAATTCTCAACACGAGAGAAACTTGCGGTCAGAACGACTTTATAAATATCTACACAATAACACATAAACAAATTAAAGTTAATACCAACATATAAAAACATAAATATACATGACGTGGAGATACACATTTATATACACGGGTCTTCACCAAAAAGTAAATATAATCAACACAAAAGATTTAGGTTATTCAAGCAATATTTCTATGAACATAAGGAGTGACTTATTCGAATAACGCTCGACACGAGAGTAAGAAACTTGCGGTCAGAACAACTTTATAAATATCTACACAATAACACATAAAAAAATTAAAGTTAATACCAACATATAAAAACATAAATATACATGATGTGGAATATAATATCTAGCCGCGCAAATGCGCAGGTCACCCTGCTAGTTAAATATAATTTAAAGTAATGTCTTTCTTTCACATGGTGTCTTACTATTGCACTACCTAGTTTCCATGAAAACATTTAAACTTAAAATTTGACAATTTTAAAAAAACTTGTCAAACGATATGGTATACCATGTATGAATATATATATGCATGGCTTTTAGACCATATGACCAAGTTCAGTGAAATATCTTTTCCATAGTTTATAATAACATGTCTATATTTGATAGATTTGTGCATATTGGTATTTCAAACATTGTTTACAAAGTAAGCTTCCAAATTTGAAGTTATTTTGTAACATCCTAAAAAATTCTAAATTTTTGGAATGTTAAAATAGTGAAATAAGTTGATTGAGTTGTGTGACCTTGTAGAAATTTGATTGAAAAGAAACATTTTAGGATTTTTCAAACTTTCCTAAGTCACAAAAAAAGAGAATGGATTAGCACGATTGTCCAATTGTGTTGGAAGTTTTTGTATAAATCCAAAAACTTTCTGATGCATTGAATCATGGCATCATGCACAATTTTTAAATCGAAATAATGAAAAATAAACCCTAAGTTCAACGTGCCACTTTGTTCCTAAAGGGAATTAAATAGGCTTTATTGAAACCATTATTGCTAAGACAACATACTTTGCTAAACACTAGCCTAAAATGATCTACTTGAATTTAGAAAATTTTAGCAACAAGTTTGAACTCATTTGGAGTTCAAATGAAAAAGATATGTGAGAAAAAAGTAAATGGAAATGGAAAAAAAAAAAACTAAACCTACCCCGGCCCCGGCTTGCGGCCTAGCCCACCTAGCCCCGCGCTTAGCTATCACCCACCACGCTTGCACGCAGCGCACAGCCGCATGGGCTGGCCTAGCAAGCACCGCCAGCCGCCCTCCCACTACCCCCCGGCGCCGCTGACACCTCGGCCCTACCTGACATCCCTACCCCACCTATCATCTCCGACCCCGCTCCGTGTTCATCCCCAACTCCTCCTAACCGACACAATCATAACAAAATCCGTTGATTCTGAGTATAGATCGACCCCTCCCTCACGCAAACTACCCCTCTTATACGGCCGCGTCGACCCCCTCTATTGTTTTTGAGTTTTACGAACCCTAGCCCCGAAATCGAGATCAAACCCGATCTGCCGCCGCCATCGCCATTAACCAAGCTCGGAAGCTCGAGGGTGAGCTTGATTTCCGTCACCCCTCGCCCTCTTCTTCCTTCCATTGTGTTCACCTTGCAGTATTGTGTCTTTCCTCATGTTTTTCCCCATCTACAAAGCCTCGCAGCGCCCTCGATTGTTCGCCGGAGGACCGCTGGAGCTAAGGACGTTCAGCTGCGCCCCACCGTTGCCCTAGGAAGCGAGCACCGAAGAGGATCACGCCCCTGTCTCCAAGTCGCCGAGACGCATCCCGTGGGCCACATCTCCACGATGGGAACCCGCCGGAGCGCCACCCTCGACCGCCATCTGCGCCCCGCCATCGTCCGCCACCACGACCACCGGTCAGAGGGAAGCTAGTGTTCCCCGCCGTTGGATCTCGGTTGAACGGCCCCAATCAGAACACCGTGCGAACCGGTACCGTCCACTCGCTACGTGTCGTGTGGCAATCTAGTCAGCAGCTCCGTCAGAGGCCACGTCAGATACAGTCAGCAGGTCAACAACCGGTGAGCGTTGGTTAATTGTTTTTAATAAAGTATCAATGGATTCGTAATTTCATATGCAACAGTAATATGCTATTAGACCTAATTTTTGGAGTGTATAATTACTGTAGTGATTTAATTAGTTTTAGTTTCCTTTTTGGATATTAAATTAATAATAACTTTTGTATAGATTAGAAAAATATAAATAATATGTGCCTAGATTCACAATTTCACGTAAAATATAGATCTGGTCTTAGATATAATTTATGATGCAGTAAATATTTTAAATGATTTAAATTGTATTAACTAGTAATTAAATCATAGAATAAGATTTACAACTCCGTTTAGGTTGAATCCAATTTCTACTGGTTCGTATTAATGTCCTCTATCCAGTAAACTCCAGAACCAAATTTAATTCGACAAATAGGACAGATGTTGCAACAAAACTATTAGAATCTCTTATTTAGTCATTAAGATTTAATAATAAATACCCTATTGCATTAAATGATCACCTACATGCATCATATGATCTAATACCATTCAAAGAACTAATATTAAATCATCATGCTTGTTTGTGATCATCGTTGTTATATTGTATGTTGCAATTGTTTTGATTGGAAATTACTCCATTCCCGCGCTAGATTGTTCCGAGAGTGCGATTGCTACGGAGGAATACAATCATCAAGAATATTATTAACATAAGGCAAGTTACACCACTTGTTCATATTTGTGTCCCAGTTTTGACTATGCATGTTTCAATCTTTAAATTATGTAGTATGCATGTGTAGGATTATTTGGTAGATTTTCTTAGTATTATTTTACAAGTGCGGTGTTTTTAGTATGCCATGAGTAGCTCTATACTTAGGAATTTCCATCCTAATAGGTTACCCCTGTTTTGCTAAGTATTGCTTGCTATATATATAAAGTATCGTTGGGGGTTCGAAAGACTCAAAATTTTCTAAGTAGAAAGCTCTCTCGAGCAAACCTTTTCCTCTCAAAACCTCCTTCAAAATAAAACTAAGTTTTCTTCTAGGCGGAATGGTTATCAGGTCAACGCGTGGAATTTGATGGAGGACGACCGCCCAGGAATCAAAGAAGTCTTCCATGTTTCAGAATTCAGAAGCATCCAGAGCAACCACAATATATATGGGCTCTGTCTTAGCCTAGTACTTAGTAGGAAACCTCACCGGGGTACCAACATTTGGAGGTTCTTCGCGCGGTTGGATCCAGTTGGTAGAGGGGCTACTAAGGGAAAGCCTCACCATGGTCTTGTCTGTAAAAGGACCTGATCGTGGATTGTGGGTAAAGTGCACAAACTCTCGAGAGTATTGCAATGTGATCGATCAGCTAAGTTCACAAAAAAGAACACTTTGAGCATCTAAAGGATGGAGCCTCTGAAGGATCTTCCTCTCTCTTTCCAAACTTAAAGTTTTCTAAAACCCCATGGCGTGCGTAATATCGTCAATTGGTGGGATTTGTGGGACTTGGTGTGTAATATCCAAGTGTTAGGTTAAAAGTGTTAGGTTAATTGGACACTTGGTGCGTAATATCCTCGTGTTCCACTTGACCCTTTACTACTTAATCAAATGTTTACAAAGTAGGGTAAAACTCTCCCTCTTTTCTTCTTACTTAGAGAAAATTGGCTTTCTGCAAATGAACCCCAAAGCCTACTCCTAGACTTGCATGTATAGTTAGTCTTATTCTTTCCTTGGTGTAATTTGCCAATACGTTCAAAGTATTGACCAACTCATTTGGCTGCATGTTTCATGTGCAAAAATTGGAAATCATTGAAAGGTGTGCTAGGATCACGGGTCTTCACTCAACCTTCCTGTGACATTGATGGGACTCCAAGTTGTATATATTTTGCTTCCATTGTAATAATGTAAACCCTGGATTATTCGATTCATGTGATAAAGACTTGTGTTTTACATGATATTTCATCGGCTGTGTGTGCTAGCTAATGATCCAGGGACTAGCATGTTAATCACAGGGACTTTGGATCTTTAAAGATCCGAGATCACTACAGATGGTATCAGAGCACATGTTGACTGTAGATCGTGACCCTAGCCTCGGAAAAACCGTAGGAGTAATATTTTCTAAGTTATTTCAGAAAACTCTCATACTTCTCATCATATATCTTTGGAGTTTTTAAAATTTCTTAAGTCTCTTCCTTTGAACATTAGAGATGGCCATTATGCACTTCAAGAAGAAACTCCTCTCAAGACTACCCTTCCAAAGAAGATCTTCTCAATGTTTCGCTCAAGACAAGACTTGAAGACCTCCACAGAAGATGTTCCAAGACAACTACGAGAATTGAAGACTTCAAAGCTACAAGTACTAAAGACTTCGAAGGCCTCAAGTCAAGGTTATTAACTGAAGACCTTGAAAGATTGAAGATTATGAAGAACATGAAGATTATCAAAAGCACGAAGACTTTTGAAGACTCGAAGCCTCAAAGATTACAAGTGACCTATTAGGAACCAAATCCTTATAGATTTTGCTACAATGTAGATGCGACGAAGTGGTTGCTGTTTTTTTTATAGGAAATAAAACCTATTTTCCAAAACTAAAGTTGCTTGTATGGGTTATTCTTATTCTTCTATAATCCATTCATTCCTACTCTAAACCTTGGTCAACTCGACAGATGGGCCATACCAACGAGGAAGACACGGAACTCAACTTCTCCAAGCATATGAGCCACGTCGATGCAAAGGAGTGGATGCACAAGATAGAAGGACGAATGAAGGATGCCAATATTGAAGTTAATAGAATGGTTCATTATGCCACCCAATTCCTAAAGGATGACGCTGCAACTTGGTGGGAGATGCAAGACACCATTGATGATCATCAAGGTATGATATCCTAGGAAGAATTATAGTGGTTCTACTACAATCTCGTCTCGTCACTCGGATATCAAAAACCCAAGGAGTTGAAGTCCCAAAACATTCAGCTTGTAGAATCTGTGGGGAAATAGGACACACCTCCAAGGAGCATCGTGATCAGTGGCCCTACCGTGAAGCAAGTCACCCCTTTGAAGAATGCCCCACCTCTCAAGTTACATGCTTCTTGTGTGAAGGAACCGGCCACAACCCTTCTCAATGCCAACTCTACCCGATGGTACAATAAGTGAATCAGTAAGTTAGAGACGAAATGTGCCAAGGACTAATGAAGCACTTAGAGGACACACAGTCTACGACAATGGCTAGAGATGTAGTCAAGACTCTAGACGCCACACCCAAAGTCATCACTTCACGATACTCGACATATGAAAGGAGTGACCATTTTCCCCAAACTGGCTCAAGGAAATGATCATGGTTTCTGAATGTTGAGGTAGAGCATCAAGAAGAGACGTTGTCCTTACCAATGAAGATGAAGGATCTAAGCAAAGCCTTATGCTTCCAATGTCATAATCTTGGGCATTATGCTATTGATTGTCCAGAACAGAAGAATGTGGCTAGAAATGATGAAAACAACGACGGTAATGGGGGAGATCGGGAAGATCTAAGTCAAGTACTTCATTATAATCGTCCAACAAAGGATGGCTATGGTAATGGTAATAGAGGAGCAGTGACAAGAAGCCCAAGAAAGATCCTAGCCAGGTGATATGCTACAAGTGTGGTGAAACTGGGCATTATGCGTCAGATTATTCAGAGGAAAGGAAGAATGGCGGTGGCAATCGCAATGGCAATAGAAAGAATCCCACTCTATCCACCAGGCTAGGGTGAATTATGTTGGTGTGAGTTAAGATTTCAAACCATTGTACCTGGAGAACCCAACAAATACAATATTTTAAGGGTGGTAGCACCCCAGTGTAGCCCGAACCTATTTCTTTCTAGCCTTCTCGAATCTCGAGGACAAGATTCCTTTTAAGGGTGGTAGTCTGTAACATCCCAAAAATTTCCTAAATTTTTGGAATGTTAAAACAATTAAATAAGTTGATTGAGTTGTGTGACCTTGTTGAAATTTGATTGAAAAAAAACATTTTAGGATTGTTCAAACTTTCCTAAGTCACAAAAAAGAGAATGGATTAGCATGATTGTCCAATTATGTCGGAAGTTTTTTTATAAATCCAAAAACTTTCTGATGCATTGCATCAAGGCATCGTGCACATTTTTCAAATCGAAATAATGAACTAAAAACCCTAAATTCGATGTGTCACTTTATTCCTAAAGGGAATTAAATAGGCTTTATTGAAACCATTACGGCTAAGACAACAAATTTTGCTAAACACTAGCCTAAAATGATCTACTTGAATTTATAAAATTTTAGCAACAAGTTTGAACTCATTTGGAGTTCAAATGAGAAAGATATGTGAGAAAGAAGTAAATGGAAATGGAAAAAGAAAAAGAAAAAATAAACTAAACCTACCCCGCACCCAGCTTGCGGCCCAGCCCATCTAGCCCCGCGCTTAGCTACCACCCACCCACGCTTGCACGCAGTGCACAACCGCATGGGCCAGCCCAGCAAGCACTGCTAGCCGCCAGCCCGCTACCCCCTCGCGCCGCTGACACCTCTGCCCTACCTGACATCCCTACCCTACTTGTCATCCCCGACCCTGCTACGTGTTCATCGCCAACTCCTCCTAACCGACGCAATCCTAACAGAATCCGTTGATTCTGAGTATAGATCGACCCCTCCCTCATGCAAACTAACCATCTTATACTGCCGTATCGACCCCCTCTGTTGTTTTGGAGTTTTACGAACCCTAGCCCCGAAATCAAGATCAAACCCGATCTGTCGCCACCATCAACATTAACCAAGCTCGGAAGCTCGAGGGTGAGCTTGATTTCCGTCGCCCCTCGCCCTCTTCTTCCTTCCATTGTGTTCACCTTGCAGTATTGTGTCTTTCCTCATGTTTTTCTCCATCTGTAGAGCCTCGTAGCACCCTCGATTGTTCGCCGGAGGACCGCTGGAGCTCAGGACGTCCAACTGCGCCCCACCGTTGCCCTAGGAAGCGAGCGCCAAAGAGGATCACACACCTGTATCCAAGTCACCGAGATGGATCCCGTGGGCCACATATCAACGATGGGAACCCACCGGAGTGCCGCCCTCGACCGCCATCTACGCCCCGCCACCGTCCCCCGCAGCGACCACCAGTCAGAGGGAAGCTAGTGTTTCCCGCCGTTGGATCTCGGTTGAACGGTCCCGATCAGAACATCGCGCGAACCGGTACCGTCCACTCACTACGTGTCGTGTGGCTATCTAGTCAGTAGCCCCGTCAGTGGCCACGTTAGATACAGTCAGCAGGTTAGCAGCCGATCAGCGTCGTTTAATTGTTTTTAATATTTAGAATAGCCAGAAATTCACTAGATCTTGCAAAACTCATAGGAAATTATTGACTAGTCCAAAAATTACAAATAATCTATCATTGGATTCAGAAAATTGTATAGAACATTATTATGAGATTAGATCTAATCTTTGCCGTACGTATTTAATGTAATAATTTAAATAGTTTTAATGACCTTTTAGAGTACTAAAATCATAGTAAATTATCTGTATACCCAAAAAATACAAATAAAGTATCAATGGATTCGTAAATTAATATGCAACATTAATATGCTATTATACCTAATTTTTGTAGTATATAATTAATATAGTGATTTAATTATTTTTAATTTCCTTTTTGGGTATTAAATTAATAATTAATTTTGTATAGATCATAAAAATATAAATAATATGTGCCTAGATTCACAATTTCACGTAGAATATAGATCTGGTCTTAGATATAATTTATGGTGCAGTAAATATTTTAAAAGATTTAAACTCTATTAAATAGTAATTAAATCATAGAAAAATATTTATAACTCCGTTTAGGTTGAATCCAATTCCTACTGGTTCGTATTAATGTCCTCTATCCAATAAACTCCAGAACCAAATTTAATTCGACAAATAGGATAGATGTTGCAACAAAACTATTAGAACCTCTTATTTGGTCATCAAGATTTAATAATAAATACCCTATTGCATTAAATGATCTCCTACATGCATCATATGATCTAATACCATTCAAAGAACTAATATTAAATCATCATGCATGTTTGTGATCATCATTGTTGTATTGTATGTTGCAATTGTTTTGATTGGAATTACTCCATTCTCGCGCTAGATTGTTCCGAGAGTGTGATTGCTATGGAGGAATACAATCATCAAGAATATTATTAACATAAGTCAAGTTACACCACTTGTTTATATTTATGTCCCAGTTTTGACTATGCATATTTTAATTTTCAAATTCTGTAGTATGCATCTGTAGGATTATTTGGTAGATTTTCTGAGTATTATTTTACAAGTGCGGTTTTTTTAGTATACCATGAGTAACTCTATACTTAGGAATTTCCATCCTAATAGGTTACCCCTGTTTCGCTAAGTATTGCTTTCTATATATATAAAGTATCGTTGGGGGTTCGAAAGACTCAAAATTTTCTAAGTAGAAAGCTCTCTCGAGCAAACCTTTTCCTCTCAAAACCTCCTTCAAAATAAAACTAAGTTTTCTTCTAGGCGGAATGGTTATCAGGTCAACGCGTGGAATTTGATGGAGGACGACCGCCCAGGAATCAAAGAAGTCTTCCATGTTTCAGAATTCAGAAGCATCCAGAGCAACCACAATATATATGGGCTCTGTCTTAGCCTAGTACTTAGTAGGAAACCTCACCGGGGTACCAACATTTGGAGGTTCTTCGCGCGGTTGGATCCAGTTGGTAGAGGGGCTACTAAGGGAAAGCCTCACCATGGTCTTGTCTGTAAAAGGACCTGATCGTGGATTGTGGGTAAAGTGCACAAACTCTCGAGAGTATTGCAATGTGATCGATCAGCCGATTTCACGGAAAAGAACACTTTGAACATCTAAAGGATGGAACCTCTGAAGGATCTTCCTCTCTCTTTCCAAACTTAAAGTTTTCTAAAACCCATGGCATGTGTAATATCATCAACCATTGGGATTTGGGGGACTTGGTGCGTAATATCCAAGTGTTAGGTTAATTGGACACTTGGTGCGTAATATCCTCGTGTTTCACTTGACCCTTTACTACTTAATCAAATGTTTACAAAGTAGGATAAAACTCTTCCTCTTTTGTTCTTAAAAAAAATTGGCTTTCTGCAAATGAACCCAAAGCCTACTCCTAGGCTTGCATGTAGAGTTAGTCTTATTCTTTCCTTGGTGTAATTTGCCAATACATTCAAAGTATTAACCAACTCGTTTGGCTACATGTTTCATGTGCAGAAATTGGAGATCGTTGAAAGGTGTGCTAGGATCACGGGTCTTCACTCAACCTGCCTGTAGAATTGATGGGACTCCAAGTTGTATATATTTTGCTATCGTTGTAATAATGTAAACTCTCGACTATTCGATTCATGTAATAAAGACTTGTGTTTTACATGATATTTCATTGACTCTGTATGCTAGCTAATGATCCAAGGACTAGCATGTTAATCATAGGGACTTTGGATCTTTAACGATCCGAGGTCACTACATATTGTCAATTTTCAAGTGATAACCATGACTTTTGTCGTAAAGCAACTACAAAAGCGTGGCTCAAAATCCCACCGCACCAATTTTCACACAAAGTATAAGCCATTTAATTGATAATGCTCAAGTTTCAGTATTATTTCAATTTTATGGCTATATTCGTGGGATACAATCATGTTACGGCAATTTAATGGAAGTATCTCAAATTTTGATCTACAACTGCATGATATCTGCTTGCTCGTATTTTTTAAAAAAATTCTTTCAAGATACCCAAGTAGTAAAACAAGGGAGAACCACCAAGAGTTCTATATGATTCAACTTCTCTATATAAATGGTAATGCCACCAAAATTTGGGACATTTTGAAAAAAAATGAAGGACACTAAATATAAATTGAAGCAATGCCTTTCTTTCACACGGTGTATTTCTATATGCACTACCTAGTTTCTCTGAAAAAGTATACTTAAAATTTGACAATTTTAAAGAAACTTGTTTCAGAATATGACGAACCATTTATAAATATTCATGGCTTTCGAACTAGATGACTAAGGTTATAGCCTTATGTTTGCGATAGTCTATTTATAACTTGTTCATATATGGTAGGTTGGTGCATGTTGGCATTTCAAACATTGTTTACAAAGGAAGCTCCATAATTGAGGCGATTTTCTATTTTCCAAGTGACAATAATGGCATTTTTGTGAAGCAACTACAAAAAATATGTCTCAAAATCCCACCGTCCCAATTTCCACACGAAGTATAAAATATTTGACAGATAATGCCCAAAGTTTCATGAACTTTCAAGCTTCCAAGCCAGTTTCTCCTATTTTAACGAGTCTATCTCACTTTAGCGGAAATTGTGTGAATTTCGAACTCGAAACTATGGGAATTTCTGTCTACTCTAACTCTAGGTCCTTGCGGGTCATGCAGATGGTGGGTCCAAAAAAGTCAGTGTAGGTCCGAGTGGTTAGGCAGGTAATTATTGAGAAAGGACAGGGAAATGGCAATGGGGTGATTCAGGTTGGAGATCACTGAAGTATCTAGATTTCATGTGATACTTCACGTGATACGTTATATTAAAATCATACGTATAATCTTTATTCTTTTCAGTATTTGTCGAATGAAGGTTTAGTAGACTTTATAGGTATATTATACTGTCAAAACACATGAATCTAAAGGGCCAACATGTTGTAGACATGTTTTGCCTGTGGAACGTATCTAAAATCCACGTCGTAAGAACGTGACATTGTTCCGGAAAAACTCTATCGTTTAATATTCCGAGAATAGTCTTTTCTCTTGCACGTGGATGTAGGGCAATCGTATCATAAGGCTTTATGCCTACCATCTGCTCCCCGGGGGCATAGGGAGAAGTCTAGTATATTATAAAATTTATGTATTACTCTATGCATGTAATAAACTTGAGCATATAAAAATGTATATTACTCTCTGTTTTAAAATATAAGATGTTTTAGCTTTTGTGAAATAAATATATGTAGACCTTTTTAAAGTGTAACTTGAGCTAAAACATCGTATATTATGAAAAGGATGGAGTATATACCAAAGAAATAAAAAGGAGTAAGAATACGAAATGAAATTAAAAATATTTAAACATGACAAAATAAAAAAACAAAATAAAAATAGTAGTAAAACGATAAATAGAAAAAACATAAAAGTAGTTGGGCTGACTGTTACCCTGTCGGCATACATTTAGTTGCCATCAGCATAGGGTGCCATCGGTGTAGCGGGCCTAAAGGGTGGGACAAGCGGCCCACGACCCCGTATCGCCCCCTCATTCTTCTCTATCCCATGCGCCACCATGCTCATGCTTCTTTGCCCAGCGTACAAACGCCTGACATGCCGCTGTCATCATTCGTGATGCCTCTGCCCACCCCCACCCTCTCGCTGAGCCTCCACCCTCAACTCGAGCCCTAGCTCCATGCCCTGACCCCTCCTGTCTCCGCATCCCTGACCTTGAGCCCTCCTCCACCCACCCTACAATCGCGCCAAGCCGCCGGTGACCCCATGCCCTTACCCCTCCTGTCGTTGCCGTAGATCCTCCTCCTGCCACTCGACCCCCTACTCCCATTGCTGCTCCTCTCCGACGAGCGCGCAGGAGCCCCTGGTACACCCATCCTCGCTTGCAGCCTACTCCTCAACCTGTGGGTAGGAGCCCTTGCTCTCGTCCCCTCCCCTCTGCCCGATCTCCCCTCCCCTTCCTCCACCTCAGCATCGACCTCGGCCCCCTACGCCCGTCCACCTCCACGCGCTGGAGCACCTCCCGCTCACAGGTAAGTCTTAATTTCTTCCCTGTTTTTTCCTTTTTATTAGTGATAGTGCAACATATTATTGCTATTATAAGTTTTAGTGTTGATGGAGTGTTAGTTTTACAAATAGTCTAATTTAGTTTTAGGGTTTTAGGGTTCGTATTGGTGCAGTAATTATTTTATGGTTAGATTTAGTGTAGTAATTTAGTAATTATTAGTGTAAATTATTACAAATGCAATTAGAGTTAAATAGAATTTCTACATATATAGAATTGTTAGCAATAGATTTAGAGATAAATTGCTATATTTTTGTGTGGATGCGTAGAGATAAATGACTCCTAGCCATATTGTTATGTTGTTAGCAATTTTCAGCTATTGTGGTGTTGAGTTTTCATGGATTGGGAAACATTGCGGAAGTTGGTGTAGTATATGCCTTGATCTCGCTGTTGTACTGGAGCCTTGATCCTGTCACAATCCCATAGGTCGTCGTCCCGCTGCTTGACTACTTCTCTACGACCCCTGACCACGATACTCTACTATTCGACTACTTCTTGTACTGTAATCGTCTCGGATCCCCCGTTGTTCGACTACTTCCTCTATCGCCGAGGGCGAGCTGGAACTTTGTCTCCTCCCTCGTATTTTTATATGTTAGTAGATTCCATTTCCACATCAAGTTGCGTAACCTAGGTGTCGCTTCCCATCCACAAGCGTTATGCGGATAAATATGTATTAGAGGTCGGCATATTTTCAACAGTAATGCTTGCGACATTTACGAGATAGTCAACGGATACATAGTTGGATACGTTTCCATATTCTGCTCGGTCTAAGTCAAGATTTCGGTAGCGCCGCCCTGTTGTTCTCTGAATGCACATCATCTTGGCGTTTTGCTGAGATATGTATCGAGAGAGCAGTGGGGAGGTGCTAGCAAAATTATGTCTCGGACCAAGGTAGAGCATGGAGAATGTACTCAATTTATGGATCCGACGGCTTTTAGGACCCTCTATACCTATTAGAGATGTAGGTTGATGCATGCGTTTTGCCGGATAGAAAATAGAAACATGATGCATTTAATTTCATAATATTATTTGATATAAAATGGTATATATGTTGTTTGGCTCCCAGTAAAGCATATGATGACTGATAATGGATGGATGTATAGTGGTCGTATTAGTGAGACTAAAAGAATAGATGAGTGGGTATGGAAGACCAATTTATTAGTGAAGGAGTTAGCGCGTGGTTCAAAGGTAGGCGTTCATCCAAATTGCCCTTACGCTCATTGCAGGAGGCATCATCGTCAGGGAAAAAAAATATGACTAAACACCTTTGGTTGCATGGGTATATGGCTAAGTTCGTCACGTCAGTCGACTTGGCTCAGTACGAGCGTGAAAAATGTGAGGTTATGCGGCATAGGATCAATAGAAATGAGGACAATGAGATTAGATACTTTCTAGTTGATCTCCATGATGCCGACATACTGGATTCGCCGCCTCCGTGGGAGGAATCGCCAGAACTAGAGGAACCCGAGACAATCTCGAAGGCCTTCCTTGATATGATGGCCTCGGCTAAGAGGCCTCTATAAGAGGGTGCAAGAAATTCTCAGCTCGATGCCATCTTGCAAGTACTATCCGATAAGGCCTAGTACGACAACACCCGAGAATGCTTTGAAGCTCATCTAAAAACATATGGTAACATGTTTTCCGAAGGGCATTGTATGCCTAAAAGTATGTACTAAGCGAAGAAAATCACGAGAGCGCTCATCATGGATTATGAAAAGATAGACTGATGACCAATAGGTTGCCTTTTTAGAAAAGTTTTTTCAAATGACAAGTACTGTAGCAAGTGTGGGACCTCTAGGTATCATGATGCACAAGGAGCTGATGGTCATCATGACGCAGACAAATGTCGCCATAAAGATTCTTGTTATCTCCCATTCATAAAAGGAATCTAGAGGATTTACATGGCCGAGGAGTTTGCCACATAGATGATGTGGCACAAGATGGGGAAGAGATACGAGGACGAGCACGGACGGGTAAAGATGGTACATCCATCTGATGGTAGGCATGGAAGAACTTCGATGAAAAACACTCCGATGAGGCAGAAGAGGCTCGGAATGTTAGAAATGCGATAGCAACCGATGGATTCAATCCATATGGTATGTCGACTTCTTCGTATAGCTGTTGGCCCATGTTTATTATTCCGCTCAATCTCCCTCTCGGAGTCCTAATGCAAAGGAAAACCATATTCTTGTTATTGATCCCAACATTGAGATGACATATGAGTTGAGATGTATTTCATAGGGTTGTAATCGTAAAGTCACGATGTATGAGAAGTATGATATGAATGGGTATCACTTCCATACAAAGTTTCACTAGAACAATCGGCTTAATCCAAAAAATAGAAATATTAGGGTCTTCACCAGAGGAGCCGATGACATTGATTACTATGGATGGTTAGAGAATGTATACGAGCTGACGTTCAATCATGAACCTAGA
The DNA here is from genome assembly GCA_910589775.1 of Avena eriantha. Taxonomy (NCBI): domain Eukaryota; kingdom Viridiplantae; phylum Streptophyta; class Magnoliopsida; order Poales; family Poaceae; genus Avena; species Avena eriantha. Next base: position 81,959,695 of record OU342745.1, read on the forward strand.
ACTCAAGTTTTTTGTGTTTAAATGCCATTGGTTTGACAACACTGTGGATAGAGAAGTACCCATTCCATTGGGTTAGTTGAAGTTAGGCCTTCAACCACCTATAGTGGAGCTGATGTCTTTGTTGTGGCTCACCAAGCCAAGCAAGTTTATTATTTTTCCTACCCATGCCAGAAAGAGGAACTCAAGGGTTGGGAAGTCATGTTCCAGGTATCGCCACATGGTAAGATACCCATGCCCTCCGCCGATGATTACAACAACATTGACCCTGTGACATATGAGGGAATTTTCTATCAAGAGCAAGAGAACTTCAGGGACTTTGATGTACAAACAGGTGGTCTTGAGAACCTCGATAACGATACAAACACTCATGGTGAGGCAGTGGTGAATATAAATGACATAGATATTCTCTCCAAGTTCCATGGGGATAATGGCAACGATGATGAGCCTTCAAGTGATTACTCACATTATAGTGATAGTGACAGTGATAATGAGAACCTAGTACTTAATTATGAGAGTGATGATTCGAGGTGAGGGTTTTTATGTCTTTATGCTTAGTATTTATTTTTCAATATGCTTAACTGCATTACATCTTTATGCTAAGTGTTTACATTTTATTATTCCTTTATGATTAATATTTATTTTTCAACATGCTTCTTAATTGCATTACGTCTTTATGCTTAGTGTCTACATTTTATTATGTATTTATGCTTAATTGTTTACTCTTTCTCAATGAAGGTAATTGAACAATATGAGCCAAGACAAGGAATCAATGACCTCCTTGCTTAAGTATGCGCCAAGAGAAGGTTACCAGAAGTGGAAGATCACCATGTCCCACGGTGCATTACCGGGGTGACCACGATGAGGGGGAGGGAGATTGGAGGATGCACCTCCCATGCAGGGAGGATGAGGTGCAAGAGGAGGACGAGGTGCAGGAGGATGACAAGGATGAGTTGAAGGGGGATGATGAGGATGATGATGAGGTGTGGAGGGTTCAGACTCACCTCCCCGCGAAGTGTACCCCTTCTATCTGATATACCCTCTACTTCTTGTGACATGGATTCCCAATTCTCTCAGTCAGATTCTACTGAGCTGGAGGTGGAGACAGAGTCTAAATACGAGGAGGCGAAGTCTAGAGATGAGGATATGGAGAGGGAGGCAACGTCGAAGAGGTTGCTGATTCGTGGGGAAGCGAGTCCCTAATGAGTAAAAGGAACCTACCACCAAGGAGGGGAAAGCCCTCATTAAGCCTAACGGCGTTGAGTAAGTGGCTATACTAATTTTGAACATGTAATTTCATTTTTGGTTATAAAGATTTGGCATGTACTAATCTTTGATTAGTGAGAAGCAATAGGACGTTTGCTAAGGGGACCCGACTGCCAACGAGCTTGCTTGGAGATCTCATTAGGAAGTTTTGCCGAGCTTGTACACTGTGGTCCCCGGTGGCGGGAAGAAGTTAGACCTCTGTTGGCCGGACTATGAGGTCACCGATTGCTCGGGCTTCAGGAAATCTTCTAACGTTGTGATCACCAAGTTTTGGGTAAGGCATACTTCTCGAGTTTCGTTCATAGTTGATGAACCCATCATGCTAACTCATGACTCCCATTTTTTTATGCATGATTGAAGGCCCATTATAGGGTGCTTCTAGAGGATCAGGCCACGGAGGACACGACTTTTCTAGCGGCTGGTTAGAAGTTGACATGGCATCATTGGTACAATCAAAAGCATACATCCGCCAATCACTTCATGTCTCAACAGGGCAAGTGGGCCAAGAAGCATGACTATGTTAGGGCTATGCCGAAGATGACGAAGGAAGATTACATGTTGGTAAGTAAATTGTCAATGAGATTCTATGTTGTTGCTAAGATGCAATTGCATTATCTGTTATTCAAATGAGTATTGATTTTCTAGATTATGCCCCAGTGGGCTGATGATAAAGAAGACGCATTGGAGGCGTTGGTCATGAGGTGGCTCGAGCAAGACCCTGACTTCAACGCCCTAAGTGAGTGGAAAAAGGAAAACTACAGCACCGAGATAACACACAGTGGGGGAAACTGCAACCATAATCGCTTTCAAGAAAAAGGTGGTATATATATACATGGAACAACCAGCATTTCTTTCCCCTCATGTTCCTACTTGATACATATAACATTTCTTTGGCGATGTAGGAGGCCGATACTGGGGGGCCTATTACCGACATCGAAGCGTGATAGAAGATGAAGGAGAAGGTGCTCAATCTAAACATGCATCGGCCCTCGCTTCCCGAGTACTTCGGCACTTCCACTGCTAACTTGAGCCTCTACTGCTCGACGTTCCAGGGTTTTAATTTGGAGGTGGATGGCCCTATTCAGTAGGATACTGACGAGACTTCGTTGATTGTGTCGGAGCGCGGCAAGCAACATGGTTGTTTGCGCATTCTTATGTGTTTACCAAGCCTACCATGAATCTCACGTGTATCCGAGCTACCCTCACCACCGACAGCCCCTATCCCGCCTCCTCAATGGCCTTGTCTATCCACCGATGTATGTTTTTCTCATTTTTATCCTCTTTCCGACATCCATTTCTGAATGTCTCGAGATTCATTATTTTTGAAATTGTAGCCTGATTTTGAGGCGGCCTATGATTCCGTTCATGCGGAATATGTGGCGGCCTATCAGGCGTGGATGCTGAAGAGAGAGTCCTACGACGAGTACCAAAGGTTTCTCGGTGATGTAAGTTCCAACCTTTATTTTTGCAAAATATGACAAGTCCCACTTGCCCTAGTTTAAACATTTATTTCCGCAACGCCTAACATCTAAACTATTTTGCAGTCGTTCACGAGGTTTATGACGACTGAAGAGAGAGATTAGGTACCAGAACGGCCAGCTAGGTCAAGGTTACCGCCAGTGTTCCCATCGAGGGCGCACATACTACTTAGGGACTCTAGTAAGTTCTTTGCCAAACCACTTGTTGCCACTTTCATCACTTAGATATTTATGCTTGCTCTTCTCTAGGCCAAAGTGCCTCGCAAGTTGCTAAATCTTGCTCAAACATGTAGGGAACGGGATGTTCCCGAAACCGACCATTTGGCCGTGCTTCTGTCACGCCGAGTTCGTCGCGCGAGATCAGACCGCTTCATACCGGTGGTCGTTCTCCTGGTGCTTTTGTTGGTGCTTCTCCTGGTGGTTCTGATGGTGCTTCTGTTCGTGGTTCTACTCACGCGCGACGCCGCCTGTTATCGACCTAGGAGATCTCGGGCTCTCAGGCTTGAGCTAGATGTCGGGCTATCGGCCTCGAGCTAGATGTAGAGCTCTTGGGCAATGTATGATGATGATACTATGTGTCTATGCACTTGATGTTCTATTTTGGATGATGATGACCTTATTTGCACGATGATGATGATGATGATGATGATGATGATTGTGTTCCTTATATTGTGTGAAATATTCTGTAATTTTTGTCTGTGAATTTTTCTGCGATTTTGTTGCAAACGAATTGAAAAAAAATCTAGCAGAATCTATGTTGACGACAATGTCGTCAGGGTAGAGGTGACCATTTGGTTCTACGATATGCCAACGGCTTAGCCGTCGGCGTAGCTGCTGATCTGATTCCCCACGGCCTGCCACATGCGTAGCCTATGCCAACGACTTAGCCGTCGGTGCTGGTTACAAAGCTAGGCCGACGGCTTCCATCGCCAAATAGTCATTAGTCGTCTAAGTGGGACCCATTTGGCCTAGGCCGACAGCATATATTCCTGAGGCTCGGTTTGGTCATCGACCTGCAAGCTACGCCGATGGCTTTCTCTAAGCCGACATCAATGGAGGCTTAACCGACGCCGTATTACGTCGACGGCAGCCATCAGTGTAAGCCATGCCGACGGCGGGCTATACCGACGGCTTCAAGCCGTCAGCGTCTCACCTGATCCTGTACTAATTAATACTACTCCCTCCGTCTCAAATTAGATGTCACAAATTTATCTAAATTTAGATATATTTAGTACTAAATAGTGTCTAGACATGCAAAATCTCAATTCAATTTTTTTGTATTCCGAGCTACACAAAAATGACAAAATGTTTCAAATTGAGATTTTTCATATGTGTGGTATAAATCACGGGCCATGTGCACCGAATCTTCATTCCAAATGATGGTTTTATTTGACTAACATCAGACACACACTCACAAAATGCTTACAGAAGTTGGAGTAGCCAAACTTTAAGATTGAAACAAACCCATCACCCTGTTAAAAAACCATCACATTATTCGCACCATCCGTGGGATGTCCCTCACACTGAAAAATATTTTATTATAAACGGTACAAGAAGGCTAAATCATCACAGATGTTCGAGAGCGATGAGAATATCACTCCACTGAAAGAATATTCCAGCTTAATGAGACACATCACATCAAATGTACGATTTGATCGCCAATGAATTGCGAGAATAACCACCTTACTAACAATCGAACCTAAACACATATCGGTTCTTAAGACAATTATAATTATAATTTCAGTAAAAATAATTATAGGTATAAATGTTTTGGAACTCTGTTTATTAAAATATTTCCTCTTGGATGCATGTATTACATACAATCGTAATAGTAAAACCTTAAAATATGGTCTGATTTGTATAGATATTCAAGCAAAAGTATACAGGCTAATATTTTCAAAAGGGTAGGATGAGGCATGCTAGATTGCTCTTGATGTCCTTACAAGTTAGTGTAGTTGTTTTGTGAAGTCGTGGACTATAATTAAGCAATCGGTGTTCAAAACATATTTCCATTTTAGGAGCTGCATCTACTAAAAAACTTGAACTACCTAAGCTAGGTGGAACGTGGTTGTCTGGAAAACAAATTTGCTAGAACGTGGTGGCAAGGCAAAGAAATACTAGAATCTCTGGAGATTTTTGCAAAATAAAGATGTTTAACGTGATCATTGTCGTGCATCATGTCTATAAATGCGAGTGCACACCAATGATGCAGAAAGTTCTTTTGGCTCCTAAGCTCCCGTGCTCCTCGAGTATTAAAAAATTAGAAACTACATTTATAAGTTTTAGAAAATCTTGAAATAAATCCTTAAATTTGCTAATGATGTCTCCCGCAAACGTGCAAAATCTCAATTCAATTTTTTTTATTCCGAGCTACACAAAAATGACAAAATGTTTCAAATTGAGAATTTTCATGTTTGTGGTAGAAATCACGGGCTACAACATGATATTTTTAGAATTTTTTGGAACTTCAAAATATGATTTTTTGATTTATTTTTTAAGAGCGGGATGGGCACCGAATCTTCATTCCAAATGTGGCTTTATTTGACTAACATTAGATACACACTCACAAAATGCTTACAGAAGTTGGAGTAGCCAAACTTTAAGGTTGAAACACACCCATCACCTTGTTAAAAAATCATCGCATTAGTCGCACTATCCATGGGATGTCCCTCACACTATAAAATATTTTATTATAAACGTTACAAGAAGGCTAAATCATCACAGATTTTCGAGAGCGATGAGAATATGACTCCACTAAAAGAATATTCCATCTTAATAAGACACATCACATCAAACTTAGGATTTGATCACCAATGAGCTGTGAGTATAACCACCTTACTAACCATCGAACCTAAACACATATTGGTTCTTAAGAAAAATATAATTATAATTTCAGTAAAAAAAACTTATAGGTACAAATGTTTTGGAACTCTTTTTACTAAAATATTTCCTCTTGGATGCATGTACTACGTATAGTCATAATAGTAAAACCTTGAAATATGGTCCGATTTGTATAGATATGCAAGCAAAAGTATACAACCTAATATTTTCAAGAGGATAGGATGAGGCATGCTAGATTGCTCTTGATGTCCTTACAAGTTAGTGTAGTTGTTTTGTGAAGTCATTTATATGTTTCATATTTAGTATCCACACATCATGTCAATAATATTGTTATTCAGAGGACCTAAAAAGTACACAATCTGAATTTTTATGAATTGTTCTAGCGGATATTTTATTTGTGTGATATACATCTTTAAAATATTTAACATGGCTTTCTATGATTTAACAAAATGAACATAGGTCACCTATTATTACATGTGCATAACAAAATCGACGAGTGAATAAGATCCGTAAACTATGTGCTCCAATTCACACAGTCATGTTGCATGCATGAGACCAAACTATACGTGACCAAATCTGTAGAACCACTAGATTGAAGACCAGTATAAAAAAGAGAGGATTGGGAAAAGGATATGATATAACAATCGGCGCTATTCTAGACAAACGTGAAAAGTGTATTTGGGTACCATCAGACTCACAAATTCACAAAATGCCTATAGAAGTTTAGAGTCACTAAACTTCAAGGTTAATGAAGTAATCACATTAGTCACACTATCTATAGGAATTTCCCTCACAGGAAAATATATTTCCTCTTAGTGATAGAAGAGGGGCTAAATCATCACATATTCTCGCGAACGATGATAATGTCCCTCCACTAAAAGAATATTCCCGCTTAACCAGACACATGACATAAAACCTACATTCTCATCATCGATAAACTGCAACTACAACCACCCTACTAACCATCCAATCACATATTGGTTCTAAGGACAACTACTATATTTATGTATTGAGTATAGAGCGTAAAAGGAGATACAAATGTTTTGAAATTATTGAAAATTTTGGTCATTGATAGTAAGACCTTGAAACATTGCTTAGTTTTATATGCATGTAAGAAAAAGTACACGACTCTAGATTGATGTTAGGATGAGGCATGCTAGATTGTTCTCTATATCCTTAGACGTTAGTGTTGTTTGTTTGCTGAAGTCATTCATATGTTTCATCATTAGTATTGACACATCGTACAAATAATATTTTTATTCAGAGGATCTGAAAAGCATACAATACTAATTCTTAGGAATTGTTCTAGCAGATATATTCTTTTGAATGATAGATATCTTAGAACTATTTTATATGTCTCCCGGTGATGTAAAAATAGTAAAGTAAGAGCACTTGTCATTCCAATCACACAATAAAATTGAAAATTGGTTAAGAGACTCGAACTATGTTGTGTAAGGCGCGTTGTCATGTTGCATGACATAAAAATACATGTGAAAAAATGTGTTGAACCAGTAGATTGAAAACCAAAATAACATAAAGAGATTTAAAAAAATGATATACCAATACAAGGCGTTGTATAAAATTTAGATTCATACTTCTCCAACATAGACTACCAATGTATAAACATGTTAATGATTACATAGAAAAGAAAATAATTTATTTTTACCGGCATATTAATTTACCAAATAATCGTGAAAGTTTCACCGTTCATGTTTCTAAATCATAGACAGTTTGGATATGAACTAAGTGAATAAGAGGAAGAAATATATAATTGACAATAATGTGATATCCGTGGAACACTTTTGACCCATCTTTACTATTAAAAGGCTTACGGTCTTGATGGTGCGGTAAGTAGCTACAAAACTACCCCTCTTTTCAGAGATATTTACGCATATGCCAGCGCTAAGTAAAATTCCGTCGTCCCGAGTTGCTGCCCTCCAAGTCCGGCTCGAATCAGATTAACTATGTCAATACTCCAATTCTGGTACGAGCTTAAAAGCCGGCCCTCGCACCGTTTTCTCCACACAAGGTCATGATCACCCGCAAAAAAAAAGGACACGATCGATCGAGTCCTCCCGCAGCCTCCTCCTTCTGAACCAAGCCAGCCGAGACGAGGTCCGCGAAATCCAGCGTCCTTCCCGTCGAAATTCCGGCACCAGCACCTGAATTTGAAGACAATTATCATTGAAGCTAACAAGTCCATCTGTGAGAGAGCCCGTCCTCTGAATTTATAGACAATTATCACAGGCCGCCACATATACGCATTTGCTAGCTTCAAATATCCTCCAGCAACAAAAAAAAAGGGAAGCGGGAGCGTGGGAGGCTTCTCTTTCGCCCAATTATATTCGTTGGACTGTCCGCCCAAATTTTCTCATTCCACTTGTCTGAGTCATGCTTGCTAATTGAACCGAGTCCAATGATAAGGAGAAAAACAGTGATTGCACACATGACATGGCTGCACAATTGTACCATGATCGTTTTGAGAGAAATATAAGAAAAAACCAGCAACCTACATCGATCGATCGCTGTATGAGGATGGCCCCAATGTGACGCCAGAGTGCCTCCCGGTTCCCGTTGTTTCCTCTGGAGAATGGATTTGATTTATCTGCTACGAGGCCCACAGATATTAGGTCAATGTGGGCGCTACAGTGTAGAGTGACATGTCGTGCGGAGCAGACGACCCGCTCACCCAGGTGAGGCCAAGTTCGAGGTGGAAGGGGGCAAGGGGTGCCTACTATCCGTCCCACACGGGGTCGGGAAGACACTGCTCACCCGTGCCGTCGCGGGAAGGCCTGGGTGCTGTTCTTCACCGATGCCGCGTCGGAGAACATCAGGCTCTTCGTCGGTGTGGGCGCGTTTAGGGTGAAGGACCTATTCGATGCAGCAGACTATGAACCAGCAGAAACAATGGTATCATAGTGATGGACTTGGCGCTTCTAATGCTTGGAAGGTCTGATCTTCGAGGGTCTGTCCTTTTTTGTTGAGATTTTCGGGGGTCTGTCCTGACATAACTAATTGGTGCATATATTGGTCTGAATTCTCGCAAGCTAACTGCTCTGATAGACCGGTACTTCACGCGACATACTCCGAGCAATACTTCATTTGTCCTTGATTGTGAAATTTGTCAATAATAGTATCTCCTGGACATCCAAAATGAGATTATTGCTACAGCAGTCCATTGGACAAATTTAAAATTAAACTATTGCAGCACCAAACTACTTGTCCACTTAAGTGTTTTATGTTGTTTTTATTTCTTAACATACACAAGAGTTCTGCATCAGATACTCTGGACTATAATTAGTTCATTGCTACAATGTAGATGTCTTCATATGTCTGACGACGAGGTGTTGTTTGTCAGTTAGTTCATGGGCTCAGTGCCATCCTCACCGAGTCTTAATTAAAATCGATTTATCTAGACACAACATCGACGATAACTATGATAACAAATATTGCAGCTACGAGTTTACAATTACTTCCCATGTATGTTGCATATTTCATTTCAATATTTATTTCACTTGTATGGATGAAGAATGGATTATGTCAATGTTTCGGAGAAATCAACCGATGTGGCCATGATGTCTCATGAAGACTAACCAATATCTAACAAACAAATGAGATATATACTGAGTTGAATTTATTGATTTATATAAAATTTAACATAATCATTTTGAAAATTTATATTTACTAGCCAAGGGGTAGATTTTAGTTAGCAAGAAATAACTAATTGGAACTAACTTTCTATGCATCGAACTAAAATCTTTAGTTTTTTAGAATATATATTTTACGAACTGTGCTTTTCAACATTATGTGGTTATATTTTCTAAACATATTAAATATCATGTGTATTAGTTTAATATATATTATATGCCCTCACATTTACGAGGACCACCGTCCTAGTTTCTAATATTAGTTTCTAATAATGGTAAGCCATCGGTGTCTCGCCTGATTCCTGTGGTGATTAATACTAGCACTGTATTGATCCTAATAATGGTATGTTGGTTGCGACAAGTTGACGACCCATCACCGTCTCGTGTTTCGTGTGAACCACTGCATGTGCTTGTAGAATGTAGGCCAACGTGTTGGTTCTTGGATGCGTGGTGCACTGCAGACGCGTGTATATACATCGATCGACCCTTGGCAATGATCGGTGACGGCTATATATGCACACACGAGGCGCGCAGTGTTTCATTGCAAAACATTTTAGCAGACATAAGCCATGGGGAGCGCGGCACCTCATGCCGCGCTATTGCCACTGGACCCTGAGACATTCGCCGCGGAGTCGCGCTCAGTGATCGACTTCCTTGACGGCTACTACCGCGACGTCGAGAGTTACCCTGTGCGGCCCGACGCCGACCCAGGGCGCCTCCGCGCGCTTCTACCAGATGCGCCGCCGGAACACGGTGATCCGGTGGACGTGATATTGGAGGACGTACGGCGGCACATCGTCCCGGGGCTGACACACTGGCAGAGCCCCAACTTCTTCGCCTACTACCCGATGAACGCCAGCACGGCCGGGTTCGCGGGGGAGATGCTCTCCACGGGTCTCAACGTTGTACCCTTCGTGTGGGCTGCCTCACCGGCGGCAACGGAGCTCGAGGGCGTCGTGGTGGACTGGATGTGCAAGCTGGTGGGCCTCCCGGACCGTTTCCTCTTCTCCGGCGGCGGCGGTGGCGTGCTGCACGGAAGCACCTGCGAAGCCGTGGTGTGCACGCTTGTGGCCGCGCGGGATCGCGCCTTGAGCAGGCTCAGCCATGAAGGCATCCTGAGGCTGGTGGTGTACGCGTCGGACCAGAGCCACTCCACCTTCCAGAAGGGCGCGAGGATCATCGGCATTCCGCCGTGCAACTTCCGCGTCATCCCGACGTCGGCAGCATCAGGCTACGGCCTCGCCGTCGACAGTCTCTGCAGCGTGGTGGACGCCGACGTGGCCAGCGGGCTCGTGCCGCTGTACCTGTGCGGCACCGTTGGCACGACCGGGCTCGGCGCGGTCGATCCCGTGCGGCAGCTCGGGGAGGTGGCTCGGCGGTACGGCATGTGGCTGCACGTCGACGCCGCGTACGCCGGTAGCGCGCTGATCTGCCCGGAGTTTCGGGACTGCATCGACGGCGCGGAGCTGGCCGACTCGGTGAGCATGAACCCGCACAAGTGGTTCCTCACCAACATGGACTGCTGCTGCCTGTGGGTGGCCAGCCCAGCCGTGCTTACCTCCGCGCTGTCGAGCAATCCGGAGTACCTCAACAGTATCAGCCAGGGAGGAGGTGCGGAGGTGGTCGACTACAAGGACTGGCAGATCGCGCTGTCGCGCCCTTTCCGTGCCATGAAGCTGTGGGTGGTCCTGCGCCGCTACGGCGCCGCGGGCATGCGGGCATACATACGGAGGCACGTCGAGATGGCCGAGTGGTTCGAGCGGACGGTGAGGGCCGACCAACGGTTCGAGGTGGTGGCGCCGAGGAGATTCTCCCTCGTCACCTTCCGCCTCCGCCCACGGTACGAGGGTGAACAACACGCGGTGGACGCCATGAACCGTAAGCTCCTGGTGGCGGTGAACGCGAGCGGGCGGGCCTTCATGACACACTTTGTGGTGGATAACAAGTTCGTTATCCGTATGGCCATGGGGGGAGCCATGACGCAGATGCGGCACGTCCGGGATGCCTGGGAGCTCGTCAAGGAGAAGGCCAAGGAAGTAGGCGCCCTTCCAAGCGACTGCTAGGCGTTTCCTGGAAATGCATTAAGCATCAGAATTGGAAGTTTGGAACCGACTCCAGCTTGTTTGTTTTATTTTCCAGTTTCTAGGTTTTACTTGCCATTTTGATTATGTGCCTTTCGTGATTGCAGAGGCTAGTTCTTCAAGTGCACCTAATTATCTTGATGATGAAAACCCATATATCTTCTTCGGATGATGGGTTTGCAGAAGCAGCTAGTGTTTATTTTGGTTCTATGAACCTATTATCTTTATATATTAAAAGTACATGATGGAGTCATCAGAAAAAAGAGAAATACTTAAGAAAATCTCACAAAATAAGAAACATCCGAGCGTCAATTTAACTAACTAGCCTATCGTAGCCGATGGATCTTTAAAAAAAAGTACATAGAATTACCCACCAATGCCCCTAAGTAGTTTTTCACCTTAGTAGATTTTTTTTTGAAAAGGGGTTATAGCCCCGGTCTGCACACAGCCATTTTTCACCTTAGTAGATAGCTTAATATACATACTCCGACGCAAGTCCTCTCCAAGCGCGGCGCTGCCGATCGCTGAAAGATCCGATCTTGGTTCGCCGATGCTGCACATGCAGCTCTGCAAGATTGGTCGGATCGCTTACCTCATAAAAACAGTCCAGGCTAGGTAGGCTTTCAATAGAGAGAGAAACAATATGCTTATTTAATGGTTTTCTTGGTGTAGGAGTATGAGAAGATCAACTGACGTCAATGGTTAGGTTTGCTTGGTGTATATATAAGACACATGCAATTATCGCGTGATCTGCAGATTTGTGTCCCACCATGCTTCTGAGGACTCAGATGGGATGAATCAATAACAGATCGACTCTTCCATGCGGCTTTTCAAATCGATCACACGACATGCACTGTCCCTCAATCAACCCCGACAATGCTCTTGTCCCTCAATCAACCCCGACAGTGCTATCAGCCGCAGCTCCACATGGCACTACCACTATGATTAGAAAACGGGATAGCAGACTCGTATACATGTATGGCGGCGGACATGCGGATGAAGCAAGGGCGCCGAGTCTCGAAAAGAATGTCGCAAGTTTATCTAAATCTATTATATACTAAAAGCGATATAAGGGTATTTTTCGGGGCACCACGTTGATCCATATCATCTTAATTATTTGTACGGTCGGATCTGAAAATTGTGGCTATGATTTAAAAGGAGAGTACAAGATTTATCGTAATTTATTCCATGGGATTTGTAACTATTGAGTCGTGCCGGTGGTGATAAAAAAGGATTCCATACGACGTATGCTATGTGCGTCTTCAACACACTAGCTGATGATTAGAGTCCATATTCGCAAAAAAAAAAAAAAAAATTAGAGTCCATAGGGTGTAGGCTAGATGGTTACCGTGTCCATCATTTTAAAACACAAACTAGCTGATGGATATTGTTCATAGGGCGCACGCGTCTTGCAAAATAAAGAAAACTACGATGTACGTAAGCTTCTAGAACATAGTGATAAGGGTTTGGTGTGTGCTACGATAAAACGTACAAACTGGTCAACTCGTGTACCTAGCTGAGTATACTGATTTAGGAATAATACCCCGATTCCTATAAATAAGACGTATAATTTTTTTATAAAGTCAAATGGTGGTGTAAAGTCTGACCAAACTTATACAATAACTTGTCAACATTTACAACACCAAATAGGCACAATATAGATGTGTATAGCATGATGTGTCTAACGATATTGATTTTGTGTGAGAGATGTTGATAATTTCCTGATGAGCTTGATCAAACTTTATGTTGTTTGAGAGTTCAAGGCCACACTATGCTGATTAAAACCATGACAATGAGATGAAGAATCTATTGTTATTCATATATTCTGGTCAGTAAGAGGTTAATTATTCGTCTAACATATCAATCTTGATCTTCATTATCATTACACGGAAAACAACTTCAATTTATACATGATTAGGTCATAGTCTAGGAATCTGATGGTGCACAATACTCATCAATTATCCGTGCACAAGATTTGGGAAGTGTGATTGAGAAACAAATTTATATATGAGTAGGGAGTTTCTATATATGTCAGAAATAGTCAAATCATGTAAAATTTGACCAAACTTATATTCAACATTTACAACACCAAATAGACAAGATATGAAAGTGTATTGCATGATGTGTCTAATAATATTGATTTTGTTTTAGAGATGTTGATAATTTTTTTGGTGAGCTTGATCAAAATTTATGTTATTTGAGAGCTCAAGGTCAGGCTCCTTATGCTGATTAAATCCATGCCATTGAGATGAAGTATCCTGGTCACTCAATGCACTACTCATCGAATCTCCACCCACATGATTTGGTAAGTGCGACTGAGAAATCAATAAAAATAATTAGGACCTTAAAATTGGAGGATTTTCTATTGATTTCATGAATAACATATAGCTTATCTATTGACAACAAACAAAAAGGTGAAAAAAGAATTATGTTTCGTAACCAAGAAAAAACGGTTTGTTGTGCCATTGGAAGGATAGCTATACTAATTCGGTATAATCAAAATAGACCTCTGGTACAAAATTGAGAATCTCACAAGGATGAATATCTGTAACTTCCTATTTACCGGTTGATCCATCTTTTATGGAATCAATTCCGACAAGGGGTTGATATGCATAAGGATAAAAAGTATAAACTGGTCAACTCGTGTACCTAAATGAGTATACTGATTTAGAAATACTATCTCGGTTCGAAAAAAATATAAGATGTATAATTTTTTGTAAAGTCAAAACGCGTAAAGTTTGACAAAACTCATAGAATACATTGTCAACATTTACAACACCAAAAACCAATTTATAAATCATTCCACTTAGTGTACGATAATTTGATCGATTGAGTAAATGTTCCACTTGCGCTAGGGGCCCTACAACGAATAAAAACAACTAACGTGGAAGGGCAAGTATGCACTACCCCTATAGACTTAAATTTGTTTATAATCAACTTGAGCAAGTATTAGAAACAATCAACAATGAACTATATTATTAACTAGACTACAAATTGTGGAACACATTAAATGTTCTGAATAACATTGTTCTTAAACACTCTCTTTGATTGTGCATGTACCGTTACTTTTGTAATAACAATCTATCTTTATTTTCTTTTAATCTATCTATTTTGTTGTTCTATATGAAATACAGCCTAAAAATCATCTTGTCAGTGTATAAGTGTCTGTAATTACTATTTATATCATCACATAAGAACTATTAATCGACACGTGGTTCGTACATAACATAGCCTTTCTATAATCTCTAAATCAAATAAGTTTTATATCAATCTTTAAATAAGTAGCATAGCGGAGTTCCATCGTGAGATGCTTAAAATGTTCAACTAGCATAACATCTAGCATTTATTAGCATATCAGTTTGTGATACCTTTTGTATTATATCAAATTGAATAATGTAAAAAAAAAATCCTTCTATTGACACATTAGGACAGCCACAATGTGTAGCTAAATCTAGTTCCAAATTGAACATTTGGCTTTTGGAACTAGTTCTATACATTGTGAGACTAGTTCTAAAACTTGGAAAAGTGGGAACCGGAGCAACTCCTTGCTCCGATTCTAAATTGCTCTTTCCAAATAAAATACTATATCTTTGTGCACTGCTCGCATGGTTGTGTGCATGAGGTAGGAAACGAGCAGCTAAAGTTCAACTTTCTTGCTATTTTGTATTCGTTGGTGGGACACCCTAGTGCAGATTTTTGGAACCAAAACGTTGTCGAACACTGCTATATTTCAGGCTATAGCCAAATTCAATCTTTCGACAGATTTGGCGACCGTAACATTGTGGCTGCTCTTAGAGATGATGCCCTCGCAAAGGTTGTTTCAAGGCACCACATTGATCCACATCACTCGAATTATATTGATCGTTGGATTTAGAATTTAAGGCTAGAATTTAACGTAAGATTATTAATTGTGTAACCATATAGTTTTGTTTGGCACGTACGATTTTCTATGTTGAGGACAATGTACTTTTGATATGTGCCCATGGTTTTTTCTTTTACACGTGGTGGAGACTCCCGTAATCAAAGGATTTTTCCGGAAATCTCTTAGACGTGAACATCGCAGTCCCTTTGTTGGACTCCCCGTAAGTAAGATTAAACGTCAATGTCGTTTTTTTTCAGGGAACACGTCCCGCAGGAATAGTTGGCTCCATTCAGAAAAAGAATGCATGTAAACTAGATACAAAGCCTAATCCGTTCACGAAAAGAAGATGTACACGTGCTAGCTATTGTAGCTGCGTAGGAATATACCTTTTCAGAAAAAAAAATACACTATCTAGCTTAAGTTGACGTACGGTTTATATGTTGAAGACAACTTTTGATAGATGCTCATAGTTTTTCTTTTAGATGTGGACTCCTGTAACTTTGTTTTTTGCAAAATTACACTGATTTATTAATAATCATAAATAGCAGTATAAAAAAACCTAAAAATAATAAAAAATATAAATAGGCCCATGAACCACCTAGCGACGACTACAAATACCCGTGCAAAGAAATTTTCTGGATATCCTTTTAGACGCAAATTCTTGCATTTTTTTCAAGATCATAAATTCTTGCAGTTTTTTTTCGAGATCATAAATTCTTGCAGTTGATTAGATATGAACATCACAGTGATCCTTTTAGACACGGACTCCCGTAGATCGTGAATATATCGTTTTTCCAACGAAGATATTCTGTAAGAATAGCCGACTCCGTGAAATGGGTTTGCAAGATCACAGAAATGCTGTGATATCATAGTATTTGAACATTAATTAGAAAAGGTCCAAACACCTAATTATTTATTTATTTTAGTTTAAGCTATGGTGCATATCGCTATATATTAAGACATCTCTTTATGTAGCCCCAAAAAAATCAAATTCCGTATCTAATTACCTTATCATCAGCTAAGGCTAGAAATAATTGATACAACGATTAAAAGATTACATCAAAATTAATTACATCAAAATTTATGTTTTTCATTTGCTTTTTATAACACTTCCATAAAAAGGGGGTCAAAGTTACATATTATAGATAATGTCTATGTCAAGATGTCGCTTACTCTTACACATGTGGAGATATATAGTAGATCATTTTACAAGCCAAGGAGTAAATAAGGGAGGAAATTTATTTGGACTAGACTCAACAAAAATGATAATAGTGTAGTTTCCTTTCATATCAACCAACAACTTTTATTCAATTCACTAACAGATTATTTTTATGCACACATCAATCAACCTTTTCATGGACACCCAATAACTAATACATAGTATCATCTCAACAGTATCTTTGATGGTTCGATATTATTATGGAACACGGTAAAATAGATCTTGGTAAGTATACTAAGTGTCAACTATTATTATGTAGACATCAATTTTTTTAACTCCAAATACATCTTATACATTAGACATGTATAATGATAGTCCAACCATCCATGGATGTAACATCCATCAAAACTATATGCTAGCTTTCTATGTAAATTTTAGTTGTTTGAAATGATCTAATGGCACAACATACAAATAGTATAATGTGTCATTGATATGATTTTTAAATCTTCAAAGTAATCACCCTAAATTGAATATGATTAAAGAGGTTTCACGTGCATGCAATGTTTCTATTTTAGCACATATTTTAATAAACATTTTATATGCTGTCCTCGTATTTGCGAGGGCCACGCTGCTAGTTTAGATAAACATATATATTAAATAGTGTCTAGATACAATTAAATTTAGATAAATCTATGATATTATTTTTAGGACGGAGGGAGTACAGCACCTGTGCGTAAGTTATCAGTCAGAGTGCCGGAGGTTGATACATTGCAAATATATCTATAATTTTTGATGTTTTATGCTTGGTTTTATCTACTTTCTTATGATTTGTCCACACTTTGGAGTACTTTTTATATGATTTATTAGACTAACCTATTAGCAAGAGCCACAGTGCCAGCTGCCTGTTTTCTGCTGTTTTTGGTTCGAGGAAGTCAGAAAATGAATATTCTCGGAATTAGACGGGACACAAGCCAAATTATTATTTTACCGGGGGACACTTGGAGCCAGAATACGAGACGGAGAAGGGCCATAGGGTGGCCATACCACCTGGTGGCACAGGCCAGGCCAGGGGGTGGTGTGGGCCCCTCTGGCACCCCCTCGGTCTCCCCTCTCGCCTATAAGAGCCTCCTGATGCATAAACCCTAAATCGTCAATCAGAAATCCACGAAAAGTTCCGCAGCGCCGCCGCCACCGAAGGGGAGATTCGGGGGATAGAAAGTCACTGTTCCGGCACCCTGCCGGGATGGGGAAGTGCCCCCGGAGCCATATCCATCGATCTCCACCGCCATCTCCATCACCATTGCTGATTCCCATGATGAGGAGGGAGTAGTTCTTCCTCGAGGCTAAGGGTTCTACCAGTAGCTATGTGTTCATCTCTCTCTCTATGCATGATCATATTGTGATCATGAGCTTTGTAATCTATAGATCTACCTTGCTACTCAAGTGCTTTAATAGATCTCTGCTCTCCCCATGTGTGTGAAAGTGACAGCGTGCACACCATGGTGGCACTTAGGCTAGAGATTACAAATACTTATTATGAGTTATATTTGGAGTTGGATGTTGATACGTCCATTTTGCATCACTATTCTATGTCTTAATTCACTATTATTCATTAATATATTTCGTATTGAGAGGTGATACTTATGTTATTTCATCTATTTTTGCATGGTTGATGACTTTTGGAGCATGGACCGCTGCAGTCAGGATTCTGATGGAAAATGTGCTGTTTGGAGGCAAAATTCGCGAAGATCAGAAAATTCGGGAAAATATACGGAAAATCCTATTTTTCCAGAAGACTAAGGATGCTAGAAGATGGAGTGGAGGTGGGCCACAGGGGGCTCACACCACCCCATGGCGCGGGCAGGCCTAGGCCGCGCCTGGAGGTGGTGTGCCGCCCTGGCCCACTCCAGCCTCTCTCCTCTGGCATATATCATCCCCATGAAACCCTAAGACTCGGAGGGCGACCACATAAAGATTCCACCGCCTCTGCGGGGCGGAAAACACCGAGAGAGAAAGATCTATCCGGCAGACAGATTTCTGCCGGGGGAATTCCTTCCCGGAGAGGGAAGATCATCGCCATCAACACCACCATCAAGCTGGACTTCATTGGGATCATCATCATCATCATGACCATCATCATCACCATCAGCACCCTCGTCACCATCTCCATATTGCTGTAACAATTGGGTTGAATCTTGCATAGTTCACAGGGGAAACTTTCCTGGTGTTGATTACTCTTTGTAGTTGATGCTATTGAGTGAACCATTGAATTATTGTTTATGTTCAGATTGTTATACATCATTATTCCATCTATGATCATGATCCATATGATGTCTTGTGAGTAGTTCGTTTTGTTCTTGAGGACATGGGAGAAGCCTTGTTGTTAGTAGTGGAGTTGCGTTGAGAAAGATTCAATAGATTGTTATTTAAGTTGTGGTGTACTTCTTCTAGTGGTGTCATGTGAACGTCGACTACATAACACTTCACCTATATGGGCCTAGGGGAATGCATTGTGTATTTGGCTACTAATCATAGGGGTTGCCGGAGTGACAGAAACCTGAACCTCCGTTAGAAAACCATTGCACAAGGGACGTAAGGGTCTTAGAGTTTAAAGCTGTGGTTAGGTTTCTACCTTAATTACTTTCTTGTATTTACGGATGTTTGCAAGGGGTATAATCACAAGTATGTATTAAGTCTTGGATGGGGCGGTACATTAGCACAAGTTCACCCACACAACACTTAGCAAGCTAAAGAAGATTAATCGACTATATGAAGCGAAAGCACTTAACAGTCTTCCCACTTAACAGACTATATGAAGCGATAACTACTATGTTGGGGGTGGAACTGTCCATCCCGGTGATCATTTGCTCTTTATACACGAATTATGTGGGTTGTTCAAGTGTGCAGGTATTACTATAGATCAAGTTAAGAAGAAATTATTCTCATTATCACTGAAAGGAAGAGCTGAGGAATGGTATAAGCTGCTGAAGAATGGTCAAGCTCTGGAATGGGAGGAAATAGTGCCTATCTTTTATTCAAAGTTTTATCCTCCTAGTGATATTTATAAAGATCGGAATCAAATATACAACTTTTGGCCTCTTGATGGAGAGAGTACAACTCAAGCTTGGGGGAGATTGAAGTTACTAATGCTCAAATGTCCCATTCATGAGCTCCCCAACAATATTATTAACAACTTTTATGCAAGGCTCCCTTTACATGACAAGGATTTATTGGATGCCTCTTGTGCTGGATCATTCACTCGTATGGAAGAAGAAGTTAAATGGGACCTTCTGGACCGTATTCAAGACAATGCTGAAGCTCGGGAGAATGACAAAGGTAGATAGTCAGGTATAAATTATGATTATGAATGCATTGAATCTTTTATGGGAACTGATGACTTTCAAAATATTAAAAATGCTTATGGTCTAGACTCTCAAGCTATTGCTTCTTATTTTAAGGCCTTTGCTTCCTACATTGAAGTGCCTAAAAAGAAGTGGAAGTATCATGAACCTTATAAAGATATTGCTAAGAGTGTTCCTGCAAGAAATACTGAAGTTTATACTGCTAATCATGTTTTTACCTAAACCTTATATTGAGAAAATTCCTTTCCCAGTTAAGATAAGGGAACATTCTGTGATAGCTAGTATGCTTAATGAAAGTATGAATAAGGCTGTTGAACCTAATAAACAAATGGTCGATGAACCTATAATAGCAAATGTGAAAGACTTTATCACTAAGTATGAGGAAGAGGGACACACTATCCTTTGTAAGGATACCTCTAATATTATTTCACATAGTAGTGTTATGAGAGCTAGTATTCCCGTGTTTTCTGTTAGAATAAGTGATCATTGCTATGATAGCCCTTGTGATAGCTATATTGTTAAGTTTATGCATGATACTGAAAGTTACTATGAAAGAGGGAAAAGTGTTCTTATGCATCTTAATAATATCAAGTTTCCTCGCTTTACGTTGAAAGTTTTTTTGTTGCACTTCTTTTGCCTTCTTATGCAAGTTGCCTCCGGTTTCAATAACTTGTTTGTTTACGAAATCCCCTTCCATAGGAAGTGGGTTAGACTTAAATGCGTGTGTGTGTTTTTGCTTCTTAATGCTCTCTTTCACTTCAATTCATATCCCTATGAGAGCTTCTTCAAAATTATCATGCCCATCTTAATGGCTATAAAGAAAGAGCTTTATGGGAGACAACCCAATTTGTTTTTTCTTTTAGTTTGCTTTTGTTTCTTTGAGTCTTGGAAGTTATTACTTCGGTAATAACCGCTCTTTATCCGTTTTGTTTGGTTTTTCGTGTCGAGATCAACTTCTAATGAGAGAGAAGTAATATTTGGGGAAGTTGCTATCCCGAAACAGATTTTTGTGCTTCACCGTAAAAATTTCACGAGAGATCTCTGTATGTCGGATTGAGCTGTAATTTTTTTTTTGCTTCTGCCCCAGGTTGTTATTTAACTTTCGTTAGTTTCGCACTTTTTGATTTGAGCAACAGAAGATTTTCGAAAAAATTGATCTTTACCTGCTGGTCTGTTTTGACACATTTTGCCACTCTTGCATTTGCTTCTTTATTCGATTTCCTTTTTGAATTCTTTTTGGGTTTTCGGAAGGAGTTGCTTCAGTAGCTTTTGTTTTGATGGTTTTCAGTTGAAGTTGGACTCAAAAGGTTTTATCACTTCATATATACTAATGTTGCTAATGAGAACTGTGTGAAGTTTTGTGTGAAAGAAATTTCCAGGTAGTGGAGATAATGGTGTAATAAGGAAGAGAAGGGTTTTATGACTCAAGTAATAAGTGTATGAAGATGAAGATATCGATGAT
Organism: Avena eriantha; assembly: GCA_910589775.1. Taxonomy (NCBI): domain Eukaryota; kingdom Viridiplantae; phylum Streptophyta; class Magnoliopsida; order Poales; family Poaceae; genus Avena; species Avena eriantha. The sequence continues at coordinate 81,980,850 of OU342745.1, forward strand.
ATTCAAGAGATGACTCTGGAAGAATCTACTAGATACCAAATTCAGAGACCTGCAGAGTCTGTTTTCAAATAGGTAACAGTTCTGGTAAGAAAAGTTCCGCGAAAATACAATACAACTATATTTTTGCAGTTTTCAGTCGATAAGGAAAGTTACGAAGCGGAAAAGGGATGGAACCGGAGCCGGGGTAGCCCACACCACCCTGTGGCGTGGGCCCACCACTGGCCGCGCCACCAGGTGGTGAGGCCACCCCAGACTCCGCCTCCGACTCGTTTTCTCCCAGTACCTTCCTTTTGATATGAAACATCGTAATATATAACCCCCCGGATCCCCCAAGGTCCGTATATCGTGTTTTCGTCGTGTTTTCATTTCGATCTGTTTTCTGCCAGGACATACTCTTTGAAAGCTTAGAAGCACAATGGTGTCTGCCAAGGATAAAGGAAAGGAGCCTATGGAGGAAGACCTCCAAGACCCCGGGAAGGAGAAGGAGATCAAGAGTGAAGGTGAAGAGGAGCAAGGCCAACACCCGCATACCGACACTACCATTGCAAGCATTGGAGTGGTGGCAAACCCTGCCAGGAACAGAAGGACTGTGCGGATGTCAACTGGAGGTTAGCCTCCGCGTCACTGCTTGGCACCACGGACACCTTCTCCGAACACCAAGAATACCTTCCATACCTTTATCCATAACCATGCAGGAAAAGAAGACTCAAAGTGGGAAGAATGGAAAAAGAATCACAAGAGCTGGGATCCACAAACTGAAATGATTATGGGGCGTATTGAGCACAACTCGGAGTTGATTCGTACTCTCACCTTCGAGATTGAGGACTTGGGGAAATTGATCAAAGAGTTCATCAAGAGGATACCACCACCTAAGGAGTAATTTGTCATCAGGTTTGGCATCCCCTTGGTTTGTTCCAAGCTTGGGGGAGTGTCGTGGTATCATATCACTATCTTCTATCTTTTTACCTTATTAGTAGAGTCATATCATGAATAAAGGAGTTATTTTGTAGTATGGTTTGCATTATGGAAGTGTCCCCTCTCTCGTTAGATATGTATCCCTTGGTGTGAGTTGCCGTTATGGAATATTAATGAGAAGTTCTATCATTTACTCTTTTGCATAGCTTATATTAGTTTTCAATTTGTGGTTATATGATTGATCTTGTTGTTAGTATTGGTTTCACTTTGGGATCATTGAGTTAATTTAGTTGGTTTTGGCAAACCTGGCTCGGTCAGTAGCAACACTATTTTTGAGTTGAATAAAAAGGTAGAAGTACTCTAAAGAAATATAATTTCATCATCTTTCTTTCTTGATTTGCTCATAAGTCTAGTATTCTCTAGTTAAGATCTTTTGTGCTTCCAAGGAAGATTGCATGTTTGTCTTTATCACTTGTATGTTTGTTTGTTTCCTTCAACTCTTATACTTGCTACCCAGCCTTGCTAGCCAAAAACCTATACTGAGAGGGAATTCTTCTCGTGCATCCACTTCCTTAAACCAAAACATTTGCCATTTGTGTCCACCATACCTACCTAGTAGAATTATTGCTATTCCAAGTAAATTCATGTTTTATCTACCTCCCAAATTAAACTTGTTATGTGAAAATTAGTGATTAAAGCTCTCACGAACTTGATGGCACACTTTACTTTCTCGCATTTAATAAACTTGAACCATTGGGTCCTTCTTTGTTGCGTATATGCTTGCGCTTTATGAGTTGAAGTTAGCCGAACCATGTATCATGGGGACCGCTTTCAACACTTCATTGGTACTTGTACCTAGTTGATATCATGTTCTTTTTCTTATGGATCCCGGCAGTGTGAAATAAAAGTGGAACTTGTAAGATCATGGAGTTTATATGTGTGTTAGAGAAATGCCTGGGCCGCTAGCCTAAGCCATGCCTAATCATGGTGGAAACTTGCAGCAAACTATAGTGAGCATTCTATGAAGCATCATCAATAAAAACCTATGCAAATAGCAAATAAAAAGATCGCTGAGATGCTCACTGTCTGCTTGCCTTGTCATTTTGATTATGGGATAGCTCCTGTGTCATGTGCAAGGGGTACCCTGTTGGCGGTTCTCAATGATACACATGTATTTACAATGACAAGAGCTTGCTCGTGACTGAAGTTGAGTAGCATGAGGATCGGTACTCATAAGTAAGGGGCATGAGATTTCAACTTATAACTTGTCAAGCATATCCTCTTAGTTGTGTCACTTTAACCTTAATCACCTAAAGATGCCTATGATAGGGGCAATGAGAGCTGAAAGCTAGTAAGTATCATAACTTTTGGGAGCTCTTTTTGAGACTTCCAATCCCTGCTTCCCTCTACGAAGGGCCCTTTCTTTTACTTTGTAATTGAGTCAGTAAACCTATTCCCTTCTATCTCAGCAAGTATTTTGAGTTGATGTGTTTCATTCATTCATATGTTGATTTATTCAATCATGTCTCTTATGTTCCTTGTTTTGCACTTGGATCTTATCTTGATGTTTACTACTTTGAAAGCTAACATTGAAAAAAGCCAGCTATTTGTGAACTCCAGCAAATTATCAACTATTCTTCGACCAAGAGCTAAGTTCGCCATTACCAATTATGATTCACTTTATGTATCTTTATTGTGTTTCCTTTACTCATTACAAGTTGAGTTATATAATAATGAGTTGTCTTCTATTATGATCTATGTATTTGATGAATGTGATGCTTCTTGTCCGTATTCTTTTATCGACTCTTCACTCCATAAACTTGAGGTCATGTTTATTGAGCTCAGTTTCGCTTGGGGGCAAGCGAAGTCTAAGCTTGGGGGGAGTTGATACGTCCATTTTGCATCACTATTCTATGTCTTAATTCACTATTATTCATTGATATATTTCGTATTGAGAGGTGATACTTATGTTATTTCATCTATTTTTGCATGGTTGATGACTTTTGGAGCATGGACCGCTGCAGTCAGGATTCTGATGGAAAAGGTGCTGTTTGGAGGCAAAATTCGCGAAGATCAGAAAATCCGGGAAAATATACGGAAAATCCTATTTTTCCAGAAGACTAAGGATGCCAGAAGATGGAGTGGAGGTGGGCCACAGGGGGCCCACACCACCCCATGGCACGGGCAGGCCTAGGCCGCGCCTAGAGGTGGTGTGGCCGCCCTGGCCCACTCCAGCCTCTCTCCTCTGGCGTATATAATCCCCACGAAACCCTAAGACTCGGAGGGCGACCACAGAAAGATTCCGCCACCTCTACAGGGCGGAAAACACCGAGAGAGAAAGATCTCTCCGGCAGACAGATTTCTGTCGGGGGAATTCCTTCACGGAGAGGGAAGATCGTCGCCATCAACACCACCATCAAGCTGGACTTCATCGGGATCATCATCATCATCACCATCAGCACCCTCATCACCATCTCCATATTGCTGTAACAATTGGGTTGAATCTTGCATAGTTCATATGGGAAACTTTCCCGGTGTTGATTACTCTTTGTAGTTGATGCTATTGAGTGAACCATTGAATTATTGTTTATGTTTAGATTGTTATACATCATTATTCCATCTCTGATCATGATCCATATGATGTCTTGTGAGTAGTTAGTTTTGTTCTTGAGGACATGGGAGAAGTCTTGTTGTTAGTAGTGGAGTTGCGTTGAGAAAGATTCAATAGATTGTTATTTAAGTTGTGGTGTACTTCTTCTAGTGGTGTCATGTGAACGTCGACTACATGACACTTCACCTATATGGGCCTAGGGGAATGCATTGTGTATTTGGCTACTAATCTTCGGGGTTGCTGGAGTGACAGAAACCTGAACCTCCGTTAGGAAACAATTGCACAAGGGACGTAAGGGTCTTAGAGTTTAAAGCTGTGGTTAGGTTTCTACCTTAATTACTTTCTTGTACTTACGGATGTTTTCAAGGGGTATAATCACAAGTATGGATTAAGTCTTGGATGGGGCGGTACATTAGCACAGGTTCACCCACACAACACTTAGCAAGCTAAAGAAGATTAATCGACTATATGAAGCGAAAGCACTTGACACTCTTCCGATGTGTTCTCGAGAACATTTGGTCATCTTAAGAAATACAACTGGCTTGTCCTTTGCTGCATAAAGGATTGGGCCACTTGCTGCATTTATTCCTACTATCTTTTATTTACTCGTACTTTGTTTACTTGCTTTATCGAAAACCCCTAAAAAACCGTTTGCTAAGTATTTGCAGAGAAATCCTGATCCATACTGCTAGCCAGCACCTTTTGCTCCTCGTTGGGTTCGACACTCTTACTTATCGAAAATACTGCGATACACCCCCTATACTTATTGGTCATCAGATGTCTTTATGAAATTGTGGTGTTTGCTGGACTCATCTAGTACTCAAGGTGACAGTGTGGGGTTATCTAGATGGGAAAGATGAACTTTGAGGTGTGCTGTTATAGCCCTACCATGGATTAGAGTGTCCAACCGGAGAGTAGTTAAGAGTAGTATCATAAAGAGAAGATATTTATATGAGAGTGTTCTCTAGTGAAAGTATGATCCCTAGGCCTTGTTTCTAAGCATTGATACATCGTTTGGAATTAGATCTGTTACATGTTTGCTTGCTTCCATCTTTATTTCAGTTTTACTTTAGTATTTTCCACGCCATCAAGCTATTTTCTATCACCGTTACCACTTGTATTTCACTATCTATTCGCCGAACTAGTGGACCTATACACCTGACAAGTGTATTGGGTGTGTTGGGGACACAAGAGACTTCTTGTATCTTGATTGCAGGATTGCTTGAGAGGGAATACCTTTGACCACTTCCTCCCTGGGTTCGATAAACCTTGGGTAATCCACTTAAGGGAAAACTTGCTGCTGTTCTACAAACCTCTGCACTTGGAGGCCCAACAACTGTCTACAAGAATAGAAATGCATAAACATCAAGCTATTTTCTGGCGCCGTTGCCCGGGAGGTAAGGTAAAAGGTATTCATACCGGAGGATTAAAGAAGAAGAACCTCCCACGGCAAACGCCTATTTTCTGGCGCCGTTGCCGGGGAGGTAAGGTAAAAGGTACTCACATCCTCCGATGTGAGTGCTCGAAGTTATTTCCTTTAGATTCTGCAATTTTGTCTTTTTGTTTCTTGTTTTCACTAGTTAGGCTTAATGGAAACAACAACAAAATTAGAGAGCTTTATAGATTTATCTTGAGTTAGGACATAAATTGTTTGAAGAGAAAATTAAAAAACCTATGGAACTTTATTTGCATGCTAATAGCAATGTTATTAGTATGAATTCTTTGAACACTATTATTGCTAATGTTATGGAAAAGTTTAAGCTTGGGGAAGCTATTTTTTATGAAAATGATCTTTTTAGTCCCCCAAGAACGGAGGAGAAAATTTACTTTGATGATACTATGCCTCCAATATATGATTATTACAATGATGAATATGATATTTTCAGTCCACCTACTATTGAGGAGGAAATTAATTATGAATACAATATGCCTCCTATATTTGATGATTATGGTGATGAGAATAATAATGATAGCTATTTTATTGAATTTGCTCCCACCACAATTAATAAGAATGACTATGCTTATGTGGAGAGTAATAATCATTTTATGCAGGTGGCTCATGATAAGAATGTTTTATGTGATAGTTATATTGTTAATTTTATTCATGATTCTACTGAAAGTTATTATGAGAGAGGGAAACATGGTTTTATGCATCTCAATAATATTAAGTTTCCCCTCTTTATGTTGAAAGTTTGAAGTTGCACTTGTTTTGCTTTCCTATGCTTGTTGCTTTGTGCTTTCATGACTTGTTTATTTACAAGATTCCTATGCATAGGAAGTGGGTTAGACTTAAATGTGCTTTGAATTTTCTTCTTGATGCTCTCTTTTACTTCAATTCGTATTTCTTATGTGAGCATCTTCTCAAACTATCATGCCTAACTTAAAGGCGTTAAAGAAAAGTACTTATTGGGAGATAATCTAAAAGTTTTAGATGAGTCTTGGAAGTTATTACTTCTGTAATAACCGCTCCTTATCCTTTTTATTTTCTTTTTGTGCCAAGAGTAACCTCTAATGAGAGAGAAGTAATGACTGGGAAAGTTGCTGTCCCAAAACAGATTTCTGTGCTTCACCGTAAAAATTCGTGTAAAATCTCTGTACGTCCTTTTGAGGCGTGAATTGTTGTTCTTGTGCCCCAGGTTGTTATCTAACTTTCGTTAGTTCAACACTTTTCGATTTGAGCAACAAAAAGTCTTCGAAAAAATTCGTCTTTACCTGCTGGTCTGTTTTGACAGATTTCTGTCATTATTTGCATTTGCTTCTTGTTGGTTCCTTTTTGAGTTCTTTTGGGGAATTGAGTTTTTTGAGGGAAGTTCTATAGTATCTAGTGTTTTAATGGAAGTTTTATTGGTGTTAGAACTTAACCTAAAAGACTTATTGTCTTAAGTGCACTAATGTTGCTAATAAAGATTGTGTGAAGTTTTGTATGAAGGAAAAAATTTCAGGTGTATGGAAGAAATGAGTAATGAGATGAAGGATGGACTAAAGCTCAAGCTTGGGGATGCCACCCGTGGCACCCCAAGAAATATCCAAGAAGTACAAGCATCAAAGCTTGGGGATGCCCAAGGCATCCCCTTCTTCATCAATAAAAATCTCAGGTTTCTTCCAAACACTTCATTTTTATTATTTCATGCACAGTTGTGTTGTTCTTGGAGCGTCTTCTTTTTTATTTTCGTTTTGGTTTTTCATTTGCTTTGTTTTCTTAGTTTGCTGAATAAATTGGTTGGACCCCCTCTTTCATACATTGGTTTTCAAATAGTTTGGTTTGGTTTGGAAAAGAGTAGGAAAGTTCATGCTTATGTGGTAAAAAGAGCTCGTTTTTGACTGTGACCTATGCTCTGTCATGCCATGCTTGATATTGTTTTGGCTTTATGCTTAGTATTATTTGCTGTAGCATGACTTGTTATAAACAATTGAGATTGCTTAATGTGCCTTCGATGAATCATGTGTTGTTTTAGCATATTAAAGCATAGTATAGTGGTATTCTCCTTTGATGCTTTATTTGGGTTGACTTGGCGCATGCTCACACCATGTTATGACTATCTCAAGTCACCATAGCCTTTATGATCCTTTAGTTTTCAACTTGTAGTATCACTTTATGCTTTGATCAATGATGTTTTGTCGCTCTGCATAATTATGGCCATTATTGCTCTCTTAGTTTGTCGCTCCCAGTCTTTTGCTAGCCTCCACAACCAAGTATGAGTTCCACTTATGCATCCAACTCCCTAAACCGAGTTATTCCAAAGAGTCCACATACCTACCTATTAGCATATGCTATTCCAAGTATATTCATGTTTTTGTTTACCTTCCAAATTAAACTTGTTATGAGAAAACTAGTGATTAAATCTCTCACGAACTTGATGGCACACTTTACTTTGCTTGCCCTTAATAAACTTGAACCATTGTGTCGTCTATGTTGTATATGCTTGCACTTATTTGTTGGGGATTAGTAGAACCATGCTGTCATGGGGAACGCTTTCAACATTGCACTAGTACTTTGTACCTAGTTGATATCATGCTCTTTTGTCTATGGATGTCGTCGGTGTGAAATGAAAGGGGAGTTTGTAAGTCCATGGAGTTATATATATGTGTTAGAGAAACGCCTGGGCCGCTGATCTAATCCATGCTGATATGGTGGAAACCTGCAGCGTAACCATAATGAGCTGTCTATGAAGCATTCTTCTTATAAAAAAAAGAGTCCTATATTGAGAAAAAAAGAGAAAAAGAAAAAAAAGATTATAAAAAGAGGAAAGAGAGAGAAAAAAACACCATATTTCATGGTAAATAAGAAGATTGCTGAGATACTCGTTGTCTGCTTGCCTTGTCATTTTGATATGGGATTCTTCCGTATCATCGGGCAAGGGGTACCCCGTTGGCGGTTCTCTATGATACACATGTACTTACGATGACAAGAACTTACCGGTGACTAAACTTGAGTAGCATGAGGAGCGACCCTCGTATACAAGGGACATGAGATTTCTAACTTATACTTCGTCAAGCATGTACACCATAGTTTGTTCACTTTAACCTTAATCACTTCAAGATGTTTATGATAGGGGCAATGAGAGCTGAAAGCTATAAGTACCATAATTTTTGGAAGCTCTTTATGAGATTTGAATCCCTACTTCCTTCTATGAAGGCCTTTCTTCCACCATTACATTGAGTCTCCACCTTCTACCTTTATGCACCTACTTTGAGAGCATAGTGGCCATTCTTAGTTCTATGTGAATTGTCCTAAGACTAGTTGATTGATGCATAACTTGATATTGCTTGTTTTAAACTATTTTTATCTAGTCACTCTTATGAACTTTGAAGGTGTCCTGTGCATTTATACTTGCTACTCTATGAGGGACAAGCTGAATGCTATTATGCTATGTTTTCTTTATGTGAAACAAACAAACGTCTTGGAAAGCATTGTTATTCATGAATCTTTTGGCTGTGCCTTTTCATGTTGCAACATAGTTTCTTTGTCTTATTGCTAGAACTTTGTCTTTCATGTTATGATTGAAGTACTATGTTCCCAGCTTTGAATGTTTTAAAAATACTTTGATCAAGTTTATGATGGTGCATGTCACCTAAAAAATTATTCTTTCTTTTTATCACTTACCTACTCGAGGACGAGCGGGAGTTAAGCTTCGGGATGTTGATACATTGCAAATGTATCTATAATTTTTGATGTTCCATGCTTGGTTTAGCTACTTTCTTATGATTTGTCCACACTTTGGAGTACTTTTCATATGATTTCTTAGACTAACCTATTAACAAGAGCCACAGTGCCAGCTGCTTGTTTTCTACTGTTTTTGGTTCCAGGAAGTCAGAAAATGAATATTCTCGGAATTGGACGGGACAAAAGCCAATGTTATTATTTTATCGGGGGACACCTGGAGCCAGAATACGAGACGGAGAAGGGCCAGAGGGTGGCCACACCACCTGGTTGCGCGGGCCAGGCCAGGCCACGCCAGGGGGTGGTGTGGGCCCCTCTGGCACCACTCGGTCTCCCCTCTCGCCTATAAGAGCCTCCCGATGCATAAACCCTAAATCGTCAATCAGAAATCCACGAAAAGTTCCGCAGCGCCGCCGCCACCGAAGGGGAGATTCGGAGGACAGAAAGTCTCTATTCCGGCACCCTGCCGGGACGGGGAAGTGCCCCCAGAGCGATCTCCACCGCCATCTCCATCACCATTGCTGATTCCCATGATGAGGAGGGAGTAGTTCTTCCTCGAGGCTAAGGGTTCTACCGGTAGCTATGTGTTCATCTCTCTCTATGCATGATCATATTGTGATCATGAGCTTTGTAATCTATAGATCTACCTTGCTACTCAAGTGTTTTAATAGATCTCTACTCTCCCCATGTGTGTGAAAGTGACAGCGTGCACACCATGGTGGCACTTAGGCTAGAGATTACAAATACTTGTTATGCGTTATATTTGGAGTTGGATGTCTTTATGAAATTGTGGTGTTTGTTGGACTCATCTAGTACTCAAGGTGACAGTGTGTGGTTATCTAGATGGGAAAGATGAACTTTGAGGTGTGCTGTTATAGCCCTACCATGGATCAGAGTGTCCAACCAGAGAGTAGTTAAGAGTAGTGTTATAAAGAGAAGATATTTATATGAGAGTGTTCACTAGTGAAAGTATGATCCCTAGGCCTTGTTTCTAAGCATTGATACACCGTTTGCAATTAGATCTGTTACATGTTTGCTTGCTTCCATCTTTATTTTAGTTTTACTTTAGTCTTTTCCACGCCATTAAGCTATCACCGTTACCACTTGTATTTCACTATCTCTTCGCCGAACTAGTGCACCTATACACCTGACAAGTGTATTGGGTGTGTTGGGGACACAAGAGACTTCTTGTATCTTGATTGCAGGATTGCTTGAGAGGGAATACCTTTGACCACTTCCTCCCTGAGTTCGATAAACCTTGGGTAATCCACTTAAGGGAAAACTTGTTGTTGTTCTATAAACATCTGCACTTGGAGGCCCAACAACTGTCTACACGAATAGAAGTGCGTAGACATCAGAGGTCTACCTCGGTTGTTCCACATCTCAGAAGCACCCGGTGATGTGGCCCTTGACCAACACGACAATATTTTCTTCCTTAGCGGGCAAAGGAAACGCCATGATGTTGTGATTTTGGAACTATCATTGGCAACACTCTCAGAGCAAGGACAATAGTATATCCAACCGCTAGAGTCATGTCCACGTCACATGTAGTCAATTGTATAGACAAATGTACAATAGATAAGTACAAAAATATACTACTTTATCAATAAATTGTCCACTTTGCTGTCTCACGTGGTGGTTAGGAGCACGTGCTACAGCTGACTCTTAACTAAGAGCTCACTTTCTTCTCTCTCATCTTCTCTGTCATCCAACTAAGCAAAAATATACTAGTATTTTAATGCTTATAGCCTGCTCACTAAGCTTTATTGTACTTGCCCTCACGCCGTACATACTGACATTTACGATCTTCCATTAAACATCATGTGTCATGTATTTATTGCTAATAAATTTGTCTACTACAAGTTTGTGCATGCAAGGATGATATTGCGTTCGCCGAAGATAAGTTGCTGCTGTCGCTGCAAGTTCCTCGTATCATCGACACTGGTGAGACCACTGAGCTAACTGTTTTTTAAGTGATGTTTGATTTACTTGACAAACTATGTAACCCAAGCCAATCTTCCTCAGTTAGAACATATCCTCATCTAGGAATTTAGAGTTAACAAAGCGTTTAGAAAACCCAATATATCTTATTTCCTTATTATGATTATGTGTATATAGTAGGGGGATCTTTTTTTTACTATAACATGCTCATATATATAAGGATAAACATAATTCTAATTGATATTTATGGAACAACTAATATTTAGCTAGGACAAATCGTCCAAGCATAATATCTATTTGATGAAAAACAAAGCAGTTCCGATAGATATTCACAAAAAAAATATTTTCTAGCTATGATGACTAGCTTAACTTCTCTTCTAGATACAGGACACAATCCACCATAAAGCATTTGGTGGCTCCTCTAGCAATACCATTGGCAGGTCGTGGTAAGCCGATTAAACCCACAAGTGAAGGTCTGCATCTCTGCGACGGACACATGCACGATACCGGGAACATTCAAACTAAGCTCAGTCTACCAGTATTTGGATTGATCGATGCACAATTATTAACCGTGATACCCGCTTTGCCAAAGATCAATTTCGCCAAGGTAACATTCTGAAATGACTATCTCAGGTTACAATTGTTTAACATCAGCTAGGGAGATTGAATCGAAAAAGTGTGAAGATGGTTTATTATACTTTGTTGGTAACCCATGCTCCATTGTAACATGACAAGTCTTTAATATTTTAACAATCATTTCAATTGGAATGGCTCTTGAAACATATTGGTATTTTTCTATGGCAAAATCTACGTGATAGGAAAGATAATGTGGATATTTCTTTATAGAGCACATACAAACAAAAGTGAGTTGCAAAATATTTGACAATTGTTTGCACGTTATGGCGTAAATCTTCTTTGTACAAGTTGGGATTCATAATCTTTTGCGTTTGCTCTAGATGAGTGATTTCCAAGATAAAGAAAGTGGATGAGATCGTTCACTACACTATTTACAGGTAAATGATATGACTAACAATGTGTTGCCTCATGATTTAGAAGTTGAAGCATTACTTTTTAATAATGTCCATGAATGCAGAGTAAATAATGTAATGTTTGCATTTTATTTGTGATTAAAGGTAGTGTTGTCCTCTAAATTAAAGGAACACTACCTTTAATTTAGAGGACAACACTACCTTTAAATAATGTAATGTTTTTTTACTTTTATTTTTATATAGACATATATTAATACTCATTTATTTATTCGATATCAAACTTTCACACGGATAAGGATAAAAAAATCATATATCTCAGGAGCTGGATCACTTCCCAATGAACAAGTTAGAATTGCCTCAACAAAAATAAATGAAATTGGATCGAGAAAAGCCATTCAGCTTCGTTATCGATTATGAATCAGTGGGAACATCAAGATGAATGAGTTAACTAAGTATCAGATGGACCAAATTGAAAAAATGATAGCTCAAGATCATGTTGTTCATTGGGAATTGAAGAGGGGAGAACGAGCAGACATCGACTGATTAATTTCTATTTCTCGTTATCGTGGAATTCGTCAGGAATATGGATCGCCCTTACGCGGTCAACAAACTCATACTAATGCATGGACGGCTCGCGAGAAAATTCAGAAATGAAAGAATGCTACCGAAAGAACAAGCAACGGATTTCGTGCTCGTCCCTTGCTAAAGTGCATACGATTTCTTGCGTCGGTACTTGTCTGATCAATCACACTGTTCGCTAGTTCACTTGATTTTTCATTCATTTTTATATCTTGAACCGCTTACTAATCACGTATACGCATACTAGACCCCCTTCGCCACTCCGCGTCTGGCCCGTCTTGGTCTCGCTCACTTCGCGTAGCTATCGTATCGGCTCGGCTTTGTCCATCAAGCGACAGTTTCTGCCTCTGAAGGCTTCACTATACGCTCATGACGGGTAGTTGTCTCTATGTATTAGACGACCTTTGTTAAGCTTCGCCAGAAGCGACTAGTTGCTTCCCTAATGCGTCTTTCTTGTACTAATTAATGTGTATGGTCTAGTATTTCCAATGCCTCCTTCCTTGCCGCCAGCGCGCGCTAGATGGAGAGTAAGCAAGCTATGTTGCTTTCACTGCGTTTGTTAAACGGTAGCTTCCACGCCCTTCCTTCCTACATCAGTTGATGTGAATGATCATGTCTTTGATATCAATTGAAGTCTGATTAGATATGTCATTGAAACAAATCTCCGTAGTCTATTTTTTTCGGATGATAAGGATGAGCCAACCGATACTAACAGAAGAGAAGCCGAACGATGAAGCCTAAAAATAAGATAAAGATGTCTCCGACGCGACTGGACTTCAACTAGATTTTATAGGGGTATAGAGGGACAACAAAGATATGTTGTTTTCTATCAGTCTCAAGCGGATAACACCCCCCCTTCCATGGTCCGCTTACTGATAAAGAGATGCAGGAGGACCCAGGGCTAGAGCAAGTTGGGTTGGGGTATAGAGCCATAAGCGTGGTGGGGGACATAGGATGTTCTCCTACGGTTCATAGTTGGATATGGTATTCTCGTGGATTGTTGGGAACATCCTCTATATTCGAATATGCCTTTCTAGGAGCATTATGATTTGCAGCTCAAATGATACCTTATGAAGTCTCTATTAGTCTTATTCTTATTGTGCGCCTTGTGAGCATGTTTGGATCCATGAAGGCAATCGCTCAGATCTTCCCCTAACCCAACCCGAGAATGGACCGGAGGGAACCGCAGCATGAGGAATGTACGCTTCTCGTTGAAAGGCTCATTTTGAGTTTTGGGTCATAGGGAGGGCAATGCAGTCTGGGGCACAAAGGTCCTGGTACTACCTTGGTGCGAAGAACCCTGGAGGCGGCTGCAATGAGCAAAAATGTAACTCATCGGCCTAAACGACGAGCAAACACTCAAAAGTGAGAGCAAGGGATCACCCAACCAATGGACGAGCTCCAAGGAAGGAGGAGAGAGGGAGGCAGAACCATGCTTTCAGAGAAGTGGCAGTCCGAATTCACTCTGACAAAAGAAAATAACAGACTAAGGTGTGCCGTAAAGGGGGCATTCTCCACACGGGACGGGGCCAAGGCATTCATGTACGGGTGATAGATCAGCCATAGGAGTACTTCGGTATATACACCAGGGCAACTAATGTCGAGCATATGATGACACCTCCCATTTTCATTTCGTTAAAGTCCCCTGTAGAGGAAAGGGTTATAGGTGACGGTGTGTTCTGCTTCTTAAGGCAATGAAATCGTTCCTATGGGATCGTGTGTGGTAGCTGGTATAGATGATGGTGAAAGGTGGGCCGCTTGAACCGAGACCTATTCTCATAATAGGCAGCAAGCAAAGATAAATAGGAAAGGGCCGACTGATGAAGGATGGAAATGGGCAGGTGATGACTATGAAATATAGCCATCTACATCCACATTTAAACTGGATATTATTCATATTTTTTATGAAATATCTCTCTAAACCCTGCCACTAATGCCTAATGATCAAAGGGGTATGCAATACTTTCTTTCTATTTTTTCCTGCGCAAATAATGACGTTTTATGATGGGAATCACAACATTAAAGTCAAAGATACGGGATTTCCAACAACCCAAAGAAACCAGGAGTCGTGAAGTGGAGACTAAAGCTTTAACGACCAACTATACGGCGGGAATAAAATTCCGGTCGTATAGTTCTGGCCATATAGTTGCCATCGACACCACTAGGTCAAACAGAACAACTTTCGTAAAGGGACCCCTATATAAAGAGGCTTCAGGCGATGAGAAACAGAGCCCCCGGAGAAGCCCCGCAGAACCCCAAAAACCTGCATCCACAATACCGAAAAGCCACCGGAAGAATATACTTAGATCTAATCTCCAAGCCTTTCTCCACCACCATAGCCATATTCCACCACTTGTAATAGTAGATCTCATCTTCGATTGGCGACATTGTAAGACTATTTGCTATCAATCTCATGGTTTCCATTGCAATGTTCATGATTGTTGATTTCATATCTATGTGTGAGTAATTCTCTTTGGGCTAAGGGCTTCGGCCTAGCCATGTAGCTTTTGTGCATGTTATTTATCATATATGAGATCATATATTAGTTTGTATGACATGATGATTATTGTATCCTCTCTTGCCTCAATCCAAGGACTTGTCAGGTACCCAAGACCCCGAGGATTGAGCCAGGTATAGGGAGTATGAGTAATGACTAATCTGCAGGTTGGGAACCCCGGTGATAGAAGGGGTAGTACGGCTGTATGTGAGGGATTTACTTGGGATTAACGGTGACATCACTATGCATATCATTAGTTCTCTTTCTTCTATGGATGAGACTAGTAGGTTATTGCTATAAGCGGTTCTAGAGGCAATAGCAATTATAGATACACTGCTCACATATAATTATCTTGCTCTAACAATTACATGCATACTTTATTATTATCTTTTATTCCCATCAGATGTTTTGCATAGCTACAGGCCCTAGGACCTCTCTCTCCATCATCGTCAACAACAAAAGACAACAAACTCTTGGTCCGGTAAAACACAAAAAGAATTGTAAAACTCTCGAAGGTCCGTTAAAGTAACTTCACTATACTTTCTGCTTCCCGAGGATTTGATAACCTAGGTCTACTAGAGAAAAAGAGATATACTACATCCGTAATCTGGATCGAAGGTATCAGCAGGGTAGAGCAATACCATACCCATACCTGTGTAGTTAGCGGGTACAAAAGTTTACCCATACCCATACCCATGGGTATAAAACTTTACCATACCCGGTGGTTTCCCATACCCATTGGGTACCCGGCGGGTTGATCCAACAGTATACAAGTTATTCACAATTTTACTTTCATCAATAGCATATTTAAAAAAATACAATTATCTCTACTTACTAAAATATACTCCCTCTATCCCAAAATTTAAGGAGCCTAAGCTTTAGACAAAAGTCAACATCTTTTAAGTTTGACTAAGTTTGTACGAAAAAATATGAATATCTACAATATCAAATAGATATTTTCAAAAACTATACTTTCTCGTGAATCTATTAATATTGATTTGGTATTGTGAATGTTTATATTTTTATGTATAAATTTGGTCAAACTTAAAATATGTTGACTTTTGACTAAATCTTAGGCGCCTTACATTTGGGACGGAGGGAGTAGATGAGTACATGAAAGCATCAAAGTTTGGAAGTCATAATATCATACTCGACCCTAGGCTTTTCGGTAGGTTAAAACTCGTAAGTTTGACATGTCAATTTAAACGGTCAGGGTATGGGTATACCCATGGATACAAGTATATACCTGTGCCCGTACCTGTGACTTAACGGGTAGGGTATGGGTATTACCCGTGGGTATAAAATTGTGCACATACCCTGCCCATGTGGGTACGGTACCCGCGGGTACCCATACCCATGGGTAAAATTGCCATCCTTACTGATGAATGCCTTTTTTGTCATAAATCAAAATGGTGGAATGTGGAGCTAATATGGCCGGCTACAAGTATAGCCAAAGAAAGATGGGACGATATAGATTATCGGAGGATGCAACGGGACTACCAGGGGAAAGACTCCCTGCTAGCTAACATAGATATATATTCTCGGTGCGCATATTCGAGATTTAGAATCTCTTTACGACCAGGCCATGCCGAATCAGGCCACCACTTGGGATGGAAATGGCTCAGCCCACTTGCATCATTTGATGAAAGCATTCCAGTCCAGTCACCTCCGATCAGTGGCTTGTCAACCACCGGGCCGTACATCCTCACCAAATTCCCCTGTGTTGGGGCAACATAGCACATGACTAATTTGCTCAAGGACCACACCCTCTCGAGAGTAGGATGTTGGCCAAGATGGAGCGCTAACCTAGAATTTCCTTGGGCTTGCCTTGCCCAGACATCTAAATAAAGGTCGGGCACCGAAAAGGAAGCAGCGGTGCCTTTTCGATGAAAGCTTAGCTTGGTAGGCATAGCTTACTCACCCTACTCCCTTAGACAATGGAATTATTTGAACACGAAAGTTTGCAGTTCAACCCTCTTCTCCCATGCAGAGTCGCGGGCAGCGCCTCGGATAAAAGCACGGACGAGCCACATGCAGGGAAACTTGCATGTGTGGTTCTGGTAGGGGACCTCGCTATACTGTACTAATATGTGTAGGTCCCGTCTAGTGACTACTAGATTTATTTCTTTGTATTTAAGTAATAATGTTTGGTATAGCAGTCTTTCCGAGCGAGTCTTTCGGATCTCATGTAAACCCCCATGATGTGGTAAAGTGAGGATATTAGGGGAAGCGGCGAGTGGATATTCCCCTGCAGAGAGCTGGGTGAGGGGAGACCCTCATGTCCGATTCGGAGGGCAGGGATATCCTGACCCTACTATCATTATTCTTTTGCAATGTTACTTGGTTCAACTCCATTGTGACCTTTTCTCGTATGTGGGACTCTCTATCTTCTTGGGTAGATTCTAGATCATCTTTAATTTTGTTAGTGAGTAGTTTTATTTTTAATAAGTCATGAGTAAGAAGAGAACTAGCCTGACTAGCATGGGGGTCTCCCGCTCATAATGTTGGGGGATACCCCCGGGTAGGGTCACGCGGGGGTATAAAGGCCGAGTTAGTCGAGGTACGGCACGATCAAAGCGAAGGCTGGCCGGGTATCCTCAAGGTAAGCCGACTTACGGGGTAACCCAGCCTGGCGGGTGTTCACTAACACTAACCCGGTCGACATAAAATGTATGTCGGCTATACTTGATTTGCCATATGTGCAGGTACCCTCGTAGCCGGGTTAGCCAAGCACTAGCCGGGTTACCACTTGGCTTCCAAGAGAAGGAAGGAATCTCCCACTGGTCAAAAGGTGGCCTCTGTCCACTACAGCGTGAGCGAAGCGAGCAGAGGAAAGGACCAGTGGGACATGGCCGACAAAGATGACATAGCTAGTGTCGGCTGATGCTATCAGTGTTTGATGACGCCAAAAGCCAAGGAGCTCATAGAGGATTACGTCCAAGATCCAGACTAGCCGTTTAAAGTGTGTAAAGAAGCATCTTGCTTTAACCAAAGGGCATATTATGCTTCCACGTGTGCCCTAACTTTGTAACTTGGGCTCCCCTATATAAGGAGCACCAAGGCCTCCATAGCAGGGGATCGATCATTCTGTTAAGGAAGAACCCTAGGGCTTTGTAGTGCAGAGTAAGAGAACTAGTCTCATTCTCATGAACAGCTCGAGGAGCCCTTGTAATCCACATCCAACAAGAGACAAATACAAACATCTGCGTGTGGAATCACCAAACTATCCCTCCCTAGATTCCTCTAGTGCACATTGGCCCAATCTGTAGCCTATCCATGGCATCTGTCGTGCCACCACCACGATAGTTGGCGCCCACCGTGGGGCTAGCCGCGCTAGCACGGGTAAAAATCCGGACGGTAAACATCTTCGGCACCAGAGAGCACATCGTCTCCGGGCTTGTTTAGCGCTTTGTAGCGCTGGACTACGTCAGTGACAACGCAGGGAGCTTCGGCAGGAATCCTCCTCTGCGCAACGGCCTCTTCATCAAGCTTGGCGCACACAAGATCTACGTCGGGGTCGACGAGTCCTGCGTGCATCCGCGGCACATCGTCGAGGGAGGAGACCACCTCTCAGCACGGATCGCGGCACGCGGATCGCTCGCCCCGCAAGTCACGTTGAGGTCATGATGACGGTGCCATACGCAGGAGCAAACAAGGATCCGGCACTAGAGCCGGAGGCAACGCCAAAGCCGGCAAGGTCCAGATTCCCTCTACTAGAGAGGCCAGAGAATGTACTGCAGCAGACAATAGATAGCTTAGCAATACCCATAGCGCCAGTAGTGGATCCAGCTCAGGCACAGGCCGAGTTAGAGGAAACTAGGCATAAGATGTTAGCTGGTGCGAAGAAAGTAGCTGAGTTACAGCAATGGCTGAATATCACTCTAAGGGAGTATGCAAAGGCAAACCGCATAGATGGAGTGAAAATCTGAGGTAGAAACCTGATTACTGAGATTGACAGGGAGTATGTGCCTAGGCCGGGTCAGATAGATACGATAGTAACTGCAGGGCTGGAGAGGTACAGTACCCGGCAAAGAACCTTAGGGTTGCCAATGCAGCTACTTCCGAGTTAGAAGGCTTAACCGAAGAAGCCCAAGAGAGGCAACATGAAAGAGTTAACCACTTGTTGAGGGTAGCATGTCAGCAAAATGAGGAAATAAACAAGGCAAACCCGGCACAACCCGGAGCATCTCATGTAGTTTATTCGGCAAGGAATAACCCGGCAAAATCTACTAAAGTTGTGTCGTCCCCTGGACACGGCCCTAGGAGAGAGGAAGTGGTAACCTCGGGTAGAAGAGACAAACAGATGGTCCCATATGACCCGGTAAAGGCAGGAAAAGGAAAAGCAGTGCAAGTTGATGAGGATCGTCACAGTGCCAGCCAAGGTGAAGCTGGCCGAGGTAACCGCGGCCAAGGCAATGCCGGTCAGAGGAACGCTGCCAACGGCAATGCCGGACAGCTTGATCCAGCGGCTACAGGGAAAAATGCACCTCAACAACAGCAACAGCAGTACGCACGTCGGCAGGAGAGAAGTGCATACCAAGCTATGCAGCAGCAAAATGCTCATCTGAGTTAGGACAGGTACAACAATGGTTACTCGGCAATGGTTGATGCCGGATTTCCTAGACCAGAGCACCATGTGATTGGATCAAGATTGGGAAACAGGAACTTGCAGCCGGATGACGCCAAACTGAAGCTAGACCAAATCTATAGGTCGGAGCTGATCAAGGTGCAAGGTCCTCCGGGTCCGGCATGTTTTGGACTTCGGATCATGAGGGAGCCATTAGTACTGAACTTTTTGCTGGCCTAAGGGACGAAGGCGTATGACAACAACACTAAGACAGATGATTGGCTCATTGATTACGCAATGTAGTGAACATAGCCAGAGGAAACTTGAGATGGGAAGTGAGGTATGTGCCGCAAATGTTGGAAGGACCAGCAAGGGTTTGGTTGAAAAAATTGCCGCTAGGAAGTATCAACTACTGGTTAGATTTCAAGGATATGTTCGTGAGTAATTTCTCAAGTACCTACAAAAGGCCGAATAGGCCACAGACTTTGGTGTTGTGCAGGCAAAGACCGAATGAGCCAGACCAAGAATTCCTGACTTGGTTGTGCAATGTGCGCAATTCATGTGAAGGGGTAATTGAATCACAAGCAATTGCGTGGTTCGCCCAAGGTTGTAGGTATGGGAGTATGTTGTGGTAGAGGTTGCAGCGGGATATGCCAACCATCTTGGCAGAGACGATCAGGATCGCAGATTCGTATGCTTTGGGAGACCCAACGCAACCTTGGCTAATCTCAAGCGAGTTGAATGAGTAGTACTACAACAAAGATGGTTCCGGATCATTCAGGAGGAATGATTTTCGAGGTAAAAGAAGGGATGATTGTCTAGATTAAAAGTACATCTCGTAGAAAGTGGAAGCTATGGATCGGGATCAGTCCAATGCCGACGCAGCCAGCGCCAAAAATCTGGAGGGAAACGGTGGCAACAAAAGAGTGAGGGCAAAAAGCCTTGGACGTCAGAACAGAAGAAGCAATGGCAGGAAAGAAAGGACCGTCCGAGATACACATTCGAGTCTATGTTGGATCAACCATGCAAGTTTCATACGCTAAGTCCAAATAGTCCGGCCAATCATACGACCCAGCAATGTGAATGGAAGAGGAAATTAGAGCAAGGTTGTTTGGGGAATGCTTAGGCACCTTGGCACGATGCATCTCGGCAGGATGGACCTTGGAATGAAGCACCTCGGTAGCAACTGCTCACTGGGGGAATGGACAACAACTGATGTTGCCTCCACCTCCACCGAGGTATGAGAATCAAGAAAGGAGAGATGCAGTGCATCAAGTGAATAACCAGCAACAACGGAACCAAGGGTATCACGGCAATGAGGGGAGAAATGATTACAGAGAGCATCATCAAAGTTACTGTGTCTTTACCACTGAAGAAACTGACAGAAAGAGCTTGCAGCACCGACATGTGGAGGTGAATGCGGTAATGCCGGCTGTGACGAGGTATATGCCTTGGTCAGATCAAGAGATTACTTGGAGTATCAAGGATCACCCAAATCTTATGCCAAGCCCTGGGACCTATGCGCTGGTGCTAGATCCGACATTCATTGGGTTGAATATCAATGTAAGGTTTTCCAAGGTGCTGATAGACAACGGCAGTAGCATTAACATCATGTACAAGGATACCATCCACAAGTTGGGAATATCGGAGAACATGCTCCAAGCAACAAGGACCACCTTCCATGGCATTGTACCGGGTATCTCCTATGAGCCAATTGGTAAGGTCCAGGTTGACGTGTTATTCGGCATAAGGGACAACTGCCGGACTGAGAACTTGGAGTTTGAGGTGGTGAACTTGGAAAGCGCATATCACGCGTTACTCGGTAGGCCTGCTCTGAACAAATTCATGGAGGGTACCCACATCAGTTACTTGAAGATGAAATTGCCTGGACCAAGGGGGTGATTACCATAGCTGGGGACTTCAGGCATTCTATCAAGTGTGCTTCTACCGGATCTAACCTGGCCGAGTCACTTGTGATTGCTCAAGAGAAGAGGAAAATTCTGGAAGTGGCTGCATTGGCTCAATCCGCGTAGCAGCATATGCCGGCTCTGTCTAAGCCGCATGGGAGTGTTTCATTTCAAGTGACAAGAACTACAAAGAAAGTGCCTGTTGACGATCACTTCCCAGAGCGCACTGTAACTATTGGTGCCGGGTTAAGGGACAAATAGGAAAGTGAGCTCGTCAACTTCCTCCATGAGAATCGGGATATCTTTGCTTCGTCTACACAGGACCTACAAGGTGTGCCGAGGGAGTTGGCTGAGCACTCCTTGAATGTAAGACCCGGAGGAAAGCCGGTGAAGCAACTTCTCCGCTGCTTCGCCGAAGACAGGATAAAAACCATTGGAGATGAGATAGCTCGGCTCCTTGCAGCCGGATTTATCATGGAGGTGCTTTACCCAGATTGGCTCTCTAATCCGGTACTCGTGGAGAAGAAGAAGGAGGATCCGAATGTGGTAGTGGTATGGCGCATGGGTATTGATTACACGAACCTAACTAAGGCGTGTCCAAAAGATCCGTTCCCACTATAGAGGATAGATCAGGTCATAGACTCAACTGCCGGATGTAAACTGTTGTCATTCATAGATGCATATTCTGGTTTCCACCAGATATCGTTGAACCTGGATGATCAAATAAAGACTGCGTTTATCACCCCGTATGGGGCTTATTGCTATCGTACTATGCCGTTTGGATTACATAATGCTATAGCAACGTATCAACGATGCATGCAAAAATGTTTGCATGACCAAATTGGTCGAAATGTGCAAGTTTATGTGGATGATGTGGTGATAAAAACTAAGGAAAGCAAAACGCTCCTTGATGATATCCGACAAACATTCACAAACCTAAGGAGGTTCTGGATGAATCTTAACCCAGAAAAATGTACCTTTGGTGTGTGATGGCTCGTGTATTAACAAGCTCGTTGGGGAACCCCAAGAACAAGGTATGATGAGCACAACAGCAAGTTTCTCTCAATTATGAAACCAAGGTTTAATTGAACCGGTAGGAGCAAGGAAACACCCCAAAGGTGTTGCTAGCTGAGCCTTGGCAGGGCGCACTACCGGTGCTAGTAGCAACGTGGAGACCTGCACAACACAACCACAGAACTTTGTCCCCAACTTGTGATGAGGTTGTCAATCTCACCGGTTTTGCTGAAAATAAAGAATTAAACATATCGAATGGAAGGAAGTAATAGTTTGCAGAAAGTAAACACAAAGCAGTAAACAATTTGTAGATTATATGTAAAAGAAAGGACTAGGGTCCATAGTTCACTAGAGGTGGCTCTCCTTAAGATAAATAACATTCTGGGTGAACAAATTACAGCGGGGCAATTGACAAACATCGAGAAAGCAATACATGCATATACTAATCATCTTGACTCCTTTGGAACTTGATTGGGCATTACAACATTATACGTAGACCGCCATCCAACTGCATCTATGACTAATAATCCACCTTTAGGTTATCATCCGAACCCCCTCCAGTATTAAGTTGCAAGCAATAGATTATTGCTTTACGAATTGCGTGTAAAGTAAACAATACGATTGTTCTATGAACAAAGGATTATTGTTTTCTCCCTAGTAGCAAAAACACATCTGGTACCTTAGAGATTTCTGTCACTTCCCTAGATTACCAGAGGCATGAACCCACTATCGAGCATAAATACTAACTCTTGGAGTTGCTAGCATCTACTTGGCCAAGATAGCTACTAACAATGGAAAGCATGCAAGATCACAAATAACAAAGACATGATAGAATCAGTAATCAATCTAAAATAGCATCTCAATATCTACCGGATCCCCGCAAACACCACATGCAGAATTACAAATAGATGATCTTGATCATGAACAGAGCTCACAAGATCTAAACATGAAAGCACAAAGGAGGAGAACCAGCCATCTAGCTACTACATGGATCCGTAGTCCAAGGATGAACTACTCACGCATCACACCGGAGGCTTGCATGGTGATGAAGAAGGCCTCCAGGGTGAATTCCCCTCTCCGGCAGGGTGCCGGGAAGAGCTTCAGATCCCTCCCAATCTAGGGATGGAGATGACGGTGCTTACAAACTCTTTCGTGGATTTTTGATCAGGTACTTAGGGTTTTCATCCCGAGGGCATCTTATAGGCGGCAGGAGAGGCCGAGGGGGTGCTGGGGTCGGCCATGAAGGAAATATGCCCTGAGAGGCAATAATAAAGTTGTTATTATATATTTCTTGTATATGATAGATGTTTATTTTGCATGCTATAATTGTATTGATAGGAAACATCAATACATGTGTGTTTAATAAACGAAAAGGGTTCCTAGTTATGCCTCTCTTATAGACTAGCTTGTTGATTAACAAGATGATCAAAGTTTCCTGATCATGGACATTGGATGTTGTTAATAACAAGGTCACAGCATTTGTGAAATGATGTGATGAACATTCATCCGAAGTATAGCATTACGATCAAGTCATTATGTTTATATTGCTATAACATCATACAAAGTAGTCTTAGTCCTTAGACCATGAGATCATGTTAATTGCTAACACCGGAAGAGTATCTTGATAACATCAAACGTCACACCGTAACAGGGTGACTATAAAGATGGGTTCAGTACTATGAAGGTGTTATGTTGAGGCTCATGGATCAAGAGTGGAATTTTTCAATCCAGATGACGGATAGATATACTCTGGGCCCTCTCGGTGATATCACATTAAGATAGCTTGCAAGCAAGTGATGTGATCACTAGAATGTTATATCACGGGAACGAGAAAAGAGTGCATGTCGGTAACGAGATCAAACTAGGTATTTGGATACCGATGATCGAATCTCGGACATGTATTATATCATGAGACAAAGGGATAAATTGCTGATGTTAAAGGTTCTCACGATCACAGAAGTCATCGTTGAATATGCAGGAGTCAGTATGGATCTCTAGGTCCCGCTTCTGATTATTTATCTGAGAGGAGTCTCAATCATCTCTGCATTATTCGCGAACCGTAGGGTGACACACTTAAGGGTTGCCGGACACCATTTAGGAGCACATATGTTCCAGACAAAAGTTTTGCAAAGCGCAGGAAATGTTTCGATAGAAAGAGGAATTGTTTCGATAGAAACCGGAATTGTTTCGGGTGAAATTGCAGAAAGTGGTTCTGCATGTAATATTGAAATGTTGCAAGGGGTTTTATGTGAATGTTTGTTAATTAAAGTAATTAACAAAATTCTGAATAAAATAAATAAAATATTTTTATTAAATGAGAGAGCATTAAATTTGGAGAAATTTAATGCATTTAAAGTGGAGACTTTAAAAGGGAATGTGAAGAGGCATTTTAATGTGGAGGGGTTACGACCACATGAATGGGGGAGGTGAGGGGTCACCCCCCATGCGCCGGCCATGGAGAGAGGGGGCACCCCCCTCCTCCTATAAAAGGCCACACATTCCCTCCTTCATCCTCACACCTCCTCATGAAGGATCTCTCTCCCCCTCTAGATATTCCCCCATGGTCTCGGATTAGCGAGAGACATGTTCCTGGTGGCCTTGCATCTGGAAGGAGTTGCTGCTTCCGCTGATTCGCTGGAGCGAGGAGTTGGAGGTTGTCCGGTGGCTTGAACGTGTGTGCGAGGACGGATGCGCTGCTGATTTGCGGCGCTCGGATTTCCACACGATCTTGAGATCGGCAAGCGTACGACTAAATCAACCACGAGTTCCTACTCGTTAACAAAACTCGTTGTCTTCGAGGGTAAGTTCTCCATGGATGTATGTCCACCCGTTGCTCTGTATCTAGTAGATAGATCTTGGCGTATAGTTCTCATCGTAGGAATTTTTTGTTTTCTATGCTGTGGACCCAACAGTGGTATCAGAGCCTGCTCTATGCGTAGGTGCTTTGCACGGGTAGTACACATATGTTTATATGTGGGCGATGATGATCATGTTATTGCATCTTCTATGTACTTTGGATATTGGTGGCATAGTGGGATGAAGCGGCCCGGACCAACCTTACATGTCATCGTACATGAGACTGGTTCAACGACTGACATGCAACTTGTTTTGCATAAGTGGCTGGCGGGTGTCTGTCTCTCCTACTATAGTCAATATCTGATTTACAACGAGTTGCTAATATCTTGGTTATCCTCATTGTGGTTCATGTTCGTAGGTAAGACCGGTTCTATCTCCGAAAGCCCTAAGCCACGTAAAACTTGCAATTGATAAATTAGAGGCGTCTAGTTTAGATCGTTGCTGGGCTAGTGTCTTGATATGGTATTGTTGTAAGTAGATGTATGATAGATACTCTTACAACTCACTTGACGTGTAAGTTCCACAGACCTTGGCCTTACACACAAAGGAATGATAGAGATCATACCACGATGCAAATGATAGAGATCAAATGCATGGACCATATCACCTCACTTCACACATTAGATGTTAGCATCTTATATTGCTAATTTGGCGCTTTTGGTAGCATTATAAGATGATCCCTCATTTAGATATCAAGATAAAATGTGTTCTTCCTTAAGTATGCACCGTTTTGTGGATCGTGTTTTGAGGCATCACGTGATGATCGGGTGTTCTCGACTCTACGCTTTCATACAACGGGTGTAAGACAGTTTTACACACGTGAATACTAAGGTTCTTACTTGACGAGCCTAGCATGTACAGACATGGCCTCGGAACACGGACCGAAAGGTTAAGCATGAGTCATATAGTTGATATGATACCCATATAGATGCTCTTCTTTGAAGCTACACCGACTCACGTGATGATCGGACTTGGTGTAGTGGATTTGGTTCATGTAATAACCAAAAGGACACGAGGGATGTCGTTTTTGAGTGGGAGTTCATTAGTAATTTGGATTAGTTGAACTCAATCTATCATAAACTTAGTCTAAATATATTTTACAAATTCTGTTGTAGATGGCACCACCTGCTTTTAATTTCAATGTGTTCATGGAGAAAGAGAAGCTTGCTGCGAATGGTAGCAACTTCACCAACTGGGCTATGAATTTGAGGATTCTCCTCACTGCTGCACAAAAGCAATATGTGCTAGAGGCGCTGCTAGGCCCCCCACCAGCTCCTGATGCCCCTGACGAGGAAAAGAACGTCTATATAACTCGTCAGGAGGACCACAACTTAGTTCATTGCGGCATACTGTATGGGCTAGAGCCAGAACTTCGAAAACGTTTCGAAAATGGCAATGCCTTTGATACCATGGGAGAATTGAAAATGATTTTCGATACCCATGCTTCCGTAGAGAGTTATAATGCTTCTAAAAAGTTCTTTAGCTGCATGATGGAAGAGAACATCTCCGTTAGTGAGCACGTACTCAAAATGTCTGGGTACGCCGATAAGCTTGTGTCCTTGGGAATAACGATTCCCATTGACTTAGGCATACATCGTGTTCTCCAATCTCTGCCACCTAGCCACAAGAGCTTCGTGATGAACTATAATATGCAGGGCATGAAGAAGTCTCTTCCCGAGCTTCTGTCAATGCTTAAGACTGCAGAAGTGGAGATTAGGAAAGAACATCAAGTGTTGATGATCAATAAGACCACCGGTTTCAAGAAGGACAAGAAAGGCAAGCAGAAGGGAAAGAAGGGCGGCAAATCTGTTGCCGCGCCTGAAAAGAAACCCCGAGCTGGCCCTAAGTCTGACACTGAGTGCTACTATTGCAAGGGGACTGGCCATTGGAAGCGCAACTGCCCCAAGTATTTGGCGGACAAGAAGGCCGGCAAGGCAAACAAAGGTATATGTGATATACATGTTATTGATGTGTACTTGACTAGTACTCGCAGTAGCACCTGGGTATTTGATACCGGATCGATTGCTAATATATGTAACTCGGTTCAAGGGCTACGGAACAAGCGACAACTAGCAAGGGATGAGGTCAGGATGCGGGTCGGCAATGGATCAAGAGTTGATGTGATCGCCGTCGGAACACTGCCTCTCCATATGCTGTCAGGATTAGTTATAAACCTGAATAATTGTTATTTGGTGCCTGCACTGAGCATGAACATTGTATCCGGATCATGTTTGATGCAAAGTGGTTATTCGTTTAAGTCTGAAAACAATGGTTGTTCGATTTATATGAATAATATCTTTTATGGTCATGCACCTGTGTTGAATGGTTTATTTCTATTGGATCTCGATAGTAGTATTACACATATTCATAATGTTGATGCTAAAAGGATTAAACTTGATAATGATATATCTGCATATATGTGGCACTGCTGTCTAGGTCATATTGGCGTTAAACACATGAAGAAACTCCATTCTGTTGGACTTTTGGAATCACTTGATTTTGAATCATTTGATACATGTGAGCCATGCCTTATGGGCAAGATGACTAGAACGCCGTTTTCCGGTTCAATGGAACGGGCGACAGATTTATTGGAAATCATACATACTGATGTGTATGGACCAATGAGTGTGTCGTCGCGAGGTGGACATCGTTATTTTGTTACTTTCACGGATGATTTGAGTAGATACGGGTATATCTATTTGATGAAACATAAGTCTGAAACCTTTGAAAAGTTCAAAGAATTTCAGAATGAAGTGGAAAATCATCGTAACAGAAAGATCAAATTTCTGCGGTCCAACCGTGGAGGAGAGAACCTTAGTTACGAGTTTAGCACACATATGAAAGACTGTGGAATGGTTTCACAACTCACGCCTGCCGGAACACCACAACGTAATGGTGTGTCAGAACATCGTAATCGTACTTTATTGGATATGTCTTGATCTATGATGTCTCTGACTGACTTGCCACTGTCATTTTAGGGTTATGCACTAGAAACCGCTACATTCACTTTAAATAGGGCACCATCTAAATCCGTTGAAAAGACACCGTATGAATTATGGTTTGGAAACAAACCTAAGCTGTCATTTCTTAAAGTTTGGGGATGTGATGTTTATGTGAAGAAACTTCAACCGGATAAACTCGAACCCAAAGCGGAAAAATGCGTCTTCATAGGATACCCTAAGGAAACGATTGGGTATACCTTCTATCACATATCCGAGGGCAAGGTCTTTTGTTGCCAAGAATGGATCCTTTCTTGAGAAGGAGTTTCTCGCGAAAGGTGTGAGTACTCGGAAGGTAGAACTCGAAGAGGTTATTGAACCTTCTCTTCATGAAATGGCGAGTAGCGCAGCACCGGAAGTTGTTTCAGAGTTGACTTCACCTAATGAAGAGAGAGCTAATGATATTGATCATGAAACTCCGAAAGAGGACACTACCAAACCTCGCAGGTCAAGCAGGACACGTGTAGCTCCTGAACTGTACGGCAATCCTGTTATGAATTTCATGATTGATGAAATAGATGACCCTGCGACGTATGAAGAAGCGATGATGAGCCCTGATTCCAACAAATGGCTAGAAGCCATGAAATCCGAGATGGAATCCATGTACGAAAACCAGGTTTGGACCTTAGTGGACTTACCTCACGATCGAAAGGCCGTTGAGAATAAATGGATTTTCAAAAGAAAAACTGATGATGATGGTAATGTAACCATCTATAAGGCTCGACTTGTCGCAAAGGGGTTTCCATAAATTCAAGGAGTTGACTATGATGAGAGATTCTCTCCCGTAGCGATGCTTAAGTCGGTTAGGATTATGTTAGTAATTGCTGCATATTTCGATTATGACATATGGCAGATGGATGTCAAAACTGCATTCCTCAATGGTAATATTGAAGAAGAGTTGTATATGATACAACCAAAGGGTTTTGTCGATCCTAAGGATGCTGATAAGGTGTGCAAACTTCAGCGATCCATCTATGGACTGAAGCAAGCATCCCGGAGATGGAATCTCCCCTTTGATGAGGTGATCAAAGAGTTTGGATTTGTCCAAACTTATGGAGAGGCTTGTATTTACAAGAAAGTGAGTGGGAGCAATGTGGCATTTCTGATATTATATGTGGATGACATATTATTGATTGGAAATGATATAGATCTTTTAAACAGTGTTAAAAGTTATCTAAACAGCAAATTTTCGATGAAGGACCTTGGTGAAGCTTCATATATATTAGGCATGAAAATCTATAGAGATAGATCAAGACGCCTAATTGGGCTATCGTAGAGTACATACCTTGATAAGATATTAAAGAAGTTTAATATGGACGAAAGTAAGAAGGGATTCGTACCTATGTTGCAAGGCAAGACATTGAGTAAGACTCAAAGTCCGGCTACGGCGGAAGAAAGAGAGATGATGGATAAGATCCCCTATGCCTCGGCCATAGGCTCTATAATGTATGCCATGCTATGTACAAGACCGGATGTGGCACATGCTATTAGTTTGACTAGTAGGTACCAATCTGATCCAGGTTCAGAACACTGGATAGCGGTAAAGAACATCCTCAGGTACTTGGGAAGAACTAAGGATATGTTTCTTATATACGGAGGTGAAGAAGAGCTAGTCGCTAAGTGTTATGTCGATGCTAGCTTTGACACCGATACGGATGACACTAAGTCTCAATACGGATACGTATTTCTCTTGAACGGAGCAGCAGTTAGTTGGAGGAGTTCCAAACAACCTGTGGTGGCTGGATCAACAACAGAGGCAGAATATGTTGCTGCTTCAGAAGCGGCACAGGAGGCAGTTTGGATGAAAGAGTTCATTACAGAACTGGGTGTGGTTCCTAGTGCGTTGGACCCGATGGTGATCTATTGTGACAACAATGGAGCCATAGCCAACGCAAAGGAACCAAGGTCTCACAAGAATTCCAAACATATTAAGCGCCGGTTTCACTCCATCCGCGAGCATGTCAAGGATGGAGATATAAATATTTGTAAAGTGCACACGGACCTAAATGTAGCAGATCTGTTGACTAAAGTACTCCCTAGGGCAAAACATGATCAACACCAGAACTCCATGGGTGTTAGATTTATCACTATGTAAACTAGATTATTGTCTCTAGTGCAAGTGGGAGACTGAAGGAAATATGCCCTGAGAGGCAATAATAAAGTTGTTATTATATATTTCTTGTATATGATAGATGTTTATTTTGCATGCTATAATTGTATTGATAGGAAACATCAATACACGTGTGTTTAATAAACAAAAAGGGTTCCTAGTTATGCCTCTCTTATAGACTAGCTTGTTGATTAACAAGATGATCAAAGTTTCCTGATCATGGACATTGGATGTTGTTAATAACTAGGTCACAACATTTGTGAAATGATGTGATTAACATTCATCCGAAGTATAGCATTACGATCAAGTCATTATGTTTATATTGCTATAACATCATACAAAGTAGTCTTAGTCCTTAGACCATGAGATCATGTTAATTGCTAACACCGGAAGAGTATCTTGATAACATCAAACGTCACACCGTAACAGGGTGACTATAAAGATGGGTTCAGTACTACGAAGGTGTTATGTTGAGGCTCATGGATCAAGAGTGGAATTTTTCAATCCAGATGACGGATAGATATACTCTAGGCCCTCTCGGTGATATCACATTAAGATAGCTTGCAAGCAAGTGATGTGATCACTAGAATGTTATATCACGGGAACGAGAAAAGAGTGCATGTCGGTAACGAGATAAAACTAGGTATTTGGATACCGATGATCGAATCTCGGACATGTATTATATCATGAGACAAAGGGATTAAATTGCTGATGTTAAAGGTTCTCACGATCACAGAAGTCATCGTTGAATATGGAGGAGTCAGTATGGATCTCTAGGTCCCGCTTCTGATTATTTATCTGAGAGGAGTCTCAATCATCTCTGTATTATTCGCGAACCGTAGGGTGACACACTTAAGGGTTGCCGGACACCATTTAGGAGCACATATGTTCCAGACAAAAGTTTTGCAAAGCGCAGGAAATGTTTCGATAGAAAGAGGAATTGTTTCGATAGAAACCGGAATTGTTTCGGGTGAAATTGCAGAAAGTGGTTCTGCATGTAATATTGAAATGTTGCAAGGGGTTTTATGTGAATTTTTGTTAATTAAAGTAATTAACAAAATTCTGAATAAAATAAATAAAATATTTTTATTAAATGAGAGAGCATTAAATTTGGAGAAATTTAATGCATTTAAAGTGGAGACTTTAAAAGGGAATGTGAAGAGGCATTTTAATGTGGAGGGGTTACCACCACATGAATGGGGGAGGTGAGGGGTCACCCCCCATGCGCCGGCCATGGAGAGAGGGGGCACCCCCGTCCTCCTATAAAAGGCCACACATTCCCTCCTTCATCCTCACACCTCCTCATGAAGGATCTCTCTCCCCCTCTAGATATTCCCCCATGGTCTCGGATTAGCGAGATACATGTTCCTGGTGGCCTTGCGTCTGGAAGGAGTTGCTGCTTCCGCTGATTCGCTGGAGCGAGGAGTTGGAGGTTGTCCGGTGGCTTGAACGTGTGTGCGAGGACAGATGCACTGCTGATTTGCGGCGCTCGGACTTCCACACGATCTTGAGATCGGCAAGCGTACGACTACATCAACCACGAGTTCCTACTCGTTAACAAAACTCGTTGTCTTCGAGGGTAAGTTATCCATGGATGTATGTCCACCCGTTGCTCTGTATCTAGTAGATAGATCTTGGCGTATAGTTCTCATCGTAGGATTTTTTTTGTTTTCTATGCTGCGGACCCAACAGGCCAGACCACCCCCTAGCGCGGGCCAGGTGGTGTGGCCGGCCCCCAGCCCTTCTCCGTCTCGTATTCTGGCATCTGATGACTTCCGGAAAAATAGGCACTTTGGCTTTTGTCCCGTCCAATTCAGAGAATATTCATTTTCTGACTTTCCTGGAACCAAAAACAGCAGAAAATAGGCATCTGGCACTGTGGCTCTTGTTAATAGGTTTGTCCAAGAAATCATATGAAAAGTACTCCAAAGTGTGGGCAAAAAACAAGAAAGTGGATAAAACCAAGCATGGAACAACAAAAATTATAGATACATTTGCAATGTATCAGTGTGCGGTAGGGGAATTACTCGGTTTCCTTGTATCCTGGCGAGGTATCAAAACCAATCCCATGAAAATCCGAGCCATAGAGAAAATGGAGCCACCAAAGTATCTTAATGATGTGTAGAAGTTTACGGGTTACCTGGCATCCTTAAGTCGGTTTGTAAGTCAGCTGGGAGAGAAGGCATTGCCCCTCTACCAGTTAATGAAAAAGGCAGATAAATTTACATGGACACCGCAAGCTGATAGCATGTTCTGATAATTAAAAAAGATGTTGTCCTCTGCACCAATACTAGCCGTGCCACTGCCCAAGGAGCCAATGTTGCTCTATATAGTCACAACCAACCGATTCGTAAGTGCAGTAATAGTAGCAGAATGCGATGAGGAAGGAAAGTTGGTACAAAGACTAGTGTATTACCTAAGCGGAGTATTATCCGCTTCAAAACAGAATTACCCTCACTACCAGAAGATGGCATATGGTGTGTACATGGCAGCTAAAAAACTTAAGCATTACTTTCAGGAACACCCCATCAAAGTGGTATGTGAAGCAACCATATCCATGATTATGGGCAACAAAGATGCTAGCGGACGAATTGCAAAATGGGAAATTAAGTTAGCTCCATATGCACCGCAGTTTGATATAAGAGATGCGATCAAATCCCAAGTTGTGGCAGATTTCTTCGTGGATTGGGCTGAGATGCAATATGAACCACCTCTGCTGGACTAAAATTACTGGCGAATGCACTTTGATGGGTCAAAGCTCAAGGAAGTACTAGGGGCCACGGTAGTGCTTACCTCGCCCAAGAAGGATCAGCTGAAATGTGTCCTCTAGATCCATTTTAGCGCATCAAACAATGTGGCCAAATATGAAGCACATGCGCATGGACTCAAGGTAGCAACGGAGGTAGGAATACATCAAATACTATGCTTTGGAGACTCAGATTTGGTGGTACAGCAAGTGTCTGGCAACTGGGATGCACTGGACGCAAACATGGCACTTTACAGATTTCATGTCTAGAAGATAAGTGGTTTTTTCAAGGGGTGTGAATTCCATCACGTACCTCGGATTGAAAATGAGGCAGCCGATGTATTATCCAAGTTGGGATCATCTCGGAAGCCAATCCCGCTAGGCATTACTTTGGAACACTTGAGAAAGCCATCCATTACACCGTCACCAGAATTTGACTCAATTTATGTCCTGACCCTATCCGGATCAGAAGCTACTCCTATGGATATAGACTATGGAAGCACCTCAGCAAACCTGGGGAATGTCGTGTAGAACCCAGAGACTGTTCAACTTGATCCGGCTGGAGTTATGTTGGTGGATGCAATGGAAATAGACCAAGAGCTTTTCCCCATCTGGGCTATACATGCATGGGCAAAGAAAATATTTGAATTCCTAAAAGAAGGAACCTTGCCGAATGATGAGGTACTCTCAAGGCAAATTCAGAGAAGAGCAAAGGCATACACGATTATCAATGCCGAATTATACAAAAGGAGTGTCACTAGTGTTCTATAGCGATGCGTAGACCCGGAAGAAGGGCTTGAAATCCTCTTAGATATCCATCAAGGAGAATGTGGTCATCATGCATCTTCCAGAGCATTAGTGGCAAAGGCTTTCCGGCATGGATTTTATTGGCCAAGTGCCTTGGAGCAAGCAGAGGATCTTGTGAGAAAATGCAATGGTTGTCAGAGGTACGCTACAAAGACGCCTACGCCAATGTTGGAACTAAAAACTATACCTATCACTTGGCCATTTGCGGTATGGTGTTTGGATATGGTCAGACCATTTCAGCCAGCAAAGGGAAACATGACGCACATCTTGGTGATGGTGGACAAGGACTGAAGTGAAGCCAATCAGGAAATGCGATGGGGCAACAGATGTGACATTCCTCAACGATATAATCTTTAGATATGGATATCCCCATAGTATAATAACTAATAATGGCACAAACTTTGCTAAAGGAGCATTTGCGAGGTTGTGCCGAGAAAAGAAGATCCGACTATATATTGCCTCAGTAGCCCACCCCACATAGAATGGACAAGTGGAAAGATCCAGCGGACTAGTTTTGTCCGGGA
Source organism: Avena eriantha (assembly GCA_910589775.1). Classification (NCBI taxonomy): domain Eukaryota; kingdom Viridiplantae; phylum Streptophyta; class Magnoliopsida; order Poales; family Poaceae; genus Avena; species Avena eriantha. The sequence continues at coordinate 82,015,073 of OU342745.1, forward strand.
TAAAACCCATGCTCATAGAGCCGCTGTAGAGATCAGCGGGGTTCTGGATTGAAGAACTACCAGCGGTACTGTGGAGTTTAAGAACAACTCCTAATCGATCAATAGGCTATACGCCATTCTTTCTGGTATATGGGGCAGAAGCTGTACTACCAGCCGACATAGAGCTTGATTCGCCAAGGGTCACCCAATACACAGAAGCCGAAGTGCGCGAATCCCGGCAAAATGATGTTGATCTACTGGAAGAAGCGTGAGAACTAGCCTTGTCCAGATCCACCATATATCAGCAAAACCTCCGATGCTACCATAGCCAGAAAGTAAACCCCCGAGTCTTCCGGGAAGGTGATCTAGTACTTCGGCTGGTGCAGCGCACTGCTAGCATGCATAAGTTATCCCCTCCATGGGAAGGACCTTTCATTGTAAGCAAAGCTCTGCACAATGATTCATACTACCTTATCGATGCATAGCCACAGGAGAAGAACAAGGCGGACAAGTCCGACGAGGAATCTAAGCGTCCATGGAATGTAGCCCTACTTCGTCCATTTTACACCTAGCAAAGAAGTGAATATATCAGAGTCACTCATATGTCGGTATATATGTCGACAATGAGCATATGAATGAAAATTTGGCACCCCTAGCAGAAACTCGGGGACTCCCTCAATCATTGTCTTTTCTGTATTTATTTTCTACATGTTGGCTGGATTAAACTACTTACACCTTAGCCGGACTAGTAGTGTGTAGGCACCAAAAACCTAACTCTTCGACTTTGCTGTTGTCCGAAAAGAATTGGCTTCATGGCAAGCAAGAGCACAAGTTTGGAATTGCAAAGCACATGAAAAACGACTAAGGAAAGGAACGTAGTCGAGCCGACATTTGTTATTCGAACTAACCTTGTATCTACTTTATTCATATTACGCTGGATTATTTTGAGCTAATCTCAAAGTTTCAAGTATTGTTAAGCCAATTTTTGAACCTCGGACTCGTAAGTCAAAAAACTGAATCAAGGTAGACACGAGCCGAATCAAAAATTGGAGGAAAAAGAAAAGGAAACTCGGGGACTCCGCCCAAGTTAATCAGGCACTAATAAATTAGTAGCATAACACAAGCAACTGTAGCAAAACGAACCATTGTGATTAATACAACTGCACCCAGCATACCGGGGATCTGATAATTATCAAAGTGTTTTTAAATCATGGAGCAACAGTAGGAGATGGATCATCAGTAGAAGGAGCCGGATCGTAAGACGAAGGAGGGGTAATTCGGTGTCAGTAGCAGGAGCACTGGTCCCGGCCTCATCTTTTGGGATAGCACCCACGTCCTCTAGATCTTCCGCATCTTCACCGAGCTCAGAAGCTTCTTCTTCGTCTTCATCGCCCTCGCTATCCGAGATATAAGCATCGTTAGCAGCCTCAAGGAAGCTAGGACCCTCGTTCCAGCTATGGTAGAAGGCGTACTGAATAAGATTGTTGGCACAGGCTTTGCGTTGGACGATGCACTCCGGATCATTGGACCACTTCGATCTGGTGCGCAGGCGATCAAGCAACTCCAGGTCCAGCTCCTCGTACCATGAGAGGACAAAGTTCAATGTTGTATCAGCTCCGGCACGTGCAGCGGATTCCCGCCACAGGTTCAGCTGAGTCTCACACTCCATTAGTTTTGGTATAAAAGCAGTGTTGTGTGACACCCCCAAGATCAGGATTAAACAAATCTAGACCTTAGCCTGACATAAGCTTAACCTAGAGCTCGAGGATATCCAGTGAGAAATCGGTAACACAACAGTAACCCTGCGACACAAAAATTATTATAGCAAGCTCATAACTGAGCGAAAAACAAAATATTACCAGCAGAGGTCACTGACCACAAACATCAAACAACGGAAGGAAAATTATGCTATTAAGTATAGCAAACTTAACAAATGTCCTAAGAGGCCTGGAGCATAACGATGACATCCCAGCCCATAGATTCCAGGCTGCCAGCCGGGAACCCCAAGCTACTCGTCGGTGTCGATGTTGTACTGAACTCGTCTTCAATGGAACACTTACTCTGCTACAAAAGTATCAACAAAGCAAGAGTGAGTACATGGTGTACTCCGCAAGACTTATGGCTGGTGGGGTTATTGTGCATAGATCCATCTTTGTTTATAAAACAAGAAGGAGAAGAAGCTCGTCTAATTAGAATATTTTAAAAGGGGATAAGAAAGCGACATGTCCAAAGAATTGATCATCATCTTGATATCCACCAAAGTAATCCTCATCTCACAACTAGGATCACCCCCTCGTACCCATGAGGAAGCATCCTTAAGCACACGTTGAACTACCAAGTTTTACGATTAGGTTAATGTTCTCTATGATCTTCACGTTCGTTCCCAAGTCATCCATAACCGTGGACACGGCTTTTCAAAAAGATTTAACCCTGCAGGGGTGTACAACTTTACCCACACGTACCAACCGACTCATAATGCCACATGATTAGCCCTCTTCCTTGGAAGGCCGGTAGAGGGTGGTTGGACACGACCTTTACCTTGCTTTCGCCGAGACCATGAGTCACGCCCTAAGGATGGTTCCGCCATAACGGGTCAAATCCCGAAGCCGGTCCCTAGAGATGTGTGTCGAGGTTGGTTTACCAGGGGCTCCATCCACCCCAAGCAACCCCGACCACGCTTACCTACCTGTATGAATGCACCTCCTTCACCGCCTTCGAGAACAACCAGAATGCATATGTCAAATGGAACGCCCAAACTATGTGACTCATGGAATCTACTAGGCAAGTTAGTTACTCGTGAGGTTTTCCAGGCCCCGTGTGGTTGTACACTCGTCTTGGTTCAAGAGGCTAGAACTCGGGTCCTAGTAGTGGTGAGCATGGGACTAGAAAAACCACATCTCACCGTGGCCTCCCATACAAGCCTTAGCATGTTTAACCTTTACCACTAATCTTACCTCATCAGTATACCTCGTTCTCTTGTCATACTAGATTCTCTGCATTGGTACATCATCGGGATGAACCAGCATTGACAGCTAAGCATGACTAAGCAAGACATAGATAAGCTCTAGCAGTGCACACAAGCCAAACCTAGTTATGCTAGGAGCAGTGGATCAGGTAATATAAGCTCAAGGGAGTAATGCATCATATAGGATACTCTATCTATCAATAAAAGACCACAGTAGAATAGTATGCCTCATGGCAACAAGTAAAATACTTTAAAAGCATAGGATTCTTTTATGTGGGGGCCTATGCTTGCCTTGTTTGTTGATACTCAGATATAGTTCTTCAGGAGCCTTATACTTGACTTGATTACAGTTGGTCATGTATTGTTCTTCAAGCTTCGATGGTGTTGATCTCGGTCTTCAATCTCGATCTCGATATCGTATTCTACCAAAAAGAAGCAAACACCGGAAAGAAAGGGAGAACAACAATCAACACATGGCATCGATGCAATGCTCAAGCAAGGATGATGATATGACAAGTTATTTAGAGTTGAAAAGTAACCCTAAAGCATGCTTGGCGATTTAAGAGGGATCCGAGGGGTCCAAACCCTAAGACATGAGAGACTTTGGAATCACCTGCGGGGGTTCATTTAGTTCTCTAATTAAACTTGCAATTAAAGTTATTGAACACTGCATGATTTTGGTGCTAAAGTGTAGATATTGTTTATCTAAACAATTTGATATATTATACACATTTTTCTGAGTTATAAATAATTAGTTATTGATTTTACAAGATTTAAACCATTTTCTGGAATTATTAAAAACAACTAAAACTCTTTATTGCATCATTATGACATCCGCGGTAGGGACTAGCCACTATGGCTGACGAGTGGGACCTGGGCCAGGCGGGCACCTCGTGGTAGCCACGTGAGCACCACGCAGGCGCCACGTCGGTCTCGCCGGAGACCACGTCGGGCGGCGGCGGGAACAACGCGGCGCGGCGATCTGGGACATGCGGATAAGCTAGCAGGATACAGCGCGACGCGAGGGACCTAACCCTGGTGGCGCCGCTAGTTCTAGGTCACCGGAGACTCACCGGTGACACGACCGAGCGGCAGAGGACGACGAGCTACGACGGCAGCGCGCTACAGAGCAGGAGGGAGGAAGGGAAAGGGTCCATGAGGACCATGGACTCACCCTTGATGCGTGTACGGCCTCAGCAAGGACGAAGGACGCCAGACAGCGATGAATGGACCGCAGCGGCGCTTGGTCGGAGATGAGGAAGGCGCGGTTGGCCTACTCGATTGCAGGCTCCCGCGCCGGATTCCTTTGGCAAGGGTTGCTAGCGGGACGACACGGAGCTTGTGGAGTTGTCGGCAGGGCACGGGGAGGCACGGAACGGCGGCGAGCGGCGGTTGCCGTCGAGCTAGGGTTTGGGGCAGAGGAAAATCGCGAGGGAGAGGGCAAGCCAGAGGTACTGGAGAAGATGGCCACGTCGCTGGGGGTCTTATCCCCTTCTCCTGGGCGGCGGCAGGCGTGAATCCTGGCGCACAGAGCTACGATAGTGCCGGCGACACGCAGCAGGTTCGATGCGTCCTTCTGGCAGAGGAAGGAGAAAGAAGAAAGGGAGCGAAGAGGTACGGGCCAGGTGGGCTGGTTGGGCCAGCTGCGGGGTTGCGGGCTGCGTGCGAGTAGCAGATAAGAGGAAAGAGAAGAGGGCCGACCTAGGCTGTAGCTGTTGGCTATTTTTTTAGAAGAAACTTTTTCCAAAACCTTTTCTCTCTTTTGTCTTTTGTAAAACCAATTTCAAATCTGTTTGAACTATTTCAAAAATACCAGAAGGTTTACAAAGTATATAAAATACTCAGGGGCCCTTGTAGTCAATTTGGGCTCCATTATTTTTGTAGTTTTCAAAATATTCAAAACCTTTTGAGTTCATTTCAGAAGAAGAGGAAAAATAGGGTTTAACATTATTTCTTTTAGATGCACTTTTAAGGAATGGTGCTCATGAATGCACAAATCAATCCCTAAATAAGATTAACTAAAACTGGGGCGTTACAGCTCTATCCCCCTTACGAGAATCTCGACCCGAGATTCCAAAGGTACGAAGAAGAAAGAGAAACATGGTCACTCTAAGGATAAGAGTGAAACACACTAACAACACAGAGTATCTCATGGTCAACTCATGGACGAGTGTTCAGAAACAACTCTGAGGTGACGAACATGAAACACATCAAGGTAACAGAGGAAACAAGAGGAGATAGGTTTCAAGTTGATAGATAACTGGTCTTCATAAGGATTAAGACCATGGAGCTTCAGAAGAGGTTAAGCTTCTGAAAGGAAAGCTTAGAACATAAGAACACGACCACAGACTTCGATAAATGAACCTCTACTAAATGGCTTAAATAGAGCTTCCAGGGATACATAGATGCAAATAACCTAGCTGTTGATCTACTTTTGATACACAAGGATCACTCTTCGTTCAACAGAAGGCTAAGACAGAAGGTTGTTTTGTGGCGAGGACTCAAAAGAGTCACAAGGAACATGTAGCAAAAGAAACTTTTGATTACCAAAATCACAGTCGCTCTTCGAACATGATCGAGATATGAAGGAAACTCTTTATTCATCCAGATTTATCAAAATCTTTGCCAAAGATCATGATATCACTTTACTACACCGGATGAATATATAAGAAGATTCCTGATGACATGAGGAAAAAGAAACTTCATTCTCAGACTTCAGTTACTTGGCACAACAAGATGCTTGCCAACATAAAAGGGTCTGGAGGATCGATAGAGAGACATTTAGCAACACTACTTTAAATGTTCTCCTTGATGTTCGAGACACCAAACATTAAGTAAAGGTCAGACTTCGAATACAAAGGAAACCATAAGTCCAACTCCTATAATAAATCATAGAAGAAGCCTCATGAAGAGTGGTTATTATTTGCTGATTCAAGAGAATTTGACGATAGGCATTTTGACTAGTTGTGTCAACCATTACATCAATCTTACCGGATATACAAAGAGACCTATGTCAAAACTTTGAAGAACACAAACCATCATATCTTCTTGAGATTCATATTTGGTTAGGTGAGATGATACTTCAGACTTAGCATGTCTGAATAGAAAGTTTGCAACATTTACCACAAGGTAAAGTTACTAGATTCTCAAGACATGGACTTCAGTGTCAAGCTCCAATAGACTGATCCAGATTGCTGGACTCATGTATTAACAACTTGTCGAAAGACAACTTCTCATACATCGAATACTTGCAACAAAATGCAACTATGTCCTTAAGATACGAAGTTAACTTTACTCAAATCCATGGCGACATCTTTCTTCAAATGCACGTGAATCGGAGAAGGTTACTTCTATCATCTAGAACACATACTTCGATATGACCGGAAGAGGGTTCTTAGAAAGTTTTCCAACATTAATGCCAACTATTCCATATGAGTTTGTTCTAGTATGGAGAAGATAAGGATATTGTCAATGGGCTCAACAACAAACTTATCGAGATACTCCAAAATGATGAACTCATATGTTACTTGAACAAGGCAAAGTATTGGTCAGACCAAAAAACATGAGGATGTACTCAAGTGAAACATCACAAGGAGCAACATCATCAGGATAGTCCTTGGAACTGAGTTTGATTTGACGATAACCCAAATCAAATCAAAGGTGGGGGAAGATAACATATCCACGAAGGAAACACTATCTTTCTTCAGTGCAAACAAAACTAGACATCCCTTGAAGAAGGAACTAAGTCAGATAGAACTTTTGTCTTACAACTCTCCAAGTTGTTTAAGCTCAACCAACTAGTTCAGGGGTATCCAGTATGGATCCTTGGAGAAAGGAGCAGTTCAGAGAACTGACTTGCTCAAGAACTTGACAACACGGTCATGTGGCAACATGGTGATACTTCTATAAAGATGTCCAGAATATCACAGACCACCGATATGTCACTTAGTTTGGGAGGAAACTTGCTTGGTAAGGCAAGAAGACTTAGTCTCAGAGCGTCGGCACATGCCTAACTCTTTGACCAAAGAAAGTGCGCCAGAATAACGGACTTGGTAGCACAATCATCTTTTGCTTGGTGACAGGGTTAACCAATCACACTAAGAATGACACAAATGTCCTTGGAGTTCAAAGCATTAATAATTGCTAAGAATCTCAGATGACCACATTATTACACACACGCATCACTCATGAGCATGAAATCTTGTAAGAAGGGTGGGTAAATATGTGTAAGAGCATCACTTCATTAAAGGATCATGAAACTCAGAACGACCTCTTAGTATGAAAGAGTGTGATACTTTAAGATAGAATAGAACAGAAGCTAATAATGCCTCTTAATATGCGGACTACAATACTTTGACCTGGTCCTAGATGTGACAAGGTACTTGAGTTTGTTTCTCCTGACATTCCAAAATGGTTTGTCATGACGGACCACAAGAGTATCTTGCATCAGAAGACACCAATGCACAATACCACTTGGCTACCAACTGATAGACAAATGTCGGAAACAACAAGGGGAGAAGAACATGCTCAGGAGGGAATCCCGATATGTGGATGCATAGATTATCAGTCTTCCAAAAACCAATGCACAAAAGAGGTAACATGTGGCAGAGTCACGAATATAGATGCGAGACTCACAAGGAGTACGCTTGTCGTGATCTATTTGGTTCCATTAAAGAACATCTGCTGTAGCTAGTGGTAGGGCAAGTCCTTAATTGTCGAAATTCAATCGCGACAATAACTACAAGCTTGAAGACCAGAATTATAGTTTTAGCCATCCTGAGGTGATGTGTGAATATTACGACAGGGGTCAACATAATGACCTTGGGTTAAAGATCAGCTTCATTTACAAGATTCACAACACTAGAATCCAGCACAATCCGGGATCTTTGGTTCAAGTACGAGGGTTAAAACCCGAGAAAGAAGTAACTACTACTTGAGCAACACATAATACACTAAAAGATAGCAATCACGAGGTAGCTTCCAAGAGAAGAAAGAACTTCTGAAGTACCTAACAAACAAAAAAGGTGGCGCACGAGGCGAAAACAAACCTCGAAGCCTAGAACAGAACACTATGGTACGTACAATATAATATTGTGGGCCCATAAGACGGAGAGATCAAGATGGAAAGAAATCTCTCAGACGAAGCAGAGCAAAGGAAACATAAATAACACAACACACACAACTCTAGAGAACTCCACACTAGGTTAACTGGCTGAGAAACGACATGCCTAGAAGGCACCTAAATTTTTAAAAATTAGAAGAGATATCAAAAACTTTTTTCCAAATCAACACAAGATAAGATGACCCAGAAATAGAGCGAAACTGGATAAGGAGAAAAAGAAGCATACTAGAGTTTTCACAAATAATTTTCATCTTTGAAATAGTTTTCACAAACACTAGACTCAACATCGACCAATAGCAAGGTTTTCCTATGGTCGGTACTGCTCTGATACCAAGAACATATGACACCCCCGGGATCAGGGTGAAACAAATCCAGACCTTAGCCTGACATAATCTTAACCTAGAGCTCGAGGATATCCAGTGAGAATTGGTAACACAACAGTAACCCCGCGACACAAAAATTATTACAGCAAGCTCATAACTGAGCGAAAAACCAAAATATTACAAGCAGAGGTCACTGACCACAAACATCAAACAATGGAAGGTAAATTATGCTATTAAGTATAGCAAACTTAACAAATGGCCTAAGAGGCATGAAGCATAACGATGACATCCTAGGCCATAGATTCCAGGCTGTAGGCCGGGAACCCCAAGCTACACATCGGTGTCGATGTTGTACTGAACCTGTCTTCAATGGAAAACTTACTCTGCTACAAAAGTTTCAACAAAGAAAGAGTGAGTACATGGTGTACTCCGCAAGACTTATGGCTGGTGGGGTTATTGTGCATATATCCATCTTTGTTTATAAAACAAGAGGGAGAAGAAGCTCATCTGATTAGAATATTTTAAAAGGGGATAAGAAAGCGACATCTCCAAATAATTGATCATCATCTTGATATCCACCAAAGTAATCCTCATCTCACAACTAGGATCACCCCCTCGTACCCATGAGGAAGTATCCTTAAGCACACGTTGAACTACCAAGTTTTACGATTAGGTTAATGTTCTCTATGATCTTCACGTTCGTTCCCAAGTCATCCATAACCGTGGACACGGCTTTTCAAAAAGATTTAACCCTGCAGGGGTGTACAACTTTACCCACACGTACCAACCAACTCATAATGCCACATGATTAGCCCTCTTCCTTGGAAGGCCGGTAGAGGGTGGTTGGACACGACCTTTACCTTGCTTTCGCCGAGACCATGAGTCACGCCCTAAGGATGGTTCCGCCATAACGGGTCAAATCCCGAAGCCGGTCCCTAGAGATGTGTGTCGAGGTTGGTTTACCAGGGGCTCCATCCACCCCAAGCAACCCCGACCACGCTTACCTACCTGTATGAATGCACCTCCTTCACCGCCTTCGAGAACAACCAGAATGCATATGTCGAATGGAACGCCCAAACTATGTGACTCATGGAATCTACTAGGCAAGTTAGTTACTCGTGAGGTTTTCTAGGCCCCGTGTGGTTGTACACTCGTCTTGGTTCAAGAGGCTAGAACTCGGGTCCTAGTAGTGGTGAGCATGGGACTAGAAAAACCACATCTCACCGTGGCCTCCCATACAAGCCTTAGCATGTTTAACCTTTACCACTAATCTTACCTCATCAGTATACCTCGTTCTCCTGTCATACTAGATTCTCTGCATTGGTACATCATCGGGATGAACCAGCACTGACAGCTAAGCATGACTAAGCAAGACATAGATAAGCTCTAGCAGTGCACACAAGCCAAACCTAGTTATGCTAGGAGCAGTGGATCAGGTAATATAAGCTCAAGGGAGTAATGCATCATATAGGATACTCTATCTATCAATAAAAGACCACAGTAGAATAGTATGCATCATGGCAAGAAGTAAAATACTTTAAAAGCATAGGATTCTTTTATGTGTGGGGCTATGCTTGCCTTGTTTGTTGATACTCAGATATAGATCTTCGGGAGCCTTATACTTGACTTGATTACAATTGGTCAAGTATTGTTCTTCAAGCTTCGATGGTGTTGATCTCGGTCTTTGATCTCGATCTCGATATCGTATTCTACCGGAAAGAAGTAAACATTGGAAAGAAAGGGAGAACTACAATCAACATATGGCATCAATGCAATTCTCAAGCAAGGATGATGATATTGCAAGTTATTTAGAGTTGAAAAGTAACCCTAAAGCATGCTTGGCGATTTAAGCGGGATCCGAGGGGTCCAAACCCTAATACAAGAGAGACTTCGGAATCACCTACGGGGGTTCATTTATTTCTCTAATTAAACTTGCAATTAAAGTTATTGAACAATGCATGATTTTGATGCTAAAGTGTATATCTTGTTTTTCTAAACAATTTGATATATTATACACATTTTTCTGAGTTATAAATAATTAGTTATTAATTTTACTAGATTTAAACCATTTTCTGGAATTATTAAAAACAACTAAAACTCTTTATTGCGTCATTATGACGTCAGCGGGGGCGTTAAACCCTTTTTAAACCGCAGTAGGGACTAGCCACTGTGGCTAACGAGTGGGACGTGGGCCACGCGGGCACCTCACGGTAGCCACGTGAGCACCACGCCTGCGCCACGTCGGTCTCGCCGGAGACCACGTCCGGCGGCAGCAGAGACAACGCGGGGCGGTGATCTGGGACACGTGGATAAGCTAGCAGGATGCAGCGCGATGCGGGGGACCTAACCCTGGTGGCACCGCTAGTTCTAGGTCACCGGAGACTCGCCGGTGACATGACCGAGCGGCGGAGCACGGCGAGCTACAATTACAGAGCAGGAGGGAGGAAGGGAAAGGTTCCATGAGGACCGTGGGCTCACCCTTAACGCGTGTACGGCCTCGGCAAGGATGGAGGAGGCCAGAAAGCGATGAATCAACCGCGACGGTGCTTGGTCGGAGACGAGGAAGGCACGGTTGGCCTGCTCGATTACGGGCTCCCGCGCCCGATTCCTTTTGCCAGGGTTGCCGTTGAGCTAGGGTTCGGGGCAAAGGAAAATCGTGAGGGAGAGTGTGAGAGGGTGAGCCAGAGGTACTGGAGAAGATGGCCACGGCGCTGGGGGTCTTATCCCTTTCTCCTGGGCGACGGCAGACGCGAATCCTGGCGCACAGAGCGACGGCGGCACCGGCGACACGCAGCAGCTTCGCTGCGTCCTTCTGGCGGAGGAAGGAGAAAGTAGAAAGGAAGCGAAGAGGTACGGGCCAGGTGGGTTGGTTGGGCCAGCTGCGGGGTTGTGGGCTGCGCGCGAGCGGCAGATAAGAGGAAAGAGAAGAGGGCCGACCTGGGCTGTAGCTGCTGGCTATTTTTTTAGCAAAAACTTTTTCCAAAACCTTTTCTTGTTTTGTATTTTGTAAAACCAATTTCAAATCTGTTTTAACTATTTCAAAACTACTAGAAGGTTTACAAAGTATATAAAATACTCAGGGGCCCTTATAGTTAATTTGGGCTCCATTATTTTTGTAGTTTTCAAAATATTCAAAACCTTTTGAGTCCATTTGAGAAGAAGACAAAAAATAGGGTTTAACATTATTTCTTTTAGATGCACTTTTAAGGAATGATGCTCATGAATGCACAAATCAAGCCCTAAATAATATTAACTTAAACTGGGGCCTTTGTGAGTGGGTTCAGTGGGCCAGAGAGCGTTGAACATCCGGACTACTGCTGGCATAATTTCTGCGCCATATTTTTTCATAACTTCAACACGAGCTGCGAGGCTCACCAGCAAGTCCTCTGTGTCATAAGCAATAGACCCGGAGGCAGGGCCGGTTGGAATACCCCGCTATAGGCGGGACTTGGCCACAGCTGCAGAAGCAAGAGGTTCACTCTCTAGGAACTTGCCTGTCAACAAGACGGAAAATATCAATGAGTAAAGGCACATGACCCAGAGAAACAAATGTCAGAGGAAGGAAAAGAACTCACGAGCGATGTGGCTAAGAATCTGAGTCAGCTCATTGTGTTCATCTACATTCCTCGCCTCGAGCTTCTCATACTCAGTGGTCACCGACTTAAGTTTTATGGCGGCTTCCTTCAGCAGATCATTGTCCTTCTCAAGCTGAGTTTTTAAGCACTCCTTCTCCTCGGAGAACTCCTGGTCGGTCTTGTCCATCTCAGATTTGAGGAGATCCTTAACCTTCTGGATTTCGGTGTTCAGCCAAGTAATCTCGTTATTTTTGAGTTGAAGCTGAGAGATTTCATCATCTTTCTTTTTCAATTCAGCCTGGTGCTTTCCTGCTTGCTCGAGAAAGTGAAGCATCATGTCAGGAATGGGCACACTATCTTGAAGTGTAACTGCAATAATGGGTTGACCCGGCAGAGCCGAGGTATAAATATCTATCGAGTCAAGTGAGCATGTAGAGGCTAAGTGAGCAAGATGACTTACCTTGGATCTCAGCCAAGTTCTTGCGCGTGATGACGTTCTTAGCCTCGGCTTTGGCTGCATAATACGGATGATAAGTTAACATGAATAGCAAGTAACTCAATGCAAAGGAAGTACAAGATTTTAAGAAAAATAACTTACCCTTCTTTTGGTGATCAGCATGCAATTTGTCGTACTTGACACGAAGATGCTTATATGAGTCCATCAGATGCTAGAACTCAGCAGTTCGACGGTTGGTGGTGATCTGAACGAGCAAATTTTAGTTCATAAAGAAGAGGAAATGTGTGGATATTCGAAGTCTACAAGATCCGGGCCAAGTTGAACTTAACCCGGCTCTAGGTGTGTGGATATTCGAAGTCTACAAGATCCGGGCCAAGTGGAACTTAACCCGGCTCCAGATGTGTGGATATTCGAAGTCTACAAGATCCGGGCCAAGTGGAACTTAACCCAGCTCTAGGTGTGTGGATATTTGAAGTCTACAAGATTCGGGCCAAGTGGAACTTAACCCGGCTCTAGGTGTGTTGACCTATGCGCTAGTGCTAGATCCGACGTTCATTGGGCCGAATATTAGTGAAAGGTTTTCCAAGGTGCTGATAGACAACGGCAGTATCATTAACATCATGTACAAGGATACCATGCACAAGTTGGGAATATCGGAGAACATGCTCCAAGAAACAAGGACCACCTTCCATGGCATTGTATCGGGTATCTCCTGTGAGCCAATTGGTAAGGTTCGGGTTGACGTGTTATTCGACACAAGGGACAACTACTGGACTGAGAACTTGGAGTTTGAGGTGGTGAACTTGGAAAGCGCATATCACGCGTTACTCGGTAGGCCTGCTCTGAAAAAATTCATGGAGAGTACCCACATCAGTACTTGAAGATGAAATTACCCGGACCAACGGGGTGATTACCATAGCTGGGGACTTCAGGCGTTCTATTGAGTGTGCTTCCGCTGGATCTAACCTGGCCGTGTCACTTGTGATTTCTCAAGAGAAGAGAAAAATTCTGGAAGTGGTTGCATTGGCTCAATCTGCATGGCAGCATATGTCGGCTCTATCTAACCCGCATGGGAGTGTTTCATTTCAAGCGACGAGAGATATAAAGAAAGTGCCTGTTGACGATTAGTTCCTAGAGTGCACCGTAGCTATTGGTGCCGGGTTAATCGACAAATAGGAAAGTTATCTCGTCAACTTCCTCCGTGAGAATCGGGATATCTTTGCTTGGTCTACACAAGACCTGTAAGGTGTGCCGAGGGAGTTGGCCAAGCACTCTTTGAATGTAAGACCCGGAGCAAATCCAGTGAAGAAACTTCTCCACCGCTTCACCGAAGACAGGAGAAAAGCCATTAGAGATGAGATAGCTCGGCTCCTTGGATTCAGATTTATCATGGAGGTGCTTTACCCGGATTGGCTCTCTAATCCAGTACTCGTGGAGAAGGAGGAGGATCCGAATGTGGCAGTGGTATGGAGCATGTGTATTGATTACATGAACCTGAATAAGGCATGTCCAAAAGATCTGTTCCCACTGCCGAGGATAGATCAGGTCATAGACTCAACTGCCGGATGTGAACTATTGTCATTCATAGATGCATATTCTGGTTTCCACCAGATATCGTTGAACCCGGATGATCAACTAAAGACTACGTTTATCACCCCATATGGGGCTTATTGCTATCACACTATACCGTTTGGATTATGTAATGTTGGAGTAACGTATCAATGATGCATGCAAAAATGTTTGCATGACCAAATTGGTCGAAATGTGCAAGTTTATGTGGATGATGTGGTGATAAAAACTAAGGAAAGCAAAACGCTCCTTGATGATATCCGGCAAACATTCGCGAACCTAAGGAGGTTCCGGATGAAGCTTAACCCGGAAAAATGTACCTTTGGTGTGTCGGCAGGGAAATTACTCGGTTTCCTTGTATCAAGTTGAGGTATCAAAACCAATCCCACGAAAATCCGAGCCATAGAGAAAATGGAGCCGCCGAAGTGTCTTAATGATGTGCAGAAGTTTACGGGTTGCCTGGCATCCTTAAGTCGGTTTGTAAGTCAGCTAGGAGAGAAGGCATTGCCCCTCTACCAGTTAATAAAAAAGGCAGATAAATTTACGTGGACACCGCAAGCTGATAGCGCGTTCCGAGAATTAAAAAAGATGTTGTCCTCTACACCAATATTAGCCGCGCCACTACCAAGGGAGCCAATGTTGCTCTATATAGTCGCGACCAACTGAGTCGTAAGTGCAGTAATAGTGGTGGAACGCGATGAGGAAGGAAAGTCGGTGCAGAGACCAGTGTATTACCTAAGCGAAGTATTATCCGCTTCAAAACAGAATTACCCTCACTACCAGAAGATGGCATATGGTGTGTACATGGCAGCTAAAAAACTTAAGCATTACTTCGAGGAACACCCCATCAAAGTGGTATGTGAAGCACCCATATCCGAGATTATGGGAAACAAAGATGCTAGCGGCCAAATTTCAAAATAGGAAATTGAGTTAGCTCCATATGCACCGCAGTTTGATAAAAGAGATGCGATCAAATCTCAAGTTGTGGCAGATTTCTTCGTGGATTGGGCTGAGATGCAATATGAACCACCTCTGCCAGACTCAAATTACTGGTGAATGCACTTTTATGGGTCGAAGCTCAAGGAAGATCTGCAGGCCGGGGTAGTTTTTACCTTGCCCAAGAAGGATCAGCTGAAATACGTCCTCCAGATCTATTTTAGCGCATCAAACAATGTGGTTGAATATGAAGCACTTGTGCATGGACTCAAGGTAGCAAAGGAGGTAGGAATACATCGGATTCTATGTTTTGGAGACTCGGATTTGGTGGTACAACAAGTGTCTCGCAGCTGGGATGCTCTGGACGCAAACATGGCACTTTACAGATTTCATGTCCAGAAGATAAGTGGTCTTTTTGAGGGGTGTGAATTCCATCACATACCTCGGATCGAAAATGGGGCAGCCGACGTATTATCCAAGTTGGAGTCATCTTGGTAGCCAATCCCGCCAGGCAGTGCTCTGGAACACTTGAGAAAGCCATCCATTACACCGTCACCGGAATCCGACTCAATTTATGTCCCGACCCTATCCGGATCAGAAGCAACTCCTATGGATATAGACTGGGGAAGCACCTCAGCAAACCCGAGGACTGCTTCGACAGACCCGGGGACTATCGCATAAAACCTGGGGACTGTTCAACTTGATCCGGCTGGAGTTATGTCGGTGGATGCAATCGAAATAGACCAAGAGCTTTTTACCCATCCGGGCTATACCTCCATGGGCAAAGCCAATATTTGCATTCCAAAAATAAGGAACCTTGTTGAATGATGAGATACTCTCAAGGCATACACGATTATCAATGCCAAATTATACAAAAGGAGTGTCACTAGTGTTCCGCAGCGATGCGCAGACCCAGAAGAAGGGCTTGAAATCCTCCGAGATATCCATCAAGGAGAATGTGGTCATCATGCATATTCCAGAGCATTAGTGGCAAAGTCTTTATGGCATGGATTTTATTGGCTAAGTACCTTGGAGTAAGCAGAGGATCTTGTGAGAAAATGCAATGGCTGTCAGAGGTACGCTACAAAGACGCATATGCTAATGTCGGAAATAAAAACTATACCTATCACTTGGCCATTTGCGGTATGGTATATGGATATGGTCGGACCATTTAAGTAGGCAAAGGGAAACATGACACACATCTTGGTGATGGTGGACAAATTCACCAAGTGGATTGAAGTGAAGCCAATCAGGAAATGCGATGGGGCAACAGCTGTGACATTCCTCAAAGGTATAATCTTGAGATATGGCTATCCCCACAGTATCATAACTGATAATGGCACAAACTTTGCTGAAGGAGCATTTGCGAGGTTCTAGCGATAAAAGAAGATCCGGCTAGATATTGCCTCAGTAGCCCACCCCGCATCGAACAGACAAGTTGAAAGATCCAACGGACTAGTTTTGTCTGGGATAAAACCCCGGCTCATAGAGTTGCTGCAAAGATCAGCGGGGTGCTAGATAGAAGAACTACCGGCAGTACTGTGGAGTTTAAGAACAACTCTGAATCGATCAACATGCTATACTCCATTCTTTCTGGTATATGGGGCAGAAGTTGTACTACCAGCCGACATAGAGCATGATTCGCCAAGGGTCACCCAATACATAGAAGCCAAAGTGCGTGAAGCCCGGCAAAATGATGTTGATCTGTTGGAAGAAGCGAGAGAACTGACCTTGTCCAGATCCGACATATATCAGCAAAACCTCTAACCCTACCATAGCCGGAAAGTAAACCCCCGAGTCTTCCGGGAAGGTGATCTAGTACTTCGGCTGGTGCAGCGCACTGCTAGCATGCATAAGTTATCCCCTCCATGCGAAGGACCTTTCATTGTAAGCAAAGCTCTGCACAATGATTCCTACTACCTTATTGATGCACAACCACAGGAGAAGAACAAGGCGGACAGGTCCGGCGGGGAATCTAAGTGTCCATGGAATGTAGCCCTACTTCGTCCAATTTACACCTAGCAAAGAGGTGAATGTATTCAAGTCACTCATATGTCGGTATATATGTCAGCAATGAGCATATCAATGAAACTTTGGCACCCCTAGCAGAAACTCGGGGACTGTCTCAATAATTGTCTTTTCTGTATTTACTTTCTATATGTCGGCTGGATTAAACTGCTTACACCTTAGCCAGATTAGTAGTGTGTAGGCACCAAAAACCTAACTCTTCGACTTTGCTGCTATTGATGGCTCTGAAATATAGGCATCTACGTCCACATTTAAACTGGATATTGATCATATTTTTTATGAAATATCTCTCTAAACCCTTCCACTAATGCTAATATTCAGAGGGGTATGCAATCCTTTGTTCTTGTATTTTTTCCTTCGCATATAATGTGTTTAAAGGAGGGAATCACTACATTAAAGTCAAAGATATGAGATTTCCAACAACCAGAAGAAACCAGGAGCCGTCCAACGAAGGTAGACACCATAACGACCAACTATATGGCCAGAGAATAAATTCTGACCCTATAGCTTCGGTTGTATAGTTGGCGCCGCCACCGTTAGGTCAAACAGAACAACTTTCGTTAAGGGACCACTATATAAAGAAACCTCAAGCAACGGGAAAACAACGCTCACCTCGCCCGAAGAAGCCAGACTCTGCCAAAAAGCTGCCTCAGATCTCCAAACCCTTCTCCATCTCCATAGCCATCTTCCACCACTTGTAATAGTAGATCTCTTCTCCGATTGGCAACACTGTAATACTATTTCTGTCAATCTTATGGTTTTCATTACAATGTTTGTGATTGTTGATCTCATCTCTATGTGTGAGTAATTCTCCTTGGGCTAAGGGCTTCGGCCTAGCCATGTAGCAATTGTGCATATGATTTATCATATATGGGATCGTGTATTAGTTTGTATGACATGATGATTATTGTATCCTCTCTTACCTCAATCCAAGGACTTGTCAGGTACCCAAGACCCCGAGGGTTGATCTAGGTATGTGGAGTATGAGTGATAACTGATCTGCAGGTTGGGAACCCTAGTGACAGAAGGGGTAGTACGGCTGTATGTGAGGGATTTTCTTGGGATTAATGGTGACATCACTATGCATATCATTAGTTTTCTTTCTTCTATGGATGAGACTAGTAGGTTATTGCTATAAGCGGTTGTGGAGGCAATAGCAATTATGGATGCACTGCCCACATATAATTTATCTTGCTCTAACAAGTACATGCATAATTTATTTCTCTCTTTTATTTCAATCAGATGTTTTTGCACAGCTATAGGTGAAACTGAACGCCCTAGGCCCTCTCTCCATCACCGACAACAACAAAAAGAAGCAAGCTACTGGTCCTGTAAAAACACAAAAGGAATTCTAAAACTCCTGAAGGTCGTTTAAAGTAACTTCACTAGGCATTTGCTTCCCGTGGATTTGATAACCTAGTTCTACTAGGGAAAAAGAGCTATATTACATCTGTAATCCGGATCGAAGGTATCAACCCTTTTTCTGGTGCTGTTGCCGGGGAAGCAATAGCTACCCTGGTGAGGTTATTAGGAGCCTTGCTAGTTTTAATTCTTGTTTTTAATTTTGTTATTTTGCTTTCATTCTTTATTTGATAAACCAAAAAAATAGTTAGTCTTTAATTTCTTGTTTTTAGTGTTATAATTTTTAATCTAAGAAAGCCCAAAAACATAGGAAGTATGGCTGAAAAGAAGCTTGGAGAGTTTGCTACTCCCAATAATGATTATTTGTGTACTCCTATTACGCAGCCAGCAATCGCTGCTGATGACTATGAAATTAAGCCCCATTACTTAAGTTTGGTTCAACAAAATCAATTTGGAGGCTCTGCTGTTGAAGACGCAGGTATGCACTTAAATACTTTCACCGGAATATGTGATATGATGCGTATAAAAGACATTGACCCTGATGCGGTCAAATTACATCTATTTCCTTTCTCTCTAAGAGGGAGAGCTAAAGAATGGTTGCTATCTTTGCGTAAAAATACTATTACATCAGTAGGTGGGATGTACTTCTTTATTTATGACTAAATTTTTCCCACCTGCAAAGACTATGCAACTCCGATCTAATATTACTGGCTTTAGACAAGAAGAGCGTGAGCCATTAGCGCTTGCATGGGAGAGGATGAAAGAATGTCTAAGAAACTGTCCTAGTCATGGGATCGAAGATTGGTTAATACTCCATTTATTTTATAATGCTCTTAATCTTGTGTCTAAGTCTATGCTTGATACTGCAGCTGGAGGAACATTCATGGGTAAATATATTACCAAAGCAAAGCAGCTGCTAGAAAATATGCGAGACAACCATGCCCAATGGCATGTGGAAAAGATCAAACATGAAGAAGGTGAACTCTCTCTCACCACAGGAGAACGAAGATGTTAATGCTAAGTTGGATGAGCTCATACTAGCCTTAAAAGGTAAGGAAACTCAGGTAAGAGCCACCCCCAAAACAAACATAGAAGAAATAGACTTTGTAACTCGTAATGATTACAATCCTACTTGGAAGAAGAGTTACAATCCTAATTTTCAGAAACATTATGCTAGTCCTACAAATAATTCTAATAATAATATCGGAACTAGTAATGGTAGTATCCAAGAAATACTTAAGTCTTTAATAGACTCACAAAATGAACAAAATAATATTCTAGTCAAAATTACAGAGAACCATGATGCTATGCTTGGCAAATTATCTAACCAAGCTGTTAGATTAAGAAATGATTTGCAGGCCCTTCAAGAAAGAACAAGGATCATTGAGGCACAGCTAGGTAAGATAACCGAGAGTCAAACTCTCATTCTAACTAAATTTGTAGGTAAAGCTGAGCCCAACCCTATTGAAGTACTCAAAATGATGAGGATCCAAAGTGAGGAGCCTGAAGAACTTGATTATAGTAATGCCCTTCACCAAGCTACACTATCGAAGATCTCGTAAAGAGGATCAACGTCAAAATTCCGGTAAGTGAAGGTAATTATGAAGCAATGTATCAACACTTTGTTGATCAAGTAGCAATTAAGGTACGCGAGCTTGAAGAGGAATACAAGAAAATTGCTGAAAAGTTACCTGTTAAACTAGATGACATATTTGAGCCTACTATTAAGATAAAGATTGGAACCAATGAGATAGCTGCACTTTGTGATCTAGGTGCAAGCGTCTCAACAATTCCAAAGAGTCTTTTTAACAAGTTAAATCTTGGCTCCTTTGAAATTACTGAATTAAAATTTCATCTAGCAGATTCTACCTACAAACAAGCTGTAGGCATTAAGGAGAACACTTTAGTTTATATGAAAGGCTATCCTGCTCTCATTGATTTCGTTATTGACATGCCTAAAGATACTGTTGCTCCTATAATACTAGGCCATCCTTTCTTGAGAACTATAAAAGCTTTAATTAACCTTCATGAAGGGAACGTGAAGTTGCAATTGCCTTCGCGGGATCCGTTTGTTATTCATTTCCCCAGAAAGAAGAAAGCCAAACATGACGAGAAGGAGGCCATCACTTTGAAGGCCAATTACTTTGGAGTGGGTGTTCCACTCATCTGGCCCAAGTGAGTATCATCAAGGTCAAGCTATTTACTATAAAAAGAGCGCTTCATGGGAGGTAACCCATGTTAAATTAAGGTTTGAGTTGATTTTTTTGTTTTAGTTTAAGTTCATGTTCAATAAAGAGTGCTAGAAAACTCCATTTGAGGAGAAGAAATTTGGTAGTACTTGAAATTCTGCATTATTCATGCTATTTTTGGTCGACAATATTTTCTGCCAATTTTCTGTCAAAAACAAGGTATATCGCTAAGTTATAGGAAAAGAAATAGTTTACAAAGAAACAGAAAATTTTTGATGCACACAAACGGTTTAACGACCAGCTATACGGCGGGAATAAAAATTATGTCCGTATAGTTCTGGTCGTATAGGTATCTTTACCATCGAAAAAATTCTGCAATATGTACTGAGAGTTTAACGACCAACTATACGGCAGAAATAAAAATGCCGGCCGTATAGTTCCGGCCGTATAGAAATCAATGCCTCCGTACAATTTCTTTTCATATATACTGGGAGTTTAACGACCAACTATACGGCGGCAATAAAAAATCGGCCGTATAGTTCCGATCGTATAGATATCTATGCCTTTGCAATTTTTCTTTCACAGGGACAAATAGTTTAACGACCAACTATACAGCCGGAATATTTTGTTCCGCCCGCATAGTTGCGCCCATATAGCTGCGCCGCCAGGAGGAAGACGTAATATTTTGACAGAATGCCAACTATACGGACGGAATGCATGTTCCGCCCGTATAGTTGCGCTCGTATAGTTGTGTCTGACCACAAAATCGCACGGGGGGGTACTCCCAACTCCAAAACTTCAATCCTTTTTTCTTTCTTCTACCTCCAAACTCTCTCAAAACCTCAAGGGATCTTCATCTCTACTCAATTTTGTTCGATTTCCTCGCACACAAGTGATCTACGGTATGTTTCTCCTCTGATCCTCCAATTACTTTTTGCAAATTCACCTTCGATCTATTGTCATTATCAATCTAGGGTGAGACCTACTATGAACCAATTTCCATAATTTTCTTGCCTAGATTATTATCTTGAGGAGATTCTTTAGTGTGTTTAGATGAGGAATATATTATACTTACTGTTGTTGGATCAAAAAAATTTAATTTTGCCTTTCTTCAATGTTTTAGAAGATGAACACAAGGAGCCAAACTCGTGCTCGTGCCACCTCTAGAGCTTCTCGAGCGATCACCCAAGAATGCACGGGGATACGGTTCAGGGATGAGGCCCATCGTGAACGCTTCAACAAGATCAAGAACCGCAAAGTGAAGGCCACCAAGTGGGCTTGCCCCATTTTATTGAACCAGCTCGGTATTTCTGATGACTTTAATTTACTTTGCAATAGAGCTGGCCTGCAAAACTTTGTGTACAATGATGTACCTACTTATTGCCGCTTAACCATTGAATTCCTAAGTTCGTTGCAAAGCACCGTTAAACTATGGCAAGGAGAGGATACAATTTCTTTCCGTCTGATGAACAACAACTACACTTTAACATTAGATAAATGGTGCGCATGCTTTAATTTTCCAAACAATGATGTTCATGCTTTACGCGCATCCTTTACTGGCTTAATTCCTTCCCTCGATCAATACTATAATGGAATGAGTTTCACTAGTAGAGTGAACAAGGGGAAGAATATTCAACATCCTGCAATTCGCTATTTATTCTATGGTATTGCTAACACCTTGCAGGCATGTAATGAGTTCACGAGACTCAATGAGGAGGACATCTTAGTCCTCGCAAAGGCTACTTACATCAACTGCAACCTGTCACTCAACTTGGGCACCATCCTTGTGCACTACCTAGAGAACCAAGCCTCCAAAAGCCAAGGGCTAATCACAGGAGAGGCATCATCACCGTGCTTGCCACTGCCCTAGACATCGATCTAGGTGAGTTGCAACCCGTACTAGGTTAGACACGTGTTGGTTTCTCCACCTTGAGGGCCTATGGAATGCTCACTAGGAGAGGTGGTGTTTATTACCTGCATATTGCTGGAGCTAGGCATATCTATCCCGCTCCTTTGCCTAATGGTCTTTTCTCTATCGAGGAAGGACGTTTCTTATATGATTCGCGGGTTGAGCAGCACCAACCGGAGGAAGAAATTCCTTAAGAGGATGAGGACCAAGAAGAGGACCAAGAAGTTCCTCACCAAGAGGAGCAGCCACAAACCTGGTTCGCCACATACCAAGATTTCCAAGGACTTGGAGGGACTGTGGAGAGGATGCACAACCTCTCTTTGAACCTTCGAGAATCAACAAGTAACCTCTCCACTCAATTTTTGAACTGGAGTAATGATTTTTTTCCCGCCACCACAATGATTTGAAGGGCTTGCAAAAGCCTAAGCTTGGGGAAGTTTCCTCATGTATCTTTATTTGGCGTTCATTTATTTTTATTTATTTCGAGGTTACGTTTTTATTTGAGTTTATAAGCACTCATGTTGGTTTCCCCAACACTTTATCTTTAGTTCTTTTTATTTTTCTTTCGAAATTTTCTAGCCGAGTTTTTTCACCAATTTTCTATCCTTTAAATTCCCTCTCTTAAAAATCACAAAAATATTTCTCCATTTTTCCTTATTTTCCTCTTTCTTTTCTTTCCGCCTCAAGGTCTTCATATATTTGCAGGAGAGTGATCGACTTCGAGTTTCCAAGAAACAAATAAAAAAGGAAGAGAGAAGTGGAACCAAACATGGGAGGTATACCTTATGACTCCCCACTTTTGAAGTTTGAGAAACCTATGCTAGTTAGTAGTAAATGTTGAGATACTATATTGGTGGAGTGAGTCTTTGTATCATAGTAAGATTGTCGTTTGCATGGGTATTTAATTGGGCTCATTTTGTTCCAGCTCTTGTAGTTAACCAAGTCTTGCCTAAAAATTGCTAAACAATTGTAATAAGAAAAAGTCTCACAATTGAAGGCTTGGGTGTTGTAGTGCTTAGTCTTGAAGGTTTATTTCTAGAGACACTTGACACCACCGAAAATGTTGATTGACTTGATAGCTCTCTTTGAAAGGATTTGTTCGATTGAATTAATGTTTAGCGGTTTTTGTGAGCATGCCAAAGTTTGACTTGTTAACCATAAGAATGATATAGCGTTACGCGTGTCAAACTTCATGGGATGTCAACAACTCCGCTGGCCTACGAACGATCTTCATGGAGGAAACTCCTAGATTTTGGCTATGAGTTGATTAAACACTTGTAGCAGCAATGCTATTGTGGGTAAGATTCTTGGCACTCCCGGGTAGCTGTAATCATGATGGAATCACTCCTCTGGCTATTATGAGTAATCATTATGCAAATGGAACAAAAACCTTAGTGATGCCACGAGTGTCCATCATAGCCCAATAAACTAATAAAAATCTTTGGCATGCTCTCAATTACCTAAAAACTGAAATTCTTGAAGGACAATGAATAGAAAAGCAGTGCTTGCAAAGTCTTGATTCATTGATGTGGGAGAATTGAGATACTCTAGTATATATGCTTTTCATGACAACTCTCACACTCTTAATTTACATGATTATACTTTACTGTTCAAAGGCAAGCCTATGAGTTGATTACTTGACATGGAATAAAGATTACTCATTTGAATCATCCATGTTTACAATAATTTTGCTGCGCTATAAGGATGCATGAAACCTGTATGATATGCTTGCCATTACTCTATCTATGCTGAAGTTTTTCATAATTATGAAGTGGAGGAAACATGAGACTATTAATCATGAGTAAGATCACCATCTCGTTATTTTAGTTTAAATGTTGAGTTCCTTTTTGATTTTGGTTTTCTTGCTTGGGACGATCAAGTTTAAGCTTGGGGAGGTTGATGGCTCTGAAATATAGCCATCTACGTCCACATTTAAACTGGATATAAATCATATTTTTGATTAAATGTCTCTCTAAACCCTACCACTAATGCTAATATTCAGAGGGGTATGCAATCCTTTGTTCTTGTATTTTTCCTGTCCAGATAATGTCGTTTAAAGGAGGGAAGCACTACATTAAAGTCAAAGATACGAGATTTCTAACAACCAGAAGAAACCAGGAGCCGTCCAACGAAGGCAGACACCGTAACGACCAACTATATGGCCGGAGCAAAAATTCCGACTGTATAGCTCCGGTCATATAGTTGGCGCCGCCACCGTCAGGTCAAATAGAACAACTTTCTTGAAGGGACCCCTATATAAAGAAGCCTCAGGCGACGGGAAAACAACGCTCACCTCGCCCCGAAGAAGCCAGACTCTGCCAAAAAGCCGCCTCATATCTCCAAACCCTTCTCCATCTCCATAGCCATCTTCCACCACTTGTAATAGTAGATCTCTTCTCTGACTGGCGACATTCTAAGACTATTGCTATCAATCTTATGATTTTCATTACAATGTTTGTGATTGTTGATCTCATCTCTATGTGTGAGTAATTCTCCTTGGGCTAAGGGCTTCGGCCTAGCCATGTAGCAATTGTGCATATGATTTATCATAGATTGGATTGTGCATTAGTTTGTATGACATGATGATTATTGCATCCTCTCTTGCCTCAATCCAAGGACTTGTCAGGTACCCAAGACCCCGAGGGTTGAGCCAGGTATAAGGAGTATGACTGATGACTGATCTGCAGGTGGGGAACCCAAATGACAGAAGGGGTAGTACGGCTGTATGTGAGGGATTTGCTTGGGATTAATGGGGACATCAATATGTATATCATTAGTTCTCTTTCTTCTATGGATGAGACTAGTAGGTTATTGCTATAAGCGGTTGTAGAGGCAATAGCAATTATGGATGCACTGCCCACATATAATTTATCTTGCTCTAACAACTACACACATACTTTATTTCTATCTTTTATTTCCATTAGATGTTTTTGCACAGCTACAGGTGAAACCGAACGCCCTAGGACCTCTCTCTCCATCATCGACAACAACAAAAATACGCAAGCTACTGGTCCGATAAAAACACAAAAGGAATTCTAAAACTCCTGAAGGTCTGTTAAAGTAACTTCACTACGCATTCACTTCCCATGGATTCGATAACCAAGGTCTACTAGGGAAAAGAGCTTTACTACATCCGTAATCAGGATCGAAGGTATCAACTGTCCAACAAGAATTGGCTTCATGGCAAGCAAGAGACAAATTTGGAATTGCAAAGCACATGAAAAACGACTAAGGAAACGAACGTAGTCGAGCCAACATTTGTTATTCAAACTAACCATGTATCTACTTTATTCATATTATGCTGGATTATTTTCAGCTAATCTCAAAGTTTCAAGTATTGTTAAGCCAATTTTTTGAACCTCGGACTCGTAAGTCAAAAAACCGAATCAAGGTAGACACGAGCCGAATCAAAAATTAGAGGAATAAGAAAAGGAAACTCGAGGACTCCGCCCAAGTTAATCAGGCACTAATAACTTAGTAGCATAACACAAGCAATTGTAGCAAAATGAACAATTGTGCTTAATACAACTACACCCAGCATATCGGGGATCTGATAATTATCAAAGTGTTTTTAAATCATGGAGCAGCAGCAGGAGATGGATCATCGGTAGAAGGAGCCGGATCGTCGGATGAAGGAGGGGGTAATTCGGTGTTAGCAGCAGGAGCACTGGTCCAGACCTCATCTTCTGGGATAGCACCCTCGTCCTCCGGATCTTCCGCATCTTTGCCGAGCTCAGAAGCTTCTTCTTCATCTTCATCGCCCTCGCCATCCGAGATATAAGCATCGTCAGTAGCCTCGAGGAAGCTAGGATCCTCGTTCCATCTATGGCAGAAGGCGTACTGAATAAGATTGTTGGCGCAGGCTTTGCACTGGGTGATGCACTCTAGATCATTGGACCACTTTGATCCAGTGTGCAGACGATCAAGCAACTCTAGGTCCAGCTCCTCATACCATGAGAGGACAAAGTTCAATGTTGTATCAGCTCCGGCATGTGCAGCGGATTCCCGCCATAGGTTCAACTGAGTCTCACACTCCACTAGTTTTGTTATAAAAGCAGTGTTGTCTTTGGGAGTGGGTTTAGTGGGCCAGAGAGCGTTGAACATCCGGACTGCTGCTGGCATAATGTTTGCACCATAATTTTTCATAACTTCAACACCGGCAGCGAGGCTCACCAGCAAGTCCTCTGTCATAAGGAACAGACCTAGAGGCAGGGCCGGTTGGAATACCCCGCTATAGGCGGGACTTGTCCACAGCTGCAGAAGCAAGAGGTTCACTCTCTGGGAACTTGCCTGTCAACAAGACGGAAAATATCAATGAGTAAAGGCACATGACCCAGAGAAACAAATGTCGGAAGAAGGAAAAGAACTCGTGAGCGATGTGGCTGAGAATCTGAGTCAGCTCATTGTGTTCATCGGCATTGCTCGCCTGGAGCTTCTCATACTCAATGGTCACAGACTTAAGTTTTATGTCAGCTTCCTTCAGCAGATCATTGTCCTTCTCAAGCTGAGTTTTTAAACGCTCCTTCTCCTTGGAGAACTCCTGGTCGGCCTTGTCTAGCTCGGATTTGAGGAGATCCTTAAGCTTCTGGATTTCGGCGTTCCGCCGAGTAATATCGGTATCCTTGAGGCGAGGCTGAGCGATTTCATCTTCTTTCTTTTTCAATTTGGCCTGTTGCTTTCCTGCTTGTTCGAGAAAGTGAACCATCATATCAGGAATGGGCACGCTATCTTGAAGTGTAACTACAATAATGGGTTGACCCGACAGAGCCGAGGTATGAATATCTGCCAAGTCAAGGGAAGAGCATGCAGAGGCTAAGTGAGCAAGATGAGTAACCTTGGATCTCAGCCAAGTTCTTGCGCATGATGACGTTCTTAGCCTCGGCCTCGGCTGCATAATATGGATGATAAGTTAACACGGATAGCAAGTAACTCAATGCAAAGGAAGTGCAAGATTTTAAGCAAAATAACTTACCCTTCTTTTGGTGATCAGCATGCAATTTTTCGTACTTGGCGCGGAGATCCTTATATGAGTCTAGCAGACGCTAGAACTCAGTAGTTTGGCGGTTGGTGGTGATCTGAAACGAGAAAATTTTAGTTCATAAATAAGAGGAAATGTGTGGATATTCGAAGTCTACAAGATCCGGGCCAAGTGGAACTTAACCCGGCTCTAGGTGTGTGGATATTCGAAGTCTACAAGATCCGGGCCAAGTGGAACTTAACCCGGCTCTAGATGTGTGGATATTAGAAGTCTACAAGATTCGGTCCAAGTGGAACTTAAAACCGGCTCTAGGTGTGTGGATATTCGAAGTCTACAAGATCAGGGCCAAGTGGAACTTAACTCGGCCTAGGTGTGTGGATATTCGAAGTATACAAGATCCGGTACAAGTGGAACTTAACCCGACTCTAGGTGTGTGGATATTCGAAGTATATAAGATCCGGGCCAAGTGGAACTTAACCTGGCTCTAGGTGTGTGGATATTTCAAACTATTAAGGAATTGGGCTAGTTCTCTAAGACCATCTAGCCGAGTAATAAATTATTCCCCCGGAGGCTCGGGGACTAGTGGATATATCTCTAAGTGTTGGCACATATAAAAGGCATGGCGGAGAAAAGCTTACCTCCATCATCTGGCCGACAAAAGTAATAGCCTTAGTGGTTGTGTTCATCTGCGCGCTAAACTTAGCCGGACCAAACTTCTCCAGGAGATCGTCCTTGGGGTTAATAAATTCGGCGTCATTCCAGTTGTTCACATACTCGATGAGCGTGGGACTATAATTCTCCCCACTAATTGCCTAGTTTGTCAACAGACCCTTAGCATGGGCTTCCCGCCTTGTCGCCTGGGCAGCAGTTGGGCTAGTATGCAAAGTTAATTGCTTATTGCCCTTTGATCCGGAGGCGGAAGACTCGGAGGCAGCGCCATCCTTCTTGGACACGAACGCAAGTGTGCGTTTTCCGGATTCAACGTTGGTGTCCTTGGAGGTAGGGCCCTTGGCTACCTCAGCTGCTTTCTTGTTCTTGCTGGTGGATTTGGGCCGCTTCAGAAGAGCCAAAGCTTGTGCTCCGGATTGACCTTGCGAGGCTGGCGGGAATATATCCTTGATGGACATAGTTGATCTGGATGCGGCAGCTTGAGGTTTTTTCTTGGAGGCTGGCGTTGGTGCTATTGCTGCTGGTACTGATGCTGCCACTGCTGGTGTTGGTGTTGTTGGTGTTGCTGTTGTTGCTGCTGGTGCTGCTGCTGGTACTGGAGCTAGTGGTGGTACTTGTACATGTGTTGGTGCTGATGCTGCTGGTGAGATTGGAACTTTTGAAGAAGAAGATGTCTGGGGCAGTGCCGATGAAACTGGCACCTCTGAAGCTCGGGGTTATGGCTGAGCCGAAGAATTGGGGAGATCCAGCATAGCCGTATCCTCGGCAGTCCCACTACCCCCCGCACCGATGTTACCCTCCTCGTGTCGAGGTGGGCTCAGATCCGGTGAGGCCGTTGAGTCCTCTTGGATAGGGCTTAGCGGGCAAACATCGTCATCGTTGCGGGGCGAGATGGAGCACTCCGGATGGGAGAGGACATGCTGGGACCACTCTGGGGGATCACCCTTGGAGCGCTGCCAAATCAGTCAACAAACAACAAGTCAAGGGGAGAAAGAGAAACAAGTAAAATGCAAAGATAAAAGGGCAAGACCCGGAAGTAAGCAAGGAGGGAAAAATGACTTACTCAGCCGAGGTTGGAGGCTCCCGAGGCTTGGGCGCTCTCCGTACGGTGGCCTTGGGCACTGGCTTGCCTTCTCCCTTAACGCTGGATCTCTTCTGACTCTTCTTGGGTGGAAGCGCCTCAGAAGCTGCGGCCAAGGTTGCGGGACGCTTCTAGGAAGGGGCAAGAGCCGGATCGTCCGTGGAAATAGGAGGAACCTCGTGGACCTAACCAGCCGGGTTAGCTGAAGATTCGTAGGTAACCGGAAATGTGTAAGAGATGGGCACCAGATCAAGTACCTCCATAACCTCAACATCGGAGTCGTCATCATCTGGCCAATCCCTTAAAGAAGAGGCCTTACCAGAGGTTTGCTTGGTGCTATCCGGAGTGGGCAAGAATCTCTCTGAGTCAGGCTCATCCGCGTTCGGCTCTGGGTAGTCCTCCACCCATTTGAGGGCCGGCTCCTTGCCGTCCTCAATTGTCTGCTAGAGAAACAACTGAGAGGAAAAATACTAAGGGGTGAAATTAGGATACGATCCGACATACCGCGAGACTCGGAAAGAATATCAGGAAAATAATATACCTTAGGCGGTAAATTGGCTCGGGTGAAATGCTCAAGCCCCCATTTCCACGCCCCGGAGAACTTCTTGTCTGTCTTAAAGATAGCTTTAACCCGACGGAATATGTAGGATTTGGTAAGCTTGAAGGAGGAGGTGTGATTGGGGTCAAGAGGACCACTCAAATGGCATAGCTTATGCGAGTATTTATGGAGAGGGGAGATCTAGCTGTGAATAAAAATGATCATGATGTCCTCGCTGTGCAGCCCTAGCTTGAAAAGCTCCTTAATTCGCCTATCTACCTGGTTAGCCAGTGTAGTAGTCCGCTTCGGGACCTGCTCCCACAAGGAAGTGTTAGGGACAGCCATCTTGAAGGGGAGCAGCCGAATCAGGTCCTCCTCCGAGTTATTCTTGACGTTGAAGAAGCTTCGGGCCTAGCCTTTGCAAGATTCAAGGCCGGTAACCCGGGAGAAGGCAGAGTTTTTTCAGGGAGATATTGAGGATCCACCGCACTGGGTAAGGTGTTTGTCGGCAAGGGCAAGATGAAGATCTAGGATAACATTCTTGAAAAGACCAAAGAACTTTATCCAAAGCTCTTTGGTGGGCCAGAGACTGACATAGCCCTCTATGCCAGATGCGAAAGAAGAAAGGGAGGTGATGGCATTGGCCGAAAGATAGTGTGGCTGGAGTTGGTAGGTGTTGATGAAATCGTGAAATAAATCACTCACGGGAAGGCCAAAGCCGCGCTGAAAGTGGGACAAGAACACGATGAACTTGCCTGGGTTAGGAGAAGGAGAAATCTCCTAGGCGGCGAGGCGGCACATGACGCCTGCGGGGATGCGACGGGTCGCGTAGAGCCAGTCAAAGTCGTCTTGACAAACGAACGCACCGGCCCAGGCGCCGCGCTCATGAGCTTCTTCTTCCTCCTCCTCCTCCTCAGCGGTGATAATCTCCTCTTCTGTCATGTTCAAATCAGAGTCTTCCAAAGGCCAATATGCAGCGGCTGGCAGCGGCTTGGAATGGTAGGGCCCCATAGCTGAGAGCTTGCGCTGGATCAGGGCGCAGATGCAAGAGAGCAGTGAGGCACGGCAGCGGCGGCGTTACACTAAGCAGGAGAGGTGGTGGCGGCAACATCGTTGTGGAGAAGAAGAAGTAGAGGGCAGGGGCGCATGCGAAATGGGGGAACTTCCTCAAGAGCCGCCCTTGTCCCCTATTTAAATGCGCCTCAGGGGGCGTAGTGGGATCAACTGCTACGGCGCGGCCGCACGATGTGGCCATGTATTCTCCAAACCAACCAATCAGGCTCGCGCCACACCAAGGGCCACATGGAGCAGGGAATCCCGTGACTTGACAGTATGATACAGTTAATGAGGGGGTCGCCACGACGTGATGCACGCAGCAGTTATTCCTGACAATCAATACAGTAATTGGCACAGTAAATTGGCGCGACCCTTAAAATGAGGCAAAGTGATGATTACCCTCCACATGGGATGTGGGGAAGCGTATGAGAGAAGGAAAGATAACCCGAATACATGGACAATGAACGGGCCAACGAGAAGTAGCTCGGATCGAGCCAAGGGAATGTCAAACCAAAGAGACCGGGTTATAGGATAACTCGGCAAGGGAGGTGCAGATTTTGATAGGTGGAACCTGTTGTGGCCTTATCAAATGAAGTTCCTAAGACCGCACCAGCTTCGGAGACTAATGTTGGGGGGATACCCCCGGGTAGGGTCGCACCGAGGTATAAAGGTCGAGTTAGTCGAGGTACGGCGCGGTCAAAGCAAAGGCTGGCCGGGTCTCCTCAAGGTAGGCCAACTTAAGGGGTAACCTGGCCTGGCGGGTGTTCACCTAACACTAACCCGGCCGACATAAAACATATGTCAGCTATACTTTATTTCCTATATGTGTAGGTACCCTCGTAGCCAGGTTATCCAAGCGCTAGCCGGGTTACCACTTGGCTTCCAAGAGAAGGAAGGAATCTCCCGCTGGTCAAAAGGTGGCCTCTGTCCACTGTAGCGTGAGCGAAGCGAGCAGAGGGAAGGACCAGTGGAACGTGGCTGAAAAAGGTGACGTAGCCAGTGTCTGCTGACGCTATTAGTGTCGGATGACGCCAAAAGCCAAGGAGCTCATAGAGGATTACGTCCAAGGTCCGGACTAGCTGTTTAAAGTGTGTAAAGAAGCATCTTGCTCTAACCAAAGGGAATATTCGGGGAATATGCTTCCACGTGTGCCCTAACTTTGTAACCTGGGCTCCCCTATATAAGGAGCACCAGGGCCTCCATAGCAGGGATCGATCATTCTATTAAGGAAGAACCCTAGGGCTTTGTAGTGCGGAGTAAGAGAACTAGTATCCTTCTCACGAACAGCTCGATTAGCCCTTGTAATCCACATCCAACAAGAGAGAAATACAAACATCTGCGTGTGGAATCACCACACTATCACATTGGCCCCATCTTTATCCTATCCATGGCATATGCCGTGCCACCACCTGCTATCTTGCCCCTGCCGACAAACACCTTACCCAGTCCGACGATCCGGCTCCTTCTACCGATGATCCAGCCCAACCTTTGCAAGATTCAAGGCCGAAAACCCGGGGGAAGGCAGAGTTTTTGCAAGGAGAGATTGAGGCTCCACCGCACTAGGTAAGGTAAATTTACACTAGAGAAATCTAGGGAGGGATAGTGTGGTGATTCCCTTGGCACGAAGAGTGTAAGTATTCTCATTCTCTGACTTTATGTTGTATTGCACCTATTCAATTCATGTACTTATACTGAGTACGTTTCAAGAAGAAGTCCAGTGTTGGTCTGAAGCGATTCTCCAAAGACATTGGGGGGTCCATAAATATTCAGTATATGTTTTCCAAGTCATCTTCCGCTGTTGCTCCCCCAACTCCTGCCGCCAAGCCTGTGACAGACCCCACTGAGCCTTCGTCCCCCGTCATTCCTAAGACCTCTGCCATGGAGATAGATATCAATCCAACAACTGATGTCTCAGGCTCTGTCAGCATGGACATTACTCCTAGGGCCTAGCTAGACAAGAGAGTACTTCCTCAAAAATGGCTGAAGCTCCGGCTAAGGATGCCATCAAGAAAGGCAAACATGCGATGGAGGGAGTGGAGGCGGAGGCAGCTATAGTCACAGACAAGGTGAGATCTTCTGAGCCATCAACTGCCATCGTCACACAGCAGGCGGCCAGGGCGTCATCCATGCCTCCGGCTTCGAGTACTCCTCTGCCTTTAACTCCTCTGACTCTGTGTCTAGACAATCTCATCAAACAGGCAGATGCTATTTATAACAATGCCCCGGACCTTCCACGATTCATACGCTCATTTGGCCAACAATCTGAAGGTTATTGCCATTGTAGCCCCGGAGCTCTTCGGTGGAAAACCTTTGTCTTTTGGCCTGAGTGCTCCAAAGAACTAAGTGTAGAACTTGTCAGTGTAGCCCCCGAGTTTCTAGTTTAGAATGATAATTCTGACTAGACACTCTAAGAGAGAACACTTGCTGAGTGAAATCTAATACTATAGCCCCCGAACATTTAGTTGAAACTGGATAGTTCCGACTATATGCTCTGGAGAAACTAAGCATTTTGTCTTCTTTGCAGAATGAAAATAACCGGAGAATTTCCGCTAATGAGAGGTTTGCTAATTTGCGGAAGGAACTGGACCTTGAACAGGGTAAAACGGCCTTCCTGAAGCAACAGATCAAAAATAGCCAGAGTCTGTTTTCTTTTAACAGCTCGCTACTTCCCTCATGGTTCAATTTCCTACCAACTTCTCATAATGCTTTTCATTTTCCGTCTTATAGAGTCCATTGCTAAAGCCAGGAGCATCGTCGAGCAATCCAAGCATATCCAGGAGTTTGACGATGAAAACAAAATATTGAAGAAAGACCTGGTTGAAGCTGTCAAGGGCCATGAATAGGCAATGAAGGCTATGCAAGTGTCTGTTGACGCCGAGATGCAGCGCCTAGAGGATGAGATTGAACAGCTCAAAGGTCAAAACCAAGCTGCAAAAGAGCAGAATGATCGGAACCTTGAGGTGTACAAGACAGTCCAACAGGAGCATGACATCTTGGTGGAGATCTGCAAGCAAGCGGAGACGAGCGTCTTCGGTAACTTTCCTCCGACTTTGTCAATTCTATAAGATGGATACTTGTAGTGTTGTACTCATGATCTTTGTCTCTAATGAAAACACAGCCCCCATTGGCTTAGCCAACATGGGTGAAGGTGCTCCGGATCCAAAAGAATGCATTATTCTTGCCGGCAACTTCATCAATACCGCTATCACGCAAGACAAGGAGATAGCCCAGCCGCTGGACATTACCTTCAAGGCAGCAAATTCTACGGCCAAGTACTCGGAGATCCCGCCTCTAGCCCCCGAGAAAATCAAGGACTGGAAAGCCTCTTGTGTTTAGGATGGTGCTAGGATGGTCTTGCCTTTGGTAAAAGCACACTACGACAACGCCAACTTGGACCTGGTAACCTTCGGCATGCCAAAGGTTGACGAGGAAGGAAATGCCATTGATAGTGATGCTATATGGAATTCCCTCTCCAGCTACGACACCAAGGTTGCCAAGTTAACCAAGGCGGCTGTCTTCGTGCCTGCCGAGCTGATGGATGATGACATGGCTTTTCAGAATCAAGCCCTGGTCCTTCCGAGTTTGATGAACTTTCCCGGCCTAGCTCTCCTGTTGCTAATGCAATATCAAAGTCCCCTATAGCAGAGCCATAAAAACATTGATGTATTAAATGTATGTTTGTAGTATGTACGCGGAAAAAACTAATGTGTTTGTAAGGCAAAAAAACTTATACTCAAGTTTCCTGCTACTTATCTATTTCCAACATGTATATATTTTTAAGCAAGTGTTGACTTATCCATTATTCTGGTTCGTTTGCTTGACCTTTCGTGAGATAGAAGACTCGTAGCATAAAACTATTCTCTCAGGCGATGATGCTTAATAGCACCGTTAAGAACCTAAGAGAAAAATCGTCGACTTTGAGTGCCGAAAAGTCACTACTCTGGAATCCACATAAAAACTTCAGAAAATGTGTACACCAGAAAACTTAAGCTAACGCCCGTAGGCGGAATTTTCACAAGTGCAAATACAAACTTGCGTATAAAGGGTTTATATGATCCAAAAATGAACAACTAAAGGAGGTAAAAGACTCAAAAATCATGAGTGAACCAAATGCTTTATTTCATTGATCATATAAGAAACTTATTACATAAATCAAATATGCTAAGTGTAAAAGGGACGTATCTATGCTATGTGCCATGGCTGATCTGTCTCCGGGTAATCATCATCGGACTCACGTTGCTTGTGCTTGCAATTTTTTGGCCTATCTTTCAACTCGCGAATATCGATGAGGTAATAGGAACCATTGAGCAATACATTGCTTATGACGGACGGTCCTTTCCAATGCGAGGATAGTTTGTCTAATTTCTCCTATTTGAGTCTAAGCACCAGATCCCCCTCTTTAAACGAGTGATGCCTAACGCGGCGACTATGGTAGCCACGTAGCTTCTGATGGTAGATGGCGGATCTTTGGCATGCCAGCACGTGTTCTTCCTCGAGTAGGTCCACAGATAGGCATCGGGATTCTTCAGCGTCATCCTCCTTGTAGGTGGCAACTCTTGGTGCATCATGGAGGATGTCGGATGGTAGGATGGCTTCTGCTCCATAAACCATGAAGAAAGGGGTCAAACGGGTGGATCTGTTGGGTGTTGTTCTTAAACTCTACAGTACAAATGGTAATTCCTTCGCCCAGACTCTAGCTGCTCTGTGTAGGTACTCCTCCACTTCTTCCAGAGACAAATTTCTGCTGTTGTCAGTGATGATGCTATGTGGGAGAGCAAATCTCACCACTAGATCCCAGACAAATTTTAGGGATGTTGCCCCATCGAGCTTTCTAATGGGTTTAGCTTCATTCCATTTTGTGAACTTATCCACTGCTACTAGCAGGTGTGTAAATCCACAAGGTGATGTTTGCACAGGTCCGACCATGTCAAGCCCCTAGACTACAAACGACCAAGTTATTGGTATGGTTCACAATTCTTCAGCTGGAACACTTGGTTATCTTGCATAAAACTGGCACCCAAGACA
Source organism: Avena eriantha (assembly GCA_910589775.1). Classification (NCBI taxonomy): domain Eukaryota; kingdom Viridiplantae; phylum Streptophyta; class Magnoliopsida; order Poales; family Poaceae; genus Avena; species Avena eriantha. The sequence goes on from OU342745.1 coordinate 82,050,834, forward strand.
GGTTCATACCAACTTGTCGGCATATTCCTTGGCAGTTAACCAGTAGAATCCTTGTCGAAAGGCCTTGGCCACCAATGATCGGGGAGCGGCATGATGCCCGCAATCTCCGAGGTGTATTTCTCTAAGGATATCAATACCTTGGTGCTGAGGGACGCATCATACGAAAACTCTTGTGGTACTTCTTTTTTACAGCTAGCCGTCAATGATGACGTAGCCTTTTTCTCTGCATACTATTTGCCGGATTTCGACTTCATCAGCGGGAAAAGTTCTGTCTTGTAGATAATCCATGAATGGTTTTGTCCAAGACAGAGAGGTCACTATTACTGTATTAACAAATGAGTCCACTCTATCCGGATTGTGGGGGTCTGCTCCCTTCATGGATGGGGTCCGTAGATGCTCCAGGAAAATGCCTGGCGGAATTGGTCAATGAGCTGATCCAAGCTTTGACAGCAGATCTATCGTCTCATTCTCCTCCCTTTTGACGTATTTGACTTCATAGCCGTCGAAGCACTAGGCTATATTGTCTACTTCATCTCGATATGCCGCCATCATAGGGTTCTGCCTGTTCCAGGTGCCAGCCACCTGCTGGGCAACCAAGTCGGAATCTCCACAGCAAACTATACGCTTGATGCCAATATCTTTGGCCACACGAAGTCCATGAATGAGGGCCTCATACTCCGCCATGTTGTTGGTACTGTTGAAGTGGATCTACAAGATGTATTGCAACTTCTCCCATGTTGGTGATTGCAGTAATACACCAGCCCCCGAGCCGTTGAGTAGCTTTGATCCGTCAAAGTGCATGACCCAATATGTTGGCTCTGGTATAGGAGTTTCTTCTGGCAGTTCTATCCAATCTGCAATAAAATCCGCCAATGCTTGAGATTTGATAGCGTCGCGTCTCTTCTAAGTGATTTCAAAGGCGGCAAGTTCAATGCCCCACTTTGCCACTCTCCATGTAGTGTCGCTATTGTTGATGATGTCGGACAGCGGACTTTGCTCACTACTGTGATAGGGTGCTCCTGGAAGTAATGCCTTAGCTTCCATGAAGCAAGGAAAACTCCATAAGCTATCTTCTGGTAGTGCGGGTAACGCTACTTGGATTTTGTCAAGACCTCGCTTACATAGTAAACTGGTCGCTGAACTCCGTATTCGTGCGTTGGCTCCTTGTGCTCCACCACAATGACGATGCTGATAACCCGGTTGGTTGCCGCCATGTAGACTAACATAAGCTCCGTTGAATCTGGTGCTGCAAGTATTGGCGCGGAGGAGAGTATTCTCTTCAACTCCTGTAGTGTTGCATCTGCTTCGTCTGTCCATACGAATTTGTCCACCTTCTAGAACAACTTGTAGAGCGGCAATGCCTTCTCTCCAAGTCGGTTGATGACCCGGCTTACCGTTGCGACATGGCCTGTAAGCCTCTCTATGTCCTTTAGGCATGTCGGGCATTTGATGTCAAGGATGGCCTTTATTTTCTCCAGGTTTACCTCAATTTCATGGTGCGAAATGATGAAGCCCAATAGTTTGCCGGATGGTACCCCAAAGACACACTTATTAGGGTTAAGCATCATGTTGTACTTTTGAAGATTGTCAAAGGTTTCCTGCAGATCGGTGATGAGATCGTTTGATTTCTTTGACATCGCCGTGATGTCATCCACATAAGCATATACGTTGCGACCTATCTGGTCATGTCGGCAACACTGCATCGTCCATTGATAGGTAGCACCAGCGTTTTTCAACCCAAAGGGCATCGTAACGTAGCAGTATGTGCCATATGGTGTGGTGAACGAAGTGGCCAATTGGTCCGACTTTCGCATTTTAATTTGGTGGTATCCTAAGTATGCATCGAGAAAACACAAAAGTTCCGAGCCAGCCATCGAGTTAATGACTTGGTCAACGTGAGGCAAAGCAAACAAATCCTTCGGGCACGCTTTGTTCAAGCTAGTGTAATCAACACACATTCTTAATTCTTTGGTTCCCTTTTTGGGGACAAGTACAGGATTTGCCACCCAATTGGTGTGAATGACTTCTCGGATAAAACTATCCTTAAGTAACCTAGCTATCTCTTTGCCTATAGCTCTTCGTCTTTCATCACCAAAACATCGTAGAGGTTGCTTCACCGGTTTGTCATTGGGATCAATATTCAAGCTGTGCTCAGCAAGTTCCCTAGGTACATCTTTCATGTCGGCAGGTTGTCAGGCGAAGATGTCCTTGTTCTCACGGAGGAACTCGACGAGCGCACTTTCCTATTTGGGATCCAGGTATGTGCCAATGGCGGTGGTCTTGGAGGAATCTCCTTCAACAAGCTCCACCTGCTTGGTCGTCATGGCGGCCTTGAATGCGGGTTCGGCAGTTGTGATTTGCTTCTTCGAAGCCGGCATCTCCGAGGCATCGACCTGGCTCTGGAACTCCTTGAACTCCTTGCCGTAGAGAACTGCTTCGGCGAAGGCGGCTTCACCGAGCTTGCAATCCCTTGCCTTGGTGAAGCTTCCGTCAATGGTGATGACGTCATTTGGTCCATGTATCTTGAGCTTGTTGTAGACAAAGCATGGCCTAACAAGGAAGGAATGGAAGATGTCGCGTCCAAAGATGGCGTGGTACACACTCTTGAAGGGCACCACTTCAAAGGTGATGCGCTCTTGGTGGTAATTGTTGACATCACCAAAGGCGACTGGAAGGGTGATGCAGCCAAGTGAGTTTGCTTGCCGGCCCGGAATGATGCCGTGGAACATGGTGTTGCTCTTTCTTAGCTAGGTCTCCGTTAAGTTCATCTTGTGCAGCGTATCTAGGTACATATGTTGATGCTGCTTCCACTATCCACGAGCACTTGGTGAATTCTATGTCATCAATCAATGGGTTGATGACCATGGCATACTGGTTCTCTATTGGGATAAGGTCTGGATGATCTTGCCTATCCCAAGTAATTGTAATCTCTGACCACCTGACATACTAGGGATCCGGAGGGAGGGTAGCCATCAGTATTCTCAGAGAGATTTTCTGGGCCTGGACGGTGGGAGTGCCAAGGAAAGTGTGGTAGACTGGGGCCTTCTTCTCGAAGGGTTTTTTCCCTTGCCATCGCCCTTGTCGGTGGACTTGGGTTCCACATCTTCGTCCATGTCACTTGAATCCTTGGACTCCTCCTCCTTCTTCTTCCCTTTGCCCTTTCCGCGGGGTATGTTCTTCTAACTTTGCTTGTAGCCGGACTCAGGGTCTTCCTTAAGGTCGTTGACGAACTTGCATCGGTGGCTGGTGTGGGTGGATTTGTTGTTTGCGTAGAGGTGGACGAAACATGGCATATCGCGGTACTCTATGTACGTTTGGGGGACACGGGGCGCAGAAGGTGTTCAATCACTCCTTTGATGCCCATGGCTAGCCCCCCGGCCATGACCACGTTGTCCGCCTCCGCCTCTACCAATGAACGTAGTAGCGACCATGTCGGCTGCTTGCTTCTCTTCTGGCGGAGTATTTTGCTTATTCTTATTGCTCTTCTTGGCCTGAGTAGGGATGGCAATTATCGGCAATGATCCACGAGCGTCATCATCAACGCCAGTGAATTTGCTGGCCATGCCAATCATTGCATTGAGGTTGTTGTCTTGGCGGCGCTTTAGCGTATGCTAGAGCAATGATCCCTTTTCCAGGCCGTCGATGAAGGCGGCCATAGCGGTTTCATGCACCCCCGCGCATGAATTTTTGATGCCAACCCAGCAGGATAGGTAAGCACGATAGGATTTATCCTTTTCTTGCACGCACTGATGTAGGTCACCGATGGTGCAGGGACGTTTGTACATACCCTCGAAGTTCTTGGTGGACGCTTCATGCATGTCCAACCAATTGCAGATTGATTTCTCTGGCAAGTCATCAATCCATTGTCAGGCGGTGCCGGTGAACATTAGCGGGAGGTACTTGACGGCGACATTGGCGTTTCCCCGGTGATGTGGATCGCTTCGTTGTAGTCCTGCAACCACGTGGCTGGCCTGGCAGTGCTGTCATAGGGCTTGATGGTCTTGTCAATCTGGAGACCCTTGGGGTAAGTTGTGGCCCGTATTACTGGTCCAAAATAACGTGGCCCCAGGTATGGGAGCTTCCGTGCTTCTTGGATCTTGTCCAGCCGTGAACATGTATCGTATGACTGTGGTTGCTTCCCTTTTCCATCATGGGGAGGAGAGTTGTGGTGTGATATGTTGGATCTGCCATGTCCTCTGCCATGATGGCTTCTAGGTGGAGCCGGGGGCGGTGGTGGCGGTGGGTTAGCCTTCTTGTTGCTCCCTCCATGCGAGTCCTCACGCCTGTCACGATTGATTATCGGTCGTGGTGCTTCCTTGTGGGATATGCTCATGTGTCCTTCATTTCCGATGCGCTCTTCGCCATGCCGAGGTTGCTCGCCCTGGTCGTGTATAACAATACCGACCTGGGGACGCCTAGGAGGTGGCATGCTTGTGCGGTGGCGTGGTTGTTGCTCCTCGTGACGCCGAGATGGCGGGGGTGGTGGCGATCTACGGGGTGATATGGGTATGGCGCCAGTCCTGTTACACGCATCCCATCGCCTTTGCTCCGTGGAGCCCGTGTGGGATCCTTCGTCGCGGGGAGATCTTGGCCTTTGGTGGCTGTTCAGGGTTGACTAGCAAAGCTCCGAGTTGTACTCAAGCCTCTGCGAGGTGGCCTTTTCCTGTTGCTTGCATGCCTTGGTGACGAGGTCATACACCTGATCAACTGCTTCTGGTGACCTGTCATGTTCAAGGAGGGTCGTGGCGACGACTAGGTTTAGGGCGGGTGTTAGCATTACTTTCTTCTCCTTGGAATCAATGTATGGGGTTGCTTTTGCCAGTTTGGATGGGTCCCGCCCTAACCTGCATCGAACCCCGGGGTCTTCGACAACATGAGCCTGAGCTTTCTTGTCCTTGTGCTTTAGTAGTAGTTGCTTGTACTCAGCTTCCATTGCTCTTGTCGCCTTGATGGATTGCTGCGCCTTGGCCAAATCTCTATCGAGCTGGGCGCCCTGTTCTGCGATGCACTTGGCCTTCCTGAGGATTTCTACACGCTTCTTGTCAAGCTCCGTAACATTCCATATATGGGCGATGGTGATAGGCTCGACGAGGAGTGGGCCATACATCACCTTGTCGGTGGGAGTGACCAAGGGATTGCCAGCTGCAGATGTCGATGCTTGTGGCGGCAAATTTGTTTGCTTGGTAGTATGAGGGCCTGTGGGGAGTTCATGCGCCTGCTGCAGTGGGTTAGCCGAAGGAGGCATGGCTTTGGCCGAACCCGGAGGATCGGCGGCCTTTTTTGCTATTGTCGTGGGCGTGGGCAGAGCTCTCTCAGGTTCTGGTTCCTGCTGATCTTCTTCTATCACGTTCCCAATGGCAACTAGCACCTGACGGGAAGTGGTAGCTTTCTTTGCACGCTCCTCCCTCAATCTCCCTCATAGTAGCGTCATACTCCTACTAGTTGGCGTTTGAGCCGCTGCCATCCACGTTGATGTCAGCGTATAATGCATCCAGCACCAAGTCAGAGTTGGCTTCAGTGTTGTCGATGGTGGAGATGGAGGGGGATGGTGGAGGGTCGTTGTTGCTGCTTCCTTCGACTTCGGGCCCAGGCATAGCCTGAGTGTTCACCTTGGCGTCCATAGTCATTGACTATTGCGACCATCTCGCCAAGGGTGAGAGGGACGGCAGCCTGCTGCCTTCCGGGTGTATGCCAGAGGAGTGTTCCGGGCATGAGCCCTTCCACGAAGTGGTAGACGAGTTCGTCAGCGCGGTCACCTTACAGGGTTTCCCTTACGCTCATCTATCTGGAGAGGTATTCACGAGGAGATTCTCCCTCCCTCTGAACGCATCTGGCCAGATCGAAGATGGTGAAAACGCCGACAAAGTGCAACCTTCGCATCTCTAACACTCGGGGAAGCCAAGCGGATATGTGGGTTGCTTCCACTATATCCTGCACAGGGGCGGTTTGGGTGGGCCTTAAATTTTCCTAACCTGGGTTGTCATACTCTATGGAGAGATATGGCCCAGATTCCTCCGCAAACGTATCCTACCCGTAGGCGGTCCGTGTGGGCCTTGACGACTTTATGACTTCCTAGGAGCTAGGACCCGAGTCGGTTTCCCCGATGAGGATGTGGATGTCTCCGATTGGGACGACGGAGTAGCGGGTAGGGTTCGTCTTTGCCGGGACCTAGAACTCGCCGGGAGGGATGATCAGGACATTGCCGGAGAAGAGGACGCGCCTAATGGCCACGGTGTCGCCAATTCCCGCGAAGAGCTTGGACCTCGCCCGATGTAGAGCTCGAAGCGCCTCTTGCCCCACGGTGGGCGCCAACTGTCGTGGTATTGCCGATGAGTACGCCCTGGAGGGACCCTCACAGAGCGTGTTTAGAGACGTGGGGTAAGGTGGAGAGTTGGCGGTGTCGGGGGGATTATCCCCGGGTACCCCAAAGAGACGCTGCAAGTCAGATAAAAAAGGCAAAAGGGCAAGAGAAATAAGGAAAAATGACAACAAGCAAGTTCTGGGCCGACTGGAGCTCCCCAGCCGGCCCACCGCTACGCCACTGCCGCTCCACCTCCTTCTGGCTGGATCAACCCCGCCTGGGCTGTCCGCCTGGCTCCTAGGCCGTCTAGCCCAGCCGGCTGGCCAGCAGCCGAACCACCTCGCCCTGGCTGGGCCCCTCCTGGCCGGCCCACCTGCTCTGCACCGCCACCACCCAACTTTGCCTTGCCTCTTCCTGGACGGTGCCATCTCCTCTCGCTAGGCAGGTTGGCCCAGCCGGCTGAGCACGTCGCTCCCTCGTGTAGAGATGCCCCCGGGGCTGGGCGATGCCTCCCGATCGCTGTGGCGGTCGACTAGGGCTTCCCTGGATCAATCGTTGGTCCTGGCCGGCTCCCTCCCCCAACCGGTCTCTCCAAGACCAAGATCACTAGCTCTGGCTACGGCAGATATTCCGGAAGATGTACAACAACTGGGGTAGCAACAAGACAAGGACCAGACATCGACAAGACTCAGAGTGCCGAGTCCATGCTGCTCATGTACACACTAGTGTGCATGTACTCTGCTTTATCAGGTGACATAGGCCACAGTGTGCCACTATGTACTACCTCATGCATGACACAGTGTACACAATCAGATGACATAAGCCATAGTAGAAGTTAGGCCAAGTGGGCCCTTTATGTTCCCTGGGCATGCCTTTATAAGTGCACCAGGGAGAGCCTCACTTGGGCAGAGGGAGATCCATCGATCACTCCCACCACACACACTAGTACTAGTCTGATCGATCACTCTTAGCTAGCTAGCTCTCTCTCAGACGAGCACACACATACACATACAAATAGACAGGTGGGGCTCACTACATTTAAGACAGCAGCTAAAGAATATAGCTCAAGGAGCGATTGTAGCCCATATACCACTCATAGTCAGATCGACAGGAGTAGGAGCTTTACCTCATCACGAGGGCTCCGAACCTGGGTACTTCCTGTGTCCAGCTACACTTGCGTGTATCCAATCCCGCCTGTGGACGCCGTCGATAGCTTCCCTGCTAGTCCCCACACCTCTATCTAACCTAGTTAGGTACTGCCGTTCCCAATACAACGACAGTTGGCGCCCACCGTGGGGCTGATGGCTTCGACCGGAGTTCCGTTCCACACGGGACAAATTTTTTCATCATCATCGTCGGCACCGACGCCGCCTCAAGTTGCCCGGGGGCTCGCCGCCTCCACGCCGTTGTCACCGACTCTGCTCCGTCAAGTTTCTTGTGGGCTCGCCACGGCTGCGGTCACTGTCCCGCCGAGAGGCTCGGGGGCTCGCCGCTGCTGCCGCACCGTCATCATCCTCACCGTCTTCGTGCCATCGTGCTCGTCCTCAACTTCGGCAGCCCAGCCGCACGATCGCGTGTCCACGGCAGCCTCCCCTGCGAGCTCCTCCGTGCCGCCGCGCTCCTCCTGAGCTGCCGTTGCACGCCTCTCAGTTCCGTCCACGTCATCACCGTCCATGCATTCGTGTTCATAACCAACCTCCGTGTCCTGATCGCGCCCGCACGTGCCCCCAGCGCATGCGTCTCTGCGTCCACGCGTGAGCCCGTCTCGGCCTCCATCGAGTCGCAACTCCACTGCCTCAAGAATCGCGGGGCTCGGCACCGTTTTCGTCCGCGTCGCCGCTTCCGCACTCGCCCGCGGCTCCAGACTCCTCTCCGCCAGGTGTGCCGCCACGACCGTTCGTGCATCCATTGGAGGCCCCTGGCCCCATCCCTACCTTGCTGCAGCGCTGCACCATGCCCCGTCTGCACCACCTCTGCCACGCGCGAACCACCGTGCACTACAGTTGCGCCTCCACCGGTGCGCCTAGCATAGCCGCGCTCGCCGAGCTCCTCAGCACCAACGCGTTGTCCGAGCTCCTCCCCTAGCGACGCGCTCCATGAATGCCTCCCCGGTTCCCCCGCATCCGGCCGCATGCTCGCCCAGGCCGGCTCGTCTGCCTCCCACCGCTGCATCCGGCACAGCGCCACCGCATCCCCTGCGAGGTCCATGCCCGCACACGTCCTGCCCGTCTGCGGCCCTACGCATGCGCATCTCCTAGCCGCGCGTCCATCACCCGCACCTCCGCCTCTGCCCGCCTTGGGCAAGCTCTCATCCGCCCTTACCGGCCGAGCTTGGGCTGCTCCCCGTCCGGCTGAAGGAAACATACGGGATGGGCGAGGCGAGTCAGTCGAGAGAAAAAAGAAGGAAGGAGAGAGGAGGCGGCGGGGCCGGTTAGGAAAAGCAGAGGAGGAAAAAGTTAAAAAGAAAAGAAGAGGCCGGTTGGGGCCAGCCGGTTAGAGAGAAAAAAGAAGTAAAGAAAAAAGGGAAGGAAAAAAGCGCCGGGTGAGCTGGCCGGTTAGCGAGAAAGAAAGGGAGTACGAGAGAGAAAAAAGAAGTCATGGCCGGTTAGGGCAATCTGATTGAAAAAAGAAAGGGAAAAAATAGAAGAAAGAAAAACCGGCTAGAAAGAGTCGGTTAGAGAAAAAATGAGAGGAAAAAAGTTAGAGGAAAAGATGAGAGAAAAATTAGACTAGACTAATCCGGCTAGAAAAGGAAAGAAAGAAAAATCTCAGATCCGGCTACGTCCGGCTATCCCCGTTTGTCTGTCCGACTCGCCCGGTTCAGACCCGTTCCGGCTGAGTCGGGCCGACTCCGCGCGACTTCGCCCCGTTTGGTTGCCGGTTGGACCAGCTAGACCCCGTTCCGACTGGGCCAGGCCGGCTCGGCGTGTTCTGGCGTGTTTGGCTGTCTGGTCGGCTAGGAACCGAACCCGGCTACGTCGTGTTTGGTTGCATGTCCGGTTGGAGCCAGGCTATCTGGCTAGAACGCCAGTTGGACCGTTCCAGCACCCGCAACGATTACGGAATTGCGCCTTCAACCCTACTATACCGACAGCTACAATGTGAGTGTTTTTCCGACCTCGAGCAACCCTCGAGGTCTCGCCAGATGTTGTTTTCCTTCCTGCTTTCAGTTTTCTGGCGCCAGTAACCCCTACCCGGGGGCTCGCCGGTTGGCCCGGCCTGCTAAATCTGTAAACCGACTGAGTAGTGCGTGACGGTGTCAGAGGCCCACTCTTCGTCTCAGCTATAGACCGCAAGCCGGCTGTCCGGCTAGCAAGAGCAAAAGCCCGAGGCATACCACATGAAAAACGGTGAAGGGTGCGACAGATCAGACATTCCGGCCTTGTGCCTAGTTGGTTTTTTCCAGCTGCTAAGCCTCCAGTACCGTGCGCAATGTACTGTTAGCTCCCCCTTCGGTTCTGGCTCTAGACCGCAACCCGGTTGGCCGGCAAGGACACAGCGTAAACAGCAGAGCGCACGAGAAAGCGACTAAGTGTCCAGAAAAGCACGAGCTAGTTTTTGAAAAATAAAACCGTTATCCGGTTGATAGCATGTGTACTATATGTTGATGTACTAACAACAAGTTCACCTATGTTTGTTTTGCATGACTGCACCGAGTCGGATTTCAAGTACAGATGAAGATTCGAAGCACATGTCTTCGCCAGCTACTTCGAATCTCGGGGGCTACACCCACTAGGTGCGCTGGCGCGCCCCCGGTGTAATCAAGTGCCCCAGTCCAGCTGAAGGCGTTCAGCCAGATAGCAAGTTCTAGGTGTCGAAAAGGGCAAGATAAAGAAGATTCGAAGCACCTGTATCCGTCAGCTACTCCAAATCTCGGGGGCTACACCCCGCGGGTGCGCTCGCGTGCCCCTGCGGGAGTTGTGTTTCTTCTAGGCCGGAGGTGTCCAACTGGACGCCATACAAGAACTTTATCTACAACGACAATGTCAAGTTTTTTGGAGCTCGTGCAAATTTCGCCCTCCGGGTGAAATCAGCGCGCGCTCGGGGGCTAATGTCGGGGGGATTATCCCCGGGTACCCCAAAGAGATGCTCCAAGTTAGATAAAAAAGGCAAAAGCGCAAGAGAAATAAGGAAAAATGACAACAAGCAAGTTCTGGGCCGACTGGAGCTCCCTAGCCGGCCCACCGCCATGCCACTGCTGCTCCACCACCTTCCGATTGGATCAGCCCCGCCTGGGCTGTCCGCCTCGCTCCTAGGCCGACTAGCCCAGCCGGCTGGCCAGCTGCCGGACCACCTCGCCCCGGCTGGACCGCTCCTGGCCGGCCCACCTGCTCTGCACGGCCACCACCCGGCTTTGCCTTGCCTCTTCCCGGACGGCGCCATCTCCTCTCCCTCGGCAGGTTGGCCCAGCCGGCTGAGCATGTCGATCCATCATGCAGAGACGCCCGCGGGGCTGGGCGATGCCTCCCGATCGCTGTGGCGGTCGACTAGGGCTTCCCTGGATCGATCATTGGTCCTGGCCAGCTCCCTCACCCAGCCGGTCGCTCCAAGACCAAGATCACCAGCTCTGGCTACGGCAGATATTCCGGAAGATGTACAACAAGTGGGGTAGCGACAAGACAAGGACCAGACATCGACAAGACTCAGAGTGTCGAGTCCATGCTGCTCACGTATGCACTAGTGTGCATGTACTCTGCTTTATCAGGTGACATAGGCCATAGTGTTCCACTATGTACTACCTCATGCATGACACAGTGTACACAATCAGATGACATAAGCCATAGTAGAAGTTAGGCCAAGTGGGTCCCTTATGTTCCCTAGACATGCCTTTATAAGTGCACCAGGGAGAGCCTCACTTGGGCAGAGGGAGATCCATCGATCACTCCCACCACACACACTAGTACTAGTCTGATCGATCACTCTCAGCTAGTTACCTCTCTCTCAGACGAGCACACACATACACATACAGATAGACAGGTGGGGCTCACTGCATTTAAGACAGTAGCTAAAGAATACAGCTCAAGGAACGATTGTAGCCCATATACCACTCATAGTCAGATCGGCAGGAGTAGGAGCTTTACCTCATCACGAGGGCTCCGAACCTGGGTACTTCCTATGTCCAGCTACACTTGCTTGTATCCAATCCCGCCTGTGGACGCCATCGATAGCTTCCCTGCTAGTCCCCACACCTCTATCTAACATACTTAGGTACTGCCGTTCCCAATACAACGACAGGCGGGTACGAGGTAACCCAGCTTACCTAGGTGAAATGGATTGTATGGGCACCTAGAGGGGGGGTGAATAGGTGCTACACCAATTTTTAATTCTTTTTCAATTTTAGGCTTAGCACAAAGGTAAATTCTCTAGATAAACTAATGTGTGAAATTTCCCTATATGCAAACCTATCTACTAGCGAGTAAAGAGCGAGTGAAAGAGGAACGAGTGAACCGAAGTGAAGCACGCGGAGACACAGGATATGTTTGACCGCAGTTCCTTCCTTGTTAAGGGAAGTACGTCTGCGTTGGAGGGGTGGGCGGTACTAAGACCACCACGCCAGAAAAGGCCTCACCCTGTTCTCCGATGGATCTCGCCACAACAGGCCTAATCCACCTTCCACTATAGGTACCCTTCGAGGCGGGCACCGGCGCCTTTACACAACTAGCGGGGCAACAACTCCACAACAACTTGGAGGCTCCCGAAATGACAACAAGCTGCCACAAGAACAAAGTTGTCAAATACAATAACAAGACCTAGGTATTAACAAGAATACTAGATCAAGGATTTCTCCAAGTGAATGGAGAGGAGTTGAAGCGCTTGATTCTTGATGTTGATGATGAACTTCTCCTCCTTCAATTCCACCAAAGATCAAGACCTTCGGGTGGTTGAAGTGGGAGATCGAGATTTAGAGCTCTTGCACAAGGTCTGGTCAAATTCGAGTGAATCAAGAAGTCTGGACGTTGGGGAAGAAGGGGTACTTATACCCCCTTCCAAAAACCAGTCGTTGCACACTTTGGGGGCCGGATTATCCGGCCCAAGTGAGGGCCGGATTATCTGGTCTGCGGAAACTCCGCCCCAGACTCGGAATATCCGACAGATAATCCGCCTCCTCACAGTGAGACGTGCCGAGCTTGCCCTTGATCATCTTCTGGGGGCCGGATTATCCGGTCCTATGCGAAGGCCGGATTATCCGTCCTGGGGAAGAAAAACCGCCCCAGTTCGGATTTTCCGGGAGAAAATCCGACCGGATACCGAGCGACGCGCCTTGGCTCCTTTTGCTCGAAAACTGGGGGCCGGATTATCCAGCCCTTGCGAAACCCAGATTATCCGGCCTGGGGAGGAAAAACCGCCCCAGTTCGGATTTTCCGGGAGAAAATCCGACTGGACACAGAGCGACGCGCCTTGGCTTCCTTGAGAGATGAGGTAGGCCGGATTATCCGGCCCTTGGAGGGGCGGATTATCCAGCTCCCCTCAAAACTTCCTGCACACTTTGCACACATGAAAAGTCTCCATAGTATTGTTATCTAACACGCAAAACAAAGGAAAACATGAAATGTTCTTTCACTAGGTTCAAGTCCCACAACGGTGGCAGAACTCTATTCCTGCTATAAATCACTATAATGGCAATACGCTAGGTTACAAAGATTGGTTCTCTGTGAGTGGGTGTTGTCTATCGTATTTGACGTCGTGCCCTAAAGGCTCCCATAGGTCCGGCTTATAAAGGTACCAGAACCTAGGGTTACAGGGAAAGGACCTTGCCGGATGATACGTCTAAAACGTATCTACTTTCCCGAACACTTTTGCTATTGTTTCTCCTCTATACTTGTGTGATTTGGATACAACTAATGCGGACTAACGCTGTTTTCAGCAAAATTACCTTGGTGTCTACTCTTTGTGCAGAAAATCAACTATCAGGAAAAATCCCGAAAAATATGCCAAAAATCTTATTTCACCCGAAGACTCCAGGAGCCAGAATACGAGACGGAGAAGAGCCAGGGGTGGCCACACCACCTGGTGGCGCAGGCCAGGCCAGGCCGCGCCAGGGGGTGGTGTGGGCCCCCCAGGCACCCCCTCGGCCTCTCTCTTCACCTATAAGGAGCCTTCTGTCCGAAAAACTTCGGGGGGTTCGACGTTTTTCCAGAAGGAGTTCCGCTCTGCCGCCACCACCAGATTCCACGAAACAGCACCAGAAACTCCGTTCTAGCACCCTGCCGAGACAGGGAATTGGAGGAGATCATCGTCATCATCATCACCATCGCTTCTCCATCGACCATCCATGTTTCCCCCATCTATGATTGAGTAATCCCCCGTTGTAGGCTATGGGGATGGTACAGATTGGATGAGATCGTTCATGTAATGGCATCAGATTGTTAGGGCATGGTGCCTAGTATCTTTTATTAGTGCTTTATGACTTTGTTGCGACTTGTTGTGCTTAATGCTTGTCACTAGGGCCCGAGTGCCATGATTTCAGATATGCACATATTATTGATTCATTATGATAGTATTGTTTTTGGTCTTATCTACAAGTTGTATACACATGTTGTTGTCCGGAACCTATGGCCCCGAAGTGACAGAAATCGGGATAACCAGAAGGGAGAGGCTTTGATGTGAGGATCACATGTGTTCACGGAGTGTTAATGCTTTGCTCCGGTGCTTTATTAAAAGGAGCACCTTAATTGCCAGTAGTTCCCTAGAGGCCCCACTACAAACGGGCTGGCAGGACAAAAGATGTTGTGCAAGTTCTCATTGCGAGCACGTATGACTATATATGGAACACATGCCTAGGATTGTCTAGTACTTGGATGCTTTATCTTATTTATCTGCAATTGCCCTATGTTCTGATTGCTATGTGAATTGTCTTATCCATGCAAAGCCCGTCCATCCATCCCTATGCCTACCGCACTTGAATCCCACTGTTTACTGCTTTGGTTACTACTGTCTTTTCTTTACTACTGCTGTTACTTTACTATTCCTACTACAAAATTATTGCTACTGATAAACTGCTGTGAGCAAGATTGTTTCCAGGTGCAGCTGAATTGACAACTCAGTTGTTAAGGCTTATAAATATTCTTTGGCTCCCCTTGTGTCGAATCAATAAATTGGGTTTCACTTCCCTCGAAAATACTGCGATACACCCCCTGTACTTGTGGGTCATCAAGACTATTTTCTGGCGCCGTTGCCGGGGAGCATAGCTTTATTTATCAAGTTCACTTGGATTCTCTATTGTTCGCTGCTATCCATCCATCATGGGTAAGTCTCGTGATGGCAAGGTTCCTATTTTACCATCCACTACAAGAAGAGGTACGGTTCTGAACACCTCTGCTGCTCTTGATTCACCGTTTGTTTTGAGTAAGTTCCTTACACCACCACATACATGCTACACACACTGCTACTACTGCCGAATCTGAAACTTTGGATGCTTATGATGCTGCTTCTACTGTGCTCGATAAGAGTGGTTCATTAGGTCCTTTCCTAGATGCTACGATTGCTAGAACTATAGCTGGAAATACCAAAACTCCTAATGAAGACACTACCAGACCTGTTAGCTCACCTGAGTCTAGTGAGAGTTATGATATTGAAGATGGTTATGTTGAGATGACCGATGAGTTTATTAAAGAATGTAAGAACACCCATGATAGGAGCGTTGCTAAGAGTCTCCTTGAGAGGCGTACTATTAGACCCAAATTGTCTCCTACTGCTAAGTTTGCTGCTTCTCCCCTAAAAATTACAGATGAAGATTATGATTTCTCTCTCGATCTATCTTACATAGCTATTGTCGAGAGAGAACCTTTTTGTGGGACTAAGAATTAAAGTGCGGTAGCACATATGAATGAACTTTCTACCATGAGTGGCTTGTTTTTTGATGATATTAAGATGTGTACTTACTTTGTTGCTAAGATTTTTCCCTTTTCACTAAAAGGAGAAGCTAAAACTTGGTTTAGTAATTTACCTCCTGGATCTATTGATAGCCCTGAGTGCTTGATTAGTACTTTCCTGCAGAAATATTTTCCTCCCAGTGCTAGACATGCTATTTTGCAGGAACTTTTTGATTTTAAACATGGAGAAAAAGAGGTATTGCTCGAATCTTGGGCAAGGTTTTGTGCTTTGATTCATGCACAGGCTGGAAGTCCTTTACCTAAGAATGAGCTTCTTGATATATTTTATAATGGACTAACCGAGGAATCTAGGACATACCTAGATAGTTGTGCTGATTGTGTTTTCAGGAATAGGACTCCAAAGGAAGCTGAGGAATTAATGGCTAAAATAAGCAAGAATTATGAAGATTGGACTCCTCCTAAACAAGCTATACCTGAAGTAATTGTATCTGAACCATCTATTCCTTTGCCTATTCCAACATCAAAGAAGAGGGGAGTTATTGAATTAAATGATGAAGTGATGAAGGAAGCTAAGAAATGTCTTAAGGAGAAGGGAATTAAAGCTGCAGATGTCAAGAATTTACCTCCTATAGAAGAATTATGTAAGCTTATTCCCTACTCATCCACTATTGAGGTACACTCTCTCCAACACTTTGATGAAGGTGATATCCCTTACTATAAACCTCCTGATCAATGCTTAGAAGAATTTGATATCTTTATTGTTAAGCAAGATAACTTTAATAAAAGGGTGCAAAATCATCTAATGGAAAACACTAGAGCTGTTGTTGAGTTGAAAGATATTGTGGAAAGAACCTCTAATGATGTTAAAATGATTGTTAAACACTTTCAAATGGTTCAGACTCAAATAGATCAACTCGTTAAAGTGCAAAACGACTTGCTAGTTAATGCTGCTAAATCTCATTAGGAACTACTTCAACGATCGCGGCCTCAACATTCGCAATTTCTCTAGGTCTGCCATGGGTGCCGCTCTGGTACAGTTCTCTGATACTTGTGCTAGGGATACTGCTATTGAGCATAGTCCTTTCTTTGTTGGAGACAGCATTCTTAGGGTGATCCCCCATAATAGAGGTCTGAACCATAGAAACATGACTTTTACACATGATGTCTGGTTGATGATGGTCAATTTCCCACAAGATGCATGGCTAGTTGATAAATTTAGAGAATCTGTCAGTGAATTTGGAAAATTCTTAGTCTGGAACAGAGATTACTCTAACAGAGCTAGAGTCCTGGTTAAAGTCAGAGTGCCAGATATACTTGAAATCCCTATTAGCCTGGTCCTAGGAGACAATACCAGTGATGAAGGACATGGTCATTCCTGGACTGTGGTGATTTATGTGCTGTAGGCTAGAGTGATTGGTGGACTTGGTGGTGATGAGGACCCTCTTCCACCTGATGGTGGTAACCCACACCCCATGCCCCAACCATTTGGTGGACACTGGGATGATATGGTGCATGACCATGTTCCTGAAGAACCAGCTAATGCTACACCTGTGATACCCAATGTTGTAATACCATATGGAAATGCTACACCTGCTGCTGACATTGAACCAATGATTGCTACCCCTCCCCAGCTCAGTCCTGCACATGCTGACCATATGGCTGAACTTGAACCAATGATGGAAGCTATGGATTCCTTCAATGCCATCCATGGTCTGCTTACTAACATGGTTAAGAATGCACACACTACTCTGGACAACACTGATATCTCTTGTATCCATGGTGCTGGATTCCAAATTCTTGATGTTGATACTGAACATGGAAAACAGAGGAAGTGTCTTCTGAAACTTTATGCAACTGCACCTCATGTGCCAGCTTCATCATCTATTTGCATCACTGAAATCTCTGACAATATTGTGCGGGATACATCTATTGGTGGATCTTCTGCGGCCAATGAAGACTACATCCCTCTGGTGACCAAACGCAAATTACTGGCTCCAAAGGCTGTGACTACTGTCAGACGCAGTAAAAGGATTGCCAACCAATCAGAGGGGTTCAAGAACAAAGATGCTGCAGATAAAGCCCAGGAGAAAGAATGTTCATCCCTGATCAATACCTCAGGCAAATCCAGGAAGGTGGCCAAAAGCAAAGCTCCACCTGTCCTCCCTGTTGACACCATCCAGTCTATTGGTATCAATCAAGCCTGATATCTCCTAGTGAGATCTCAGAGGACAAGCTCTTCTCAGAAAGTGGCTAATGTTACTACACCCCTCTGCATGTAATAATGTGTGTCATATATGTTTAATGACACACAGTTTTATGTTTCTGAAACTTCATCTACTTGATACTATCTGGCATGTAATAAGCACTTCTTTATTGCTCATGATGAGCAGAACCATATCCCTATATCTGCTTATGTACCTAGATGTCTATTTATCACCTTTTATGCTATTTTCATCATCAACACCTTTGTGGGATTTTCAATCTGGGGCCAAGATGATTTTTTTACTTCCATTTGATCAGCCAGCTGTCCCCAATTTATACCTGATTAACTATGTTGATCAGAACCTGTGGTACCCTCATATTTTGAATTATGAATAGGAACTAGATGATTCTTGACTGGAATGTTAGAGGCATCAATTCTGATCTGAGGCATGATCAACTTAGAGAAAAAGTTAACTCTTGCAATTGTGATATTATCTGCCTCCAAGAAACTAAAAGGGAAGAATTCGAACACTCATATTTAAGGAAGTTCTGTCCCGGGAGATTTTCTCACTTCGCATTTTCTCCTTCACTTGGCAATTCTGGAGGATTAATTACTATTTGGAATGGTAGCCTTTTTCTGGGGAGCTTCTTAGTCAATCGAAATTTCACCTAACTATGGCTTTTACATGTAAACACTCTGGTATCACCTAGATCTTGACCAATATTTATGGGCCTGCACACAATGAACACAGAGCTGAATTTTTCAATTGGATGCATAATATTGATACCTCCAATTACCCTTTCTGGATGCTAGTGGGTGATTTCAACCTCATTAGAAGCCCTGATGACAGAAACAGAGAGGGTGGTGATGCTCATAATATGATGCTCTTCAACAATGTGATTCAGTCTCATGATCTTATGGAAGTCCCACTAAAAGGAAGAACATTCACCAGGAGCAACATGCAAGACCCCCCTATTCTTGAAAAGCTGGATTGGATTTTTACATGTCCTTTATGGACCACAACTTTCCCCAACACTATGGCTCACCCACTCTCCAGAATTGGATCTGATCATACTCCCATCAGTATCCAAGTGGGCACTTCCATACCTAAAGCTCAATTATTCAGATTTGAGAACCACTGGCTGGAATATGATGGTTTCTATGATACTGTGAATACCCTCTGGAACTCAGCTCCCTATTTAAGTGATACTGCCCTTGCTATCAACTGCAAATTCAAACATCTCAGAGCTGGACTTAAAAAATGGTGCAAGAAGTTTTCAAACCTAAATCAGACTATTGAAAACTGCACATTTATCTTGGCATTACTTGAAGGAATTGAGGATCAGAGACCACTTGCTCTACATGAGAAGAATTTTAAAAAGATTTTCATGGATCATACCAATAAGCTCCTGGAGGCTAAAAGAATATATTGGAAAAGTAGAGCCAAAATCAAATGGGCCAAATTGGGAGATGAAAACACCAAATTTTTCCATGCTATGGCTACCCAGAGCTTCAGAAGAAATCTCATCACCCATATCAAATCTGAAGACAATTTGATTCTGACTGAGCATGAACTTAAAGATGCTGCAATCTGGCAATCTTACAAACACAGACTTGGCACAGGTGAAAATATTACTAATGACATCAACCTTGATGAATTGATTGCACCTAGAAGTAACCTTCTACACCTGGATGATCCATTCACAAATGATGAGATTGAATCTGTGATCAATGACTTTCCTTCTGATAAAGCACCTGGTCCTGATGGATTCAGTGGTAAATTCCTCAAGAAATGCTGGCATATTATCAAAGAAGATTTTGTAAAACTGGTACAGGAGTTCTATGCTGAATCAGTAAATTTGAGTGCCATCAACACTGCTTTTATTACTCTCATCCCCAAGATAAATGATCCTGAGACCATGAATGACTACAGACCCATATCTCTGGTTAGTCTTCCTCTTAAATTCATCACCAAGATAATGGCTAATAGACTCCAGAAGGTTATCAAACCCATTATACATAATAATCAATATGTATTTATTAAAGGGAAAAATATTCATGATTGCCTGGGATGGGCATTTGAATATCTTCACATCTGCCATGTGTCAAAGAAGCCAATTATTATTCTGAAGATTGATTATGAGAAAGCATTTGACAAGATTGAATATAATGCAATTATTAATATGCTGAATGCCAAAGGTTTTGGCCCCAAATGGATTTCCCTGGTAAGATCTATACTGTACTCTGCATCCACCTCAGTGCTACTGAACGGTGTCCTAGGGAAAAAAAATTCTACAAAAGAGGTGTCAGACAAGGAGACCCCTTGTCCCCCCTTCTATTTGTTTGCACTGCAGAATTACTACAGGAAATTGTCAATGATGCCTAGCACAGAAATGAAATCAGCATGCCTCTTGATAATGACTATGGGCAAAAATATCCAATTATTCAATATGTTGATGACACCCTGCTGATTATGCCTGCTGATAGTCTACAACATAATAACCTCAAGACCAGACTCCAACAATTCAGCAACATGACAGGGCTTATGGTAAATTATGACAAATCTACTCTGGTGTCTATCAATATAACAGTGGAATTTGCATCCCAACTGGCTTCTGATTTTGGATGCAAATTGGAGAAATTGCCTTTCACCTACCTGGGTCTCCCTCTTGGTACCACAAGACCATCTATTGATAGCTTGATGCCCATTGTTTCAAAATTTGACAGAAGATTATCTGGACTATCTTCTCTCATGTCATATACAGGAAGACTCACATTACTGAATTCTGTATTAAATTCTATTCCCATCCATGCCATGTGCTCTTTCAAAGTCCCTTTAACAATTTTTACCCATTTTGAAAAGGGTGGCAGACAGTTCCTCTGGGCGGGAAAAGATATCCACAAACATGGCAAATATCTTGCTAAATGGGACTTGGTATGTAGACCAAAAGATCAAGGAGGTTTAGGAGGCATAAACCTCAGGGTACAAAACCAAGCTCTTTTATTGAAGCATATTCATAAATTCTACAACAGGGCTAATATACCATGGGTTGATCTTATTTGGAAAGCTTACTATCAAGTTGACTCTGCCCCACATTCAATGAATCATATTGGTTCTTTCTGGTGGAGAGACTGTATGAATTATGTGGGTATTTACAGATATTTGACTCACTGCAAAATTGGCAATGGAAAATCTATGCTGCTATGGAAGGATCTATGGAAAGGTGAATGCTTTGAAGATAGATACCCACACCTACACTCTTTCTGCCACAATGATACTTTGACCATGGCCAAGGCAATCACTACAGCTGAAAATGATTTCTATGAACTTTTTCAACTCCCCTTATCCATCATTGCTCATGAGTAGTTTACTGTTATGTTGGAAAATATCAGAAGCATAAACCACACATACGACCATGATTCATGGTACTTTTCCTGGGGGGAGACTTTCAAAACCAGAAATATCTACAGATCACTCATTAGGGCACACCCAACACCAAAACCCATTCTGGATATTTGGAAATCATGCTGTCTTCCAAGACACAAATTTTTTGCTTGGCTGCTACTGCATAAGAGGCTAAACACCAAGGATTTAATGACAAGAAAAAACTTCTTTGTGGAATTCAATGATTGTGTTATATGTGACACCTGTCCTCAGGAAACCTTGCTGCATCTGTTTTTTGAATGTAGTTTCAGCCAAGGGTTCTGGTGGGCCTTGGGACTTGAATGGAACACAGATATGGAGATTCATCAGATGATCAATGATGCTAGAAGTAGATTCAGTCCCAATTTTCTTATGGAAATTATCATCACTGGATGCTGGAGTATATGGGAGCAAAGAAATGGTTATATTTTTAGGAACCTAAATCCCTCAATCACTAGATGTATTTCTTTTTTTAAAAGCAACCTTTACCTTGACTATGCATAGAGCTAAACCTAGTCTCAAGGAAGGTATGCAAGAGTGGCTTGACACACTATGAATGTAAACATCTGTAACATCTTTATTGATTGAGCCTGGCTAAATCTTCTGTACATTATAAAAGTTATAAAATGACATAGTAGGGGACTTCCCTACTGTTTTTTGTCAAAAAAATGCTGCTAAAGAAAAAACATGCTTATGAAATTAGAACTAGAAGTGGAGTTGCTACCCAGGATCCTCTATATCCTGCGGGGCATCCCAAAAGAATTGAGCAAGATTCTCAACAAGCTTAAAATGGTGGTTCTACTCGTAAGAAAAGGAAAAAAGAAACATAAAACTATTGTAGAACCCTCTGAACCTGCTATAGATCCTAATAGTATACCTATCTCTGATGCTGAAACTGAAAATGGTAATGAAGAAAATGTTGTTCCTAATAAAGAAAAAGTTGAAGAAGAACCTGAAAACCACACTAACAATACTAAATACACCAAAGAAGATTTTATTGCTAAGAAACATGGTAGTGAAAGAGAACCTTGGGTCCAAAAACCTATGCCTTTCCCTGATAAGAAACACAAGTCAAAGGAAGATGAACACTATAATAAGTTTTGTGAGTGGATGAAGCCTTTATTCTTGCAAATTCCTTTGACTGATGCTATTAAATTGCCTCCTTACTCAAAGTATATGAAGGACATTGTCTCGAATAAAAGGAAAATCCCTAATGAAGAAATTTCTACTTTGCTTGCTAATTATTCCTTCAATGGTAAGGTTCCTAAGAAACTTGAGACCCAGGGATTCCAACTATCCCTTGCTCTATTAAGAACAGTTATGTTAGAACTGCGTTGTGTGATTTGGGAGCTGGAGTTAGTGTTATGCCTTTCTCTCTCTATAAGAGGCTTCAACTTGAAAAATTAATACCAACTGATATATCTTTGCAAATGGCTGATAAATCTACCACTATTCCTGTGGGTATATGTGAGGATGTACCTGTTCAGGTGGCTCACAATTGCTTGATACTAACTGATTTTGTTGTGCTTGAAATGCCTGAATATGATAATATGTCTATTATTCTTGGGAGACCTTTTCTTAATACTGCAGGAGCTGTTATTAATTGTAATCAAGGAAAGGTGACCTTCAATGTTAATGACAAGGAACATACTGTCTATTTCCCCAAGAAGATTGAAAGGACATATGGTTTGAATTCAATTGAACATGTTGAAGGCATTCAAGTTGGAGAAATATATTGTCCCATACCAAGAGAAAAATTTGAAACTATTATGATTGGGACCATTGCTATCAAGGTTAAGGTAACATAATCATTAGTGGAGTACAAAGTTTTTTCTTATATGCAATTGTTTTGGTAGCAAGACTTGATCAACCTTGCTAACAAAAGGATTCCATTGAACAAAACAATGTTTTCATTATGATTATCTCCGTTTATTTCTATCCTTTGCATTTTAGTTTTTGCTTTCTTTTAGTTTTCTTTGTGTTGTTAGTTGCTTGCATGCTATAACTTCGGTAGTTCTAGCCTTGTTTTGTCCTTGCATCATGTTTCCAAAAGAAAAAAAATTGTCTGTCAGAAAAATCATTCTTCTATTTCTGAAAAATGCCCAAAAATGAAGTGTCTCGAAAAAATCCAGAAAATTCATATTAATTTTTTACGTAAAAAAAGGGGCAGAGGAGTACCTGGGAGGTACCAGGGGGCCCACCAGGAAGGCACACCACATGGTGGCGCGACCAGCCTTGGGTGGCGCCATGCCTTGGTGTGGGCCACCCCTGGCCCCCCACTAACTCTCTCACCTGCCACTTTCTTCTCTCTCTCGAGTAAGCTCTAGTTCATAGCTCAAAATCGCGTTCTTGCTGTGCTTGCTCTCGATTTTTTCGATCTCCTTGCTCAGCCCATCTTTCTTGCTGAAATTTGGAGCATTTGTTCCCTGGTATGTGACTCCTCGCCTTGTCCAAGTAGATTTGTGTTTAGTGGATTATATGTTGAGTATTTTGCTGCTGTAGGTGACTGGTTATGAGAGCTTGTAAGCTTGTTTGATGCTTAGAGATATAGTTTTGATGCATGTTTAGGCCTCTTGCAAGTCCCTATGAGTAGAATCCTTCATTATATTTACTTTGCAATCACTTGTTTAATAGGTGTTTAAATTTCAGAATAGAAGATGAGTGAACATCACCTAAACCAACATGAGCTTTGGGTGCCTGAGGTAATGAAGGTCCACCGAGAGGAGGAAGTTTTTCCCTCCATTTATCCATGCCCTGAGTTCATGAGAGCTGCAGGATTCTACAAGATTTCCACACTTTGGTTTCTAATGCAGGGTTAGAGCACTTTTTGGAAGATGAACCTTGTCAATTTGTGAAGCTAACCATGTCTGTGGTGCAGGATTTCCAATTTAGTCACTCTTTGCCTAACCCCATGGTCCATTACAAAATTTACAATATTGCTGTCAACCTTTCTCTTGATGATTTTTGTGCAGCTATTAAGGTACCTCAATGGGGATCATGTAGGAAGATTAAAGAGAGACTGAAACCACTCATGGATTTATATGCAGAAATTTGTCAAGGGAGTAGCTTCTTAAAGGAGAGTGGAAAAATCCGTAACATTCATCTTCCCTCCATTCGCTACTTTTCCTACTTTATTGCCAAGTGTGTTCTTGCTAGGAAAACTGCCAATAAGTTATCTTCGTTTGATTTAGCATTTATCTCTGCTGCTCTTAGACGAGATAGGTCTTACAACTTGGGTGCTTTGATAGCTTTCCGTCTTGCTGCTAACCGTGAGAAAGGTGGAATTTGTGGAGGCCTCATTGCTTCTCATTTGCTAGCATTGCATGGTTTAGTGCCTCATCATCTAGACCTACAGTTTCCCATAGAGAGGCTTGATTTTAATTCCATGATGCAGCATAAATTTATTTCCTCATGGGCTAGTTTGAGTGAGTTATCTTATGAAATAACCTTTCTCAAAGCTGGTTGGAGAAAGAGCAAGTCCGAGTGTGTTATTCTTTTGCCTGCATCTGTTTTGTTTAACCTTGATAACAGGAAAGGATGGTCCCTCACTGAGGAGGATCTTTACATGTACTTGGGAGAGCTCTCCCAACAGGAGCAGGACACTAGAAGGGAGGTCACGGATGATTCGGTCCAGCCCTCGAATGAGGGAGAGTCTTCATATCAGCAGCCCGCTTATGATTGGGGAGCTTCCTCTTCTTCTCATGGGCCCAGCTACGACCATTCTTACCAAGATCCTCCCGCTTGGAACCCCTATTCGTACATGGATTGATACCCACTTAGGCCAAAAGCCTAAGCTTGGGGGAGGTACGCCGACACCGCACTCATCTTCATATCATGTTGCGTCGGTACTTTGTATATTCATGTTTTCGTTCTCTTTTTAGTTTTTGTTCTTCTTTGCTTTTGCTTTCTAAAAACACAAAAAGACCAAAAATATTTGTGTTGTTTCTCTTTGGTTTGCTTCTCCTTTTTGCCTTGGTTTGCTTTTCCCTTTTGCTTTGTTTGAACTTTTTGAAAAACCCAAAAAGATTTTGCTTTGTTTGTTTTTCCTTTTGGTTCTTGTTTAAAAATCGAAACACCAAAAATATTTGTCGTTCTTCTTTGGTTTCGCGATTTTGCTTCAGGGTTCGGCAGTCCTCAGTGGATATTGGTTTCATATTATTATTCAAGCCACACAAGTGAAGAGCAATAATGAGGATCAATGACAACTTGAGGCATGGTAAGAGGCTGGTAACAAACTCTATTTGTTTTCATTTTTGTACATATACTCATCACTGTGGGCATGCTCAGTCCATTCATGTAGAGTGTATGTTTTCTTTGGATGCTTAATAGTTCTTGCTTTCTTATGATTAGCTCCAGCTCGCTAATAGTTTGTAGCATGTCTTATGAATGTTTGCTTGCATTGCTCTATTCATAAATTGGTATGACACCGTGGTATCCTCCTCTGAATGTTTCATTTGAATTGACTTGGCACATGATCACGCATGCACAGGACTATGATAATCAGTTAAGCCTTGATGAATTATTTTTCCTTGAGGATCTTGAATCACTTTCATGCCATGAGTAGTCCTGTTTTGTTGCAAGCATGATAATGACAGCTATTGCTCTCTTGTTTGTCGCTCCCTTACTATTGCTAGCCTTCACTTCCACTGAGTGTTTTACTCATGTTTTCAATTCCCTAAACCAAGTATTTCCAAAGTGTCCACCATACCTACCCATTAGCATCATTTTCTACCTCCGTGCATATTCAATATGCCTTGTTTTCTTTCGAATAAAATGTTTGCTTGTTATGTGAAAGTTAGTTAGTAAAGCTCTCACGAACTTGATGGCACACTTTATTTTCTTGCACTTAATAAACCTGAACCATTGCGTCCTTCTTTGTTGTGCATCTGCTTGCGCTTTATGAGTTGAAGTTAGCAGAACCATGTATCATGGGGACCGCTTTCAACGCTTCATAGGTATTTTGTGATGGGTTCGTAGCATGGAAAACAAAAAAATTCTACCGCAAGAACGAACAAAACCTAGATCTAATCTAGATAAAAGCCAAGATCTAATCTATTAGACAT
Source organism: Avena eriantha (assembly GCA_910589775.1). Taxonomy (NCBI): domain Eukaryota; kingdom Viridiplantae; phylum Streptophyta; class Magnoliopsida; order Poales; family Poaceae; genus Avena; species Avena eriantha. Next base: position 82,076,659 of record OU342745.1, read on the forward strand.
GAGCAACGAGATAGATGGGAACTAACCCTCCTAGATCCGAAAGCGTTAACGAGATTAGATCTCGTGGTTGATGTAGTCGATCACTTGCCGATCTCAAGATCGTGTGGACGATCCTTCCGGCGTCGCGTTCCAGCAGCGCTTCCGCCTTCGGTCAAGTAGACGATCCTTCCGGCGTCGCGTTCCAGCAGCGCTTCCGCCCTTGGTCAAGTTGACGATGCTTCCGGCGCCACGATTCGGCAGCGCTTCCGCAGTCGGTCACACGTGCGGAGTCGAAGCAGACCTTCCTCTCCCCGTTCCAGCGAGCAGCGGAGGTAGTAGATCTTCTCCACGGAATCCCAGCAGCACGACGGCGTGGTGGTGGTGGTGGAGTAGAGAATTCTGCAGGGCTTCGCCTATGCCTGTGTAGAATATGGTGGAGGAGAGAGGCGGCAGAGATTGGACGTTATGAGAGCAAGGGAGGAGGGGGCGCCCCTGCCCCTCTATTTAAAGAGGGGATGGCGCCATGGGGAGGGGAGTCCTTGTAGGACTCCTCTCCTCCCTAGGCCGGCGGGTTGGAGGTGGGGGGAGGAGTCCTCCTCCCCCACGAATCCGTATCTTGACCCACCAGGACTCCTTGATCCCTATCTTGATTTTCAAGCAAACTCCAAGATATCTTCCAGAACCTTCCGGAACATTCCGAAACCTTCTAGAACTCTCATACAAACACTCCGGAACATTTTCTTTCTCATAAAATGATCTCCTATATATGAATCTTATTCTCCGGACCATTCCGGATCTCCTCGTGATGTCCCGAATCCAATCCAAGACTCCGAACAACATTCGGTCTCCAACGCACATTCCATATCTACTTAAAACAACTTCGAACCTTAAGTGTGTCACCCTACGGTTCATGAATATGTAGACATGATAGAGACACATCTCCTATCAATAACCATCAGCGGGACCTGGAGATCCATAATGGCTCCCACATACTCAACGATGACTTCGCGATCGATTGAACCATTTACATACGAAACTAATTCCCTTTGTCTCGCGATACTATACTTATCCGAGGTTTGATCGTCGGTATCTCCAAACCTAGTTCTACCTCGTTACTGATAAGTACTCTTTACTCGTTCCGTGATATGTCATCCCTTGTGACCTAGTCACATGCTTGCAAGCTAACTAGATGACATTCCACCGAGAGGGCCCAGAGCATATCTATCCGTCATATGGATGGACAAATCCCAATCTTGGTTCATGCGCTTCAACACATACTTTCAGAATACCCAATGACACTTTTATAAATACCCAGTTATGAAGCGGCGTTTGATGTCATCAAAGTATTCATCCGGTGATGGTGATTAACATAACCTCATGGTCGAAGGAATATGTTACTATGTGATTGAAAGCTTACAGCAATACGAACTTAATGACTTGATCTTATGCTACGCTTACTATGGGTGTGTGTCCATCATATCATTCTCCTAATGATATGACCTTGTTATTAATCACATCCTAATGTCCATGATCAGGAAACCATAATCATCAATTAATCAACAAGCTAGTTCAACAAGAGGCTTACTAGGGACTCTTATATGTTTACAAAACACACATGTATCAGTGTTTCCTAATAATACAATTATAGCATGGGATGTAAACATTCATCATAAACACAAAGATATAATAATAATCACTTTTATTATTGCCTCTTGGGCATATCTCCAACAGTCTCCCACTTGCACTAGAGTCAATAATCTAGATTACATGGTAATATACCGAACACCCATGGCGTTTTGGTGTTGGTCATGCTTTGCCCTAGGGAGAGGTTTAGTCAACGGATCTGCCACATTCAGATCAGTGTGTACTTTGCAAATCTTTATGTCACCATCTCGGACATACTCGCGAATAGTGTGGAAACGTAGCTTGATGTGCTTCAGCTTGCTATGTGACCTTGGCTCCTGCGCATTAGCTATGGCACCTGTGTTGTCACAGTAGATGGCCATCGGGTCTAACGCACTGGGAACCACGCCGAGTTCAGTAATGAATTCCTTCATCCAAACGGCTTCTTGTGCAGCCTCCGAAGCAGCTATGTATTCTGATTCAGTTGAAGATTTCGCCACAACGCTTTGCTTCGCACTCCTCCAGCTCACTGCAGCACCATTCAAAATAAATACGTAACCCGACTGTGACTTTGAGTCATCCGGATCAGTGTTCCAACTAGCATCGGTATAACCGTTTACAACAAGCTGTTCATCACCTCCATAAGGAAGAACCATATCCTTAGTCATATTCAGGTACTTTAGGATATTCTTGACCGTTGTCCAGTGTTCCTCTCCAGGATCACTTTGATATCTGCTAGTCAAACTAACAGCATGTGCTATATCCGGTCTTGTACACAGCATGGCATACATGATAGAACCTATGGCTGAGGCATAGGGAATTTTATTCATTTTCTCTCTATCTTCTGTCGTATCTGGACTTTGAGTTTTACTCAAGGTCTTACCTGACAACATGGGCACGAACCCTTTCTTGCTATCTTCCATTCTAAACTTCTTTAGAACTTTGTCCAAGTATGTACTTTGTGAAAGCCCTATTAGGCGTCTTGATCTATCTCTATAAATCTTGATGCCTAGAATGTATGCCGCTTCGCCAAGATCCTTCATTGAAAAACTATTATTCAAATAGGTTTTGACGCTATTTAGAAGTTCTATATCATTCCCAATCAACAATATGTCATCTACATACAGTACTAGGAATGCTACAGAGCTCCCACTCACTTTCTTGTAAATACAAGCTTCTCCATAAGTTTGTATAAATCCAAAGTTTTTGATTACCTTATCAAAACGTTGATTCAACTACGGGATGCTTGCTTCAGTCCATAAATGGAGCGCTGAAGTTTGCATACCTTGTCAGCATCTTCAGGATCGACAAAACCTTTGGGTTGTACCATATACAACTCTTCCTCAATGCCACCATTAAGGAACGCCGTTTTGACATCCATCTGCCAAATCTCATAATCGAAATGTGCAGCAATTGCTAACAAAATCCTCACAGATTTTAGCTTCGCTACTGGTGAGAATGTCTCATCATAGTCAACTCCTTGAATTTGTCGGAACCCTTTCGCGACAAGTCGAGCTTTATAGACGGTAATATTACCATCAGCATCTGTTTTTCTCTTGAAAATCCATTTGTTCTCGACAGCCTTACGGCCATCCGGTAAGTCCACCAAAGTCCACACTTGGTTTTCGTACATGGATCCCATTTCGGATTTCATGGCTTCTAGCCATTTGTCGGAATCTGGGCTCACCATAGCTTCTTCATACGTCGCAGGGTCATCAACGTTGTCCACCAACATGACGTTCAAGGCAGAGTCATACCAATCAGGAGTGGTACGAACCCTCGTTGACCTGCGAGGTTTAGTAGTAACTTTGTTCGAAGTTTCATGATCATTATCATTAGCTTCCTCTTCAATTGGTGCAGGCGGCACCAAAATATCTTCCGGTACTGCGCTACTCTCAAATCCGAGAGAAGGTTCAATAACCTCATCGAGTTCTACTTTCCTTCCAGTCACTTCTTTCGAGAGAAACTCCTTCTCAAGAAAGGATCCATTCTTTGCAACAAAAACTTTGCCTTCGGATCTATGATAGAAGGTATACCCAATTGTTTCTTTAGGGTATCCTATGAAGACGCATTTCTCCGCTTTGGGTTCTAGCTTATCAGGTTGTAACTTCTTTACGTAACGACAACTTAGGTTTCTTACCAAACCAAAATTCGTATGGTGTCGTTTCAACGGATTTAGATGGTGCCCTATTTAAAGTGAATGCGGCTGTCTCTAATGCATAGCCCCAAAATGATAACGGTAAATCTGTAAGAGACATCATAGACCGAACCATATCTAAGAGAGTTCGATTACGACGTTCGGACACACCATTACGCTGTGGTGTTCCCGGCGGTGTCAACTGTGAAAGTATTCCACATTTCTTTAAATGCATGCCAAACTCGTAACTTAGATATTCACCCCCGCGATCAGAACGCAGAAACTTAATCTTCTTGTTACGATGATTCTCCACTTCACTTTGAAATTCCTTAAACTTCTCAAAAGTTTCGGACTTATGTTTCATGAAGTAGACATACCCATATCTACTCAAGTCATCCGTGAAAGTGAGAACATAACGATATCCACCACGCGATGCTACACTCATTGGACCGCACACATCGGTATGTATTATTTCCAATAAGTCTGTAGCTCGCTCCATTGTACCAGAGAATGGAGTCTTAGTCATTTTTCCCATTAGACATGCTTCGCATCTTTCAAGTGATTTAAAATCAAGTGATTCAAGAAGTCCATCTGAATGGAGTTTCTTCATACGCTTCACTCCAATGTGACCAAGACGACAGTGCCACATGTATGTAGAATTATCATTCAATTTAATTCGTTTAGCATCTATGTTGTGAACATGTGTATCACTACTATCGAGATTCAGTAAGAATAAACCATTCATCTCAGGTGCATTACCATAAAAGACATTACTCATATAAATCGAACAAACTTTATTCTCAGACTTAAAAGAGTAACCGTCTCGCAATAAACAGGATCCATATATAATGTTCATGCTTAACGCAGGCACCAAATAACAATTATTTAAATTTAAAACTAATCCCGAAGGTAGATGTAGAGGGAGCGTGCCGACGGCGATCACATCAACCTTGGAGCCATTTCCAACGCGCATCGTCACCTCGTCTCTTGCCAGTCTTCGTTTATTCCGTAGCTCCTGTTTCGAGTTACAAATATGAGCAACCGAACCAGTATCAAATACCCAGGCACTACTACGATTACTAGTAAGATACACATCTATAACACATATATCAAATATACCTTTCTTCTTGATGTTGCCGTTCTTCAGATCCGCCAGGTACTTGGGGCAGTTACGCTTCCAGTGACCAACTCCCTTGCAGTAGAAGCACTCAGTTTCAGGTTTAGGACCAGCCTTAGGCTTCTTAGCAGGTGCGGCAGCTTTCTTGCCGTCCTTCTTGAAGTTGCCCTTGTTCTTAGGCTTACCTCGTTTCTTGAAATTGGTGGTCTTATTGACCATCAACACTTGTTGCTCCTTCTTGATCTCCACTTCAGCAGTTTTCAGCATGGACGACAGTTCAGGCAACGTCTTGTTCATGCAGTGCATGTTGTAGTTCATCACAAAGTTCTTGTAACTTGGTGGCAGTGATTGAAGGAGACGGTGAATCCCCAATTCATTAGGAATCGATATTCCCAACTCTTGGAGCTTCTTAGCGTACCCAGACATGGTGAGTACGTGCTCGCTAACGGAGCTTCCTTCTTCCATCTTACAGTTAAAGAATTTCTCGGAGGCCTCATAGCTCTCCATTGTCGCGCGAGTCTCAAAAATTAGCCTGAGCTCCTTAATGATCTCGAACGGGTCGTGGTGCTCAAAACGCTGTTGGAGCTCCGCTTCTAAACCGTACAGGATGGCACACTGAACTGTGGAGTAATGATTCTTCCGAGTGGCGAAAACATTCTTTTCGTCATCGGTGGCATTATCTGCAGGTGGGTCACCTAGCGGTGCATCGAGCACATAGGTCAACTGACCAGCCCTGAGGACGATCTTCAGTCCACAGAACCAGTCCGTGAAATTGCTTCCATTATTTTTAAGCTTTTCTTTCTCTAGGAACGCATTGAAATTGATGGAGGGGGTCGCCATAATCTACAACAATTTGCAAGTAGTTTAGACTAAGTTTATGACAAATTGAGTTCAAATTTAATTATTAAACTAACTAGGTGAACTCCCACTCAAAACAACATCCCTCACATTGTCTTAGTGATTACACGAACCAAGTCCACTACACCAAGTCCGATCTTCACGAGAGAAGATGTAGTTTCATCGGCGAACAATCTTCATGTTCATCATATCAATTATATGACTCATGCTCTACCTTTCGGTATTCCGTGTTCCGAGACCATGTCTGTACATGCTAGGCTCGTCAAGATAACCTTAGTTTCCGCATGTGCAAATCTAGCTTGCACCCGTTGTATGCACACGTAGAATCTATCACATCCGATCATCACGAGATGCTTCGAAACGACGAGTCTTAGCAACGGTGCCAACTAAGGGTGAACACTTTATTACTTGATATTTAGTGAGAGGGATCATCTTATAATGCTACCATCGCGATCCAAGAAATACAAGATGCATAAAGGATTAACATCACAGGCAATTCATAATTAGTGTGATATGATATGGCCTTTTCTTCTTGCGCCTTTGATCTCCATCTCCAAAGCACGAACATGATCTCCATCATCACCAGCATTGCGTCAAGGTCAGTGGCGCCGCCTCATGGTTGTCCATCATCACCAGCAACTATTACAACTACTTGGAATAAAGCTATTACAAGATGAATAGACACGCAGGTCTTAACAGAATTAAAGACAACCATTAGGCTCCTGTCGGTTGCCATATTACAACAAGGATCATTGCATACATCAAATACAATCACAATCACATGTTGGCCATATCACATCACAAAACCCCTGCAAAAACAAGTTAGACGCCTCTAATTTTCTTTGCATGTTTTACGTGGTTTGGGGCTTTCGCATAAGACCGATCTTACCTACGAACAAGGACCACAACGTTGATACAAGTGTTGTCAAGATGCTCATTGTAAATTGAATCTTAACTATGGTGGGAGAGACAGACACCCGCAAAGCCACTTGTGCAAAGCAAGTTGCACGTCAAGCGTGGAGCAAGTCTCATGTGCGATGACATGTAATGTTAGCCCGAGCCGCTTCATCCCACCATGCCGCAAGATGCAAAGTACACGCTAAGACACCGACAACAAAAGCATCAACGCCCACAAAACATTGTGTTCTACTCGTGCAACAGATCTACGCATAGATACGGCTCTGATACCACTGATGGGTTCGTAGCATGGAAAACAAAAAATTTCTACCGCAAGAACGAACAAAACCTAGATCTAATCTAGATAAAAGCCAAGATCTAATCTATTAGACATGAGCAACGAGATAGATGGGAACTAACCCTCGTAGATCCGAAAGCGTTAACGAGATCAGATCTCGTGGTTGATGTAGTCGATCACTTGCCGATCTCAAGATCGTGTGGACGATCCTTCCGGCGTCGCGTTCCAGCAGCGCTTCCGCCTTCGGTCAAGTAGATGATCCTTCCGGCGTCGCGTTCCAGCAGCGCTTCCGCCCTTGGTCAAGTTGACGATCCTTCCGGCGCCACGATTCGGCAGCGCTTCCACAGTCGGTCACACGTGCGGAGTCGAAGCAGACCTTCCTCTCCCCGTTCCAGCGAGCAGCGGAGGTAGTAGATCTTCTCCACGGAATCCCAGCAGCACGACGGCGTGGTGGTGGTGGTGGAGTAGAGAATTCTGCAGGGCTTCGCCTATGCCTGTGCAGAATATGGTGGAGGAGAGAGGCGGCAGAAATTGGATGTTATGAGAGCAAGGGAGGAGGGGGCGCCCCTGCCCCTCTATTTAAAGAGGGGATGGCGCCATGGGGAGGGGAGTCCTTGTAGGACTCCTCTCCTCCCTAGGCCGGCGGGTTGGAGGTGGGGGGAGGAGTCCTCCTCCCCCACGAATCCGTATCTTGACCCACCAGGACTCCTTGATCCCTATCTTGATTTTCAAGCAAACTCCAAGATATCTTCCAGAACCTTCCGGAACATTCCGAAACCTTCTAGAACTCTCATACAAACACTCCGGAACATTTTCTTTCTCATAAAATGATCTCCTATATATGAATCTTATTCTCCGGACCATTCCGGATCTCCTCGTGATGTCCCGAATCCAATCCGAGACTCCGAACAACATTCGGTCTCCAACGCACATTCCATATCTACTTAAAACAACTTCGAACCTTAAGTGTGTCACCCTACGGTTCGTGAATATGTAGACATGATAGAGACACATCTCCTATCAATAACCATCAGCGGGACCTGGAGATCCATAATGGCTCCCACATACACAACGATGACTTCGCGATCGATTGAACCATTTACATACGAAACTAATTCCCTTTGTCTCGTGATACTATACTTATCCGAGGTTTGATCGTCGGTATCTCCATACCTAGTTCTACCTCGTTACTGATAAGTACTCTTTACTCGTTCCGTGATATGTCATCCCTTGTGACCTAGTCACATGCTTGCAAGCTAACTAGATGACATTCCACCGAGAGGGCCCAGAGCATATCTATCCGTCATATGGATGGACAAATCCCAATCTTAGTTCATGCGCTTCAACACATACTTTCAGAATACCCAATGACACTTTTATAACCACCCAGTTACGAAGCGGCGTTTGATGTCATCAAAGTATTCATCCGGTGATGGTGATTAACATAACCTCATGGTCGAAGGAATAGGTTACTATGTGATTGAAAGCTTACAGCAATACGAACTTAATGACTTGATCTTATGCTACGCTTACTATGGGTGTGTGTCCATCATATCATTCTCCTAATGATATGACCTTGTTATTAATCACATCCTAATGTCCATGATCAGGAAACCATAATCATCAATTAATCAACAAGCTAGTTCAACAAGAGGCTTACTAGGGACTCTTATATGTTTACAAAACACACATGTATCAGTGTTTCCTAATAATACAATTATAGCATGGGATGTAAACATTCATCATAAACACAAAGATATAATAATAATCACTTTTATTATTGCCTCTTGGGCATATCTCCAACATTTTGTACCTAGTTGATATCATGTTCTTTTGCTTATGGATCCCGGCGGTGTGAAATAAAAGTGGAACTTGTAAGATCATGGAGTTTGTATGTATGTTAGAGAAACGCCTAGGACGCTAGCCGCCATGCCTAATCATGGTGGAAACTTGCAGCATAATCATAATGAGCATTCTATGAAGCATCCTCACTAAAAATCTATGCACATAGTAAATAAAAAGATCGCCGAGATGCTCATTGTCTGCTTGCCTTGTATTTTGATTATGGGATAGCTCCCGTGTCATGTGCAAGGGGTACCTCGTTGGCGGTTCTCTATGTTACGTATATACTTACAATTACAAGAGCTTACTTGTGACTGAAGTTGAGTAGCATGAGGATCGGTCTTCATAAGTAAGGGGCATGAGGCTTCGATTTATAACTTGTCAAGCATATCCTCTTAGTTGTGTCACTTTCACCTTAACCACATTAAAGATGCTTATGATAGGGGCAATGAGAGCTCAAAGCTAATGAGTACCATACTTTCAGCATTTGGAAGCTTTTCAAAATTATTCAAAACCTTTTTCTTCTACTTGTTGAGTCTCCACATATTCTTTGAGCACCTTCTTGAGAGCATAGTTGTCATTCTTTATGTTTGTTCTATTACTTGATTATTTGTGTTATGACTTTGATGCTTGTATTCTTGATATCTTTACTTCTAGTCATCACTTGAACTTCAGAGGTGCCTTGGCATTCATAATCAAAGGCAAGCGAGATACCACTCTATCATACCTTTTTATGAGCAGTGTAATGTTTCTTATGTTCGTGCTTCATGCTACTTATTATTCTTGAGTTGGAATCTCTTCATAGCTTGCAAAGACTATTAAGTAGACTTGGTTACATACTCTTTATTATGAATTGTCCAAGTAGTTGATCACATTGCTGAGAATATTTACATCATATGAAGCAAATGTGTTCGTGAAAGTTCTTTTATCGCACTCAGTTTTCAACTGAATTGCTTGAGGACAAGCAATAAGCTAAGCTTAGGGGGAGTTGATACGTCCAAAATGTATCTACTTTCCCGAACACTTTTGCTATTGTTTCTCCTCTATACTTGTGTGATTTGCATACAACTAATGCGGACTAACGCTGTTTTCAGCAGAATTGCCTTGGTGTCTACTTTTTGTGCAGAAAATCAACTATCAGGAAAAATCCCGGAAAATATGCCAAAAATCCTATTTCACCCGAAGACTCCAGGAGCCAGAATACGAGACGGAGAAGAGCCAGGGGGTGGCCACACCACCTGGTGGCGCGGGCCAGGCCAGGTCGCGCCAGGGGGTGGTGTGGGCCCCCCAGGCACCCCCTCGGCCTCTCTCTTCGTCTATAAGGAGCCTTCTGACCTAAAAACTTCGGGGGATTCAACGTTTTTCCAGAAGGAGTTCCGCTCTGCCGCCACCACCAGATTCCACGAAACAGCACCAGAAACTCCGTTCTGGCACCCTGCCGGGACGGGGAATTAGAGGAGATCATCGTCATCATCAGCACCATCGCTTCTCCATCGACCATCCATGTTTCCCCCATCTATGAGTGAGTAATCCCCCGCTGTAGGCTATGGGGATGGTAGGGATTATATGAGATCATTCATGTAATGGCATCAGATTGTTAGGGCATGGTGCCTAGTATCTTTTATTAGTGCTTTATGACTTTGTTGCGACTTGTTGTGCTTAATGCTTGTCACTAGGGCCCGAGTGCCATGATTTCAGATCTGAACATATTATTGATTCATTATGATAGTATTGTTTTTGGTCGTATCTACAAGTTGTATACACACGTTGTTGTCCGGAACCTATGGCCCCGAAGTGACAGAAATCGGGATAACCGAAAGGGAAAGGCTTTGATGTGAGGATCACATGTGTTCACAGAGTGTTAATGCTTTGCTCCGGTGCTCTATTAAAAGGAGCACCTTAATTGCCAGTAGTTCCCTAGAGGCCCCGCTGCAAATGGGCTGGCAAGACAAAAGATGTTGTGCAAGTTCTCATTGCGAGCACGTATGACTATATATGGAACACATGCCTAGGATTGTCTAGTACTTGGATGCTTTATCTTATTTATCTGCAATTGCCCTATGTTCTGATTGCTATGTGAATTGTCTTGTCCATGCAACGCCCGTCCATCCATCCCTATGCCTACCGCACTCGAATCCCACTATTTACTGCTTTTGTTACTACTGTCTTTGCTTTACTACTACTGTTACTTTACTATTCCTACTACAAAACTATTGCTACTGACAAACTGCTGTGAGCAAGATTGTTTCCAGGTGCAGCTGAATTGTCAACTCAGTTGTTAAGGCTTATAAATATTCTTTGGCTCCCCTTGTGTCGAATCAATAAATTGGGTTTCACTTCCCTCGAAAATACTGCGATACACCCCCTATACTTGTGGGTCATCACCGGACAAGTTACAGAGTCCTATACTAATACCAACTAGTCTTTGTGTCTTGTACTCCAAGGCTCCGAGTATATCAGTGACTCCCACATAGCCTTCCTGTATCCGACATGGGCCTCCCTTCTGGATCCGTCTAACTAGGTCACCCAATAGTCCATGGGCCATGCTACCAACTGTGGGTCACCCGGTTAGCCGGATTAGAGACATGCTATGGTCATACCCATTTAGCATATCCCCAACAGGTGGTCTGCAGTGTTGACGTCCTATCCGGTAGTGTAGGCATAGGGGGCCCGTCCGCATGTACGCCACCTGGTTGTCCACGTCAAACAGCCAACAAGGCATGCCCAGTTCCTCCATGGGCTAGGACAGGGCGACACCATCCTGCGTTGAAGCAGCAGACAACCCCTGGCGCCTGGGAGAAACCGGGCTCAGCTGGGAGGGGTCAAACACGACCAAGGCGGAGTGGCTAGGTCGCGTAGCCTCAAAGGCCTCCGGGGTCGAGCTTAGCCCAGTGTCCAGCGAGACAGAAGCAGCGGTTGGGCCAGAAGCGGAGGGTGCTGCCCGTGGAGCTGGCCCGTCGTGCGCTAGCTCAACGCTTGGGCCCGGTGCTCTGCTGCTTCTTGGACTGTGCTCGTCTCCTTTTGCACCCTAGTAGCCAAGCAAACAGGCTCCACCAGGACAGGGCGAGATGGGGAAGAGTCACAACCGTTCGTCATAGCAAAGAGAGGAGGGTAATCCAATCCCCAACCCCTGGTCCCCGTTTAGATCCAGTCAACAGTAGGGTGGCATCCGGCGCGGCCGGCCGTTCTTTCCCGCACTCATCCTCGCCTAAAGGGGCCAAGGCTCTCGCGTCAGCCGTAGCAGCCGCTTTTGCTTTGCAAGCTGCTTTGCTGCGCCGCTGCTTTTGCATCCTCTTCTTCTGGCGCCTGGATAGCACGCGCGTTGTGGCCCCGTCAGCGCATGCACCACCATCGGCCTTGTTTTGCAGCTACAAGGGAGCTTCCATCTATCCATGTACTTGCGCTGAACTCCCTCCTTACCGAGAAGCAGAGGAGAGGCCGACCGTCCGTCCACCGGTGGCATCACCCCACACAGGCGCACCCGCTTTACGACCACCACGCCGTCGCCTCCTATGTCGCGACGCGCTCGTGGTGGGCCCCGCCGCATCCTCCTAGCCCGGCCCCGATTGGTGGCGCATCCCTCTCCCAGGACCACCGCGCGGCCGCATGTGGCCCGCTCCTAGACCACCACTCGCGCCGCCACCGGGTGGCAGCTGGTCGGGGATGCCTCTATCGTAGGAGTAGCGTCGGGTGGTGGGGTAGCCCAGCATCGGCCCACCCTCCACCGCGCCATACGAGCCAAGCATGCGCCTCTGGTAATCCGTGAAGCCAGTAACATGGACGATTAGTGGGTGGATCAGAGTTGAGACCTGGGGCAGTGTGACCACACTCGCTGGCGCCGCCATCGTCTCCACCGTGGGTGCGACAAGCGGCTCAACCATGTGGAAATCCACCTCACGAGGGATCAGGGCAGGGTCGAGGCACCAAGCAAAAAGCCTCAAGATCTCCATGTCAGCTCTTGAGCACTTCAAGGTGTCAAGGCGTTCCACCCAAGAGTTGGGCGTCAGCACTATCTCCACCACCGCCATGCTCTAGGCGTTTGCAGGCATGCCCTCGATCTCAAGGTTCACGTGAACCCCCAGCCCGCCGGCGTCCGTGTTTGTCCGTCACGACCAAGGTTTGACCAGCAGCCGAAAGAATGGCGAGGTCACGAATTTGTCCAGCAGCACACGAACACGGTTGTCCCTGGCCACGAAGTAGATGAGCATGGACCCGCAGTTGTGCCTATGGATAGAGAGCACCTCCGACGAGAAGTCGTACGCAGCCTCCAGCGCGTCAGCCACCTCCGCCGGTGAGGCACTCACTCACTCGCCGATGAAGACACCGACGACGGCATTTTGAAGGGCCCGCTCAGCATCGTCCACCTCCGTGGTGCGGGAGAAGACACACGCACTCCTCGCCAGGCAGCGAGCCAGCTCCCCACCGAGATAGGCTAATGGCGGCGTGGCGCTCACACTGCGATGGGGCAGAACACCAGCCAGTGGGAGTGTGGCGACCACGACACACTCGTCGACCAGTGCCGAAGATGCCTGGCTGGTGCGGGAGGGAGGCGGGCATGGCGCAATGTCTGATGGCGCGACCATGCGCAAGCTCGGCACCATCTCCGGCCCGTGAGGAGCACCGTGTCACGTATCCCTAGCGAGCCGGAGGGGCTCTAGCCACCACAGCCGTCTCTGGTGCGCCTCTCTGTGTCGCCCCACGCGCATCATGCCTTGTCGGTGCACGACCACTAGCGGCAGCACCACCAACCAGAGTGCGGCCTCCCGTAGCAGCTCTAGCTCTCGAGGCATGTAAAACGTAATGTTTGGGGGAACCGGCTCAACCCTCTATGGGGTGTCCTATCACATATATATAATGGTGTATAATGGTACAATACAAGTCCTATACCAATACGGTATGGATTACACGGTTGGGCTACTATACAAAGTCTAACACCCTCCCTCAATCTCAACTCACTCCTAAAGCGTCTAGAAGGTTGAGATTGCGCCTACAGACCTCAAACTTGGGTGAAGGTAGAGGCTTGGTGAAGATGTCTGCAAGTTGATCTTGAAGAGATAAACCTAATTTGTAGTAGCTTTTGTGCAACACGTTCCCTCACAAAATGATAGTCAATCTAAATGTGTTTGGTCCGTGCATGGAACACCGGGTTTGACGATAGAAACATAGCACCGATGTTGTCGCACCAAAGAACCGAAGGATGTGGCTAGGAAACTCCCAGTTCTCGAAGTAGGGACTCAATCCATATAAGCTCGGCAGTCGCATTGGCAACCGCCTTGTACTCGGCTTCTGTGCTGCTGCGGGAAACCGTGGCTTGCGTGCGTGCACTCTAGGCGATCAAATTAGGACCCAAGAACACAACATATCCCCCCGTAGATCGCATGTCGTCTGAACACCCAGCCCAATCAACATCTGAGAATGCAGAAAGAACTCCGGAGGGACTGTGGCGCAAGTGGAGACCATAGGAGACAGTGAGGCGCACATAACGCAAGATGCATTTCATAGCAGACCAGTGCACATCAGTAGGCGCATGAAGATAATGGCATACCCTGTTAACCACAAAGCACGGATCAGGACGCGTGATCGTCAGATACTGCAGGCCACCAACAATACTCCGATACTCAGTCGCATTCTCAGGAGACAGAAGAGCACCATCAGCAGTGGAAATCTTGTCGGTGGAGGACATGGGCATAGGAGATGTCTTGCACTTGAGCATACTGGCACGGTGCAAGAGATCAAGAGAGTACTTCTTCTAGGTGAGATGAGCTACCACGAGACTGATGACCAACCTCAATACCTAGGAAGAAGTTGATATATCCCAAATCCTTAAATGCAAAGTCTCTACCAAGCGCGGTCACAAGAGCATATGCACCCGTCGGAAAAGAGCTGGCCAGGATAATGTCATCCACGTACACAAGCAAGTACATGGTCACACTTGGACGCTGAAACAAGAACAGTGAAGTGTCAGCCATCGAAGGAACAAAGCCATGAGCATGTAGAGCTGAAAACAGGCGAGCATGCCAAGCACGAGGCGCCTGCTTTAGTCCATAGAGAGCCTTCGTTAGATGACAGAGATGATGAGGCTGAGTGTGGTCAACAAAGCCAGGTGGCTGCCGCATGTAAACCTCTTCTTCAAGCAACCCATGAAGAAAAGCATTTTGCACATCAAGCTAGCGGAGAGACCATCCGTGAGAAATTGCCAGAGACATGAGAAGTCAAATAGTGGTAGGCTTGACAACTGGGTTGAATGTATCCTCATAATTCAGTCCATGGCGCTGTTTAAACCCCTTAGCCACAAGACGCGCTTTGTAGCGCTCAATAGAACCATCAACATGTTTCTTCACCTTGAAAACCCACTTCGAATCAATGTTGTTAACGCGAGGCAGGGGGAACAAGTGTCCAGGTCTCATTCTGCATAAGAGCGTGATACTCTTGTTCCATAGCAGCCCTCTAGTGTGGGATTCTCATAGCAGCTTGATAACTTTGTGGTTATGCGGTTGGATCTTCCACAGCATGAGCCAGACAAGCAGCCAAGTATGTGACTGTGTCGTCGGTGCGCTCCTTGAGACGAACGATGCCACTGAGGATGCGTGTGTGCGGACGCTGCGAGGCAGCGAGCACGGGGTAGGCGGAACTTCCAGAGCAGGCGAGGCCATCCTAGAGGACGCCGACGATGAGGGGGTGGGCGACGGTGGGCCGAGCGAAGGAGGGCCGGTCAACGAGGGCCTAGACGTCGTGTGCGGCACTGAGTTGTGCGTTATCGACCTAGGCAAGGTGGGCGGCAGGGAGGCTCATGCGGGCGACATGGGCGACGACAGAGGCGAGTCCGGGCGAGGAGGCGGTGACGTGGGCCGCTCGGGGGAGGCCATCTCTGACGCCGGCCCGGGCGCAAGGGCAGACGTGGTGGGGTCGAAGGAGGGAGGTGGTGCATGCGCATGCACCGGCCGATTGACGTGCGCCACAAGCGACTCAGGTGGTGCATCGGGTAGGAGTTCTAGGCGAGCACCACATCCACTTCCTGGACCATGATTAGGTAACAACACATGTGAATATGCAGCATCTTCAAATTGGTCAGGCATAATAGGATATGAATGCATAGATGGGGTTGTGATGGGTGCCATGTGGCATGGCAGAAAAGGGGAAGACGTTCTCATCAAAGACAACATCACGAGATATGTAGACACAATTTGTTGGCACATGGAGGCACTTGTAGCCTTTATGGAGAGAACTATACCCCCAGAACACACATTTTTTGGACCGAAACTCAAGTTTTCGATTATTATATGGACAAAGATGGGGCCAACAGGTGCACCCGAATATCTTGAAAAAGGTATAGTGAGGAGTTTCATGCAAGAGAATCTCAATAGGAGTTTTCATATTAAGAACATGCGTAGGTAATCTGTTAATAAGAAAACATGCAGTGGCAAAGGCATCACTCCAAAAGCAAAAAGGTACAGAAGCATGAGCAAGAAGTGTGAGGCCGGTCGCAACTATATGGCAATGTTTGCGCTCAACGGCGCCATTTTGCTGATGTGTATGTGGGCATGATAAACAGCGAGAGATCCCAAGCTTACTAAAGAACGTGTTGAGGTTACAATATGCGCCCCCCCCCTAATCTGACTGAACATGAATAACTTTATGCTTGAGTAGACGTTCAAAATGCAATTGAAACTAAATGAATATATCAAACACATCAGAATTGCACTTAATAAGATAAAGCCATGTAAATCGACTATAGGCATCAATAATACTTACATAGTAGTTGTGACAACTAACAGATGTTTGTGTTGGACCCCACACATCGGAAAAAACAAGTTCAAGAGGACTCTTTACTTCTCTAGTAGATGAAACAAATGGTAGTTGATGACTTTTACCTTGTTGACATGCATCACAGACGAACATATCTTTATTGCTAGACTCTAATGGCAGCTCATGGCGCTGGAGTATGTGGCGAATGATGGGGTGGCAGGGTGACCAAGGCGAGAGTGCCACTATGACGGCGACACACGAACACCGTTGAAGACGCGCGAGGCGGATGGATCCTCCAAACGATACAAGCCTTGGCTCAAGCAGCCACTAAGCAGAACATCCCGGGTTGCTCGGTCCTTAACAAAAAGATCAAAAGGATGAAATTCACATAGGACATTATTATCAAGGGCGAGCTTAGGAATGGATAAAAGATTACGAGTAACCGAGGGTACCCGTAGAATGTTACGAAGGTGGAGCAGCCTAGAGGGATGAGTAGTTAAAAGAGATGCTTGGCCAATGTGAGAGATGGGCAAACCTACACCATTGGTTGTGTGAACCTTGTCGTGCATGTAGTAGGGCTGGTAGGTGGCGAGGTTGTTGAGCTCATTCGTCGTATGATCTGTGGCATCAGTGTCCATGTACAACGCTGGATCAATGGGGTAGGACGACGTGTACCCCTGCTCGACGCGGGGGTCCTTGCCCTTGGTGGCGATGTGGGCAGCCAGGGCGGTAGGAGGGCCGAAGTCGGCCATAGAAAACTGGCACTCGTTGCCTATTGGGGGGATACCCTCGAGTAGGGTAATGCCAGGGTATAAGGGCCGAGTTAGCCGAGGTACGGCACGGTCAAAGCAAGTGCTGACCGGGTCACCTCAAGGCAGGCCGAACCACGGAGTGACCCGACCCATGGAGCATCTCCTTGACTATAGTCCGACCGGCATAAAATATATGCCGACCATGTTTATCTATCTGTTTTGCAGGTGACTTGATAGCCGGATTAGCCACATGCTAGCCGGAAAATCTTATGGCTTCCAAGAGAAGGAATCCTCCGCTGGTCAAAAGGTGGCTTTATTAGCTGTGGCATGAGCGAAGCAAAGTAAAGAAGAGGACCAGTGGGTCAGGGGCGACCAAGGTGACGCGGGCAAAGTCGGATGACGTAGCCCATGTCTGGTGATGCCAAAAAGACAAAGATTACACTGTGGGTTATGTCCAAAGCCCGGACGAGCCGTTAAAGAGAATAAAGAAGCATCTACTTTAGGCGAGGAGCATATTCTCCGAATATGCTGCCACATGTGCCCTAATATTGTAACCCGGGCTCCCCTATATAAGGAGCACCGGGGCCTCCATATAAGGGGATCAATCATTTTCTCTATCTAAGGTAGAACTCTAGAGCTAGTTGGTAGGGAGTAAGAGACATTGTCTCCTTCTTATCAAGAGCTTGAAGAGCGTTTTGTAAACACCATTGATAGAGAGAATACAAGAAAATATGTGCATGGAATCACCATGTTATCCCTCCCTGGATTCCCCTAGAACTCATTGGCCCCATCTTTAGCCTATCCATGGCATCTGCCATGCCACCACCACGACAGTTGGCGCCCACCGTGGGGCTAGCGGTGCTAGCAGGGGTGAAAATCCATACGGGAAGCTTCTCTAGCACTGGCGAACGCGTCATCTCCAGCTTGGTTCAGCACTTTGGAGCGCTGGACTACGTTAGCGACAATGCAGGAAGCTTCGGCAGGCACCCTCCTCCGCGCAACGGTGTCTTCATCAAGCTTGGCGCGCACAAGATCTACGTCAACATGGACGAGTCTTGCGTTCATCCGCGGCACATCGTCGAGGGAGGCGAACCACCTCTCAGCGCAGCTCGTGGAGTGCGTATCACTCGCCCCACCAGCAGCGTTGAGGTCCTGATGACCGCACCAGACACAGAACCAATCAAAGGCCCGGCACCAGAGCCGGAGGTAACGCCAAAGCAGACCAGGTCTAGGTTTCCTCCGCTAGAAAGGCCAGAGAATGTGCTCCAGCAAGCAATAGATAGCCTGGCAACGCCAATAGCACATGTGGTAGATCCGGCTCAGGCACAAGCTGAGTTAGAGGAAACTAGGCAAAAAATGTTAGCTGGGGCAAAGAAGTTAGTGGAGCTGCATCAGTCTTTGAACATCACCTTGAGATAATATGCTAAGGCAAACCGCATAGATGGAGTGAAAATCCGGGGTAGGAACCTGATTACTGAGATTGACAAGGAATACGAGCCTAGGCCGGGTTAGACAGCCACGATAGTAACAGGAGGGCTGGACCGGTACAGTACCCCGGCAAAGAACCTCAGGGCAGCGAACGCGGCCCTATCCGAGTTAGAAGGTTTAACTGGAGAGACCCGGCAAAGGCAACAAGAGAGAGTGAATCACTTGATGAGAGTTGCTTGCCAGCAAAACGAAGAAATGAACAAGGCAAACCCGGTGCCACTAGGAGCGTCACATGTGGTACATTCGGCCAGGAATAACCCGGCAAGATCCGGAGGAGCCGCATCATCTCTGAGTCACAATCCCAGGAGAGAAGAAGTAGTAAACTCTAGGAGAAGAGACAAACAGATGGTTCCCTATGATCCGGTAAGGGCTGGAAAAGGCAAATCAGTGCAAGTTGATAAAGATCGGCACAGTACTAGCCGAGGTGTGGCCGGAGCAGCGGTAGTACCTTGGCGCGCCATAGCAAGTAATTGTTCGGCGTGAGTCGGATGGTGATCAAGTTGTCAAAGTGGAACGGCCCGTAGGACGCGACGGTGTTGGCAACCGGGGCAGCGGGCGTCGCAGCGGCGGTAGGGGCCGCGGCCGCAGGCGGGGCGTCGAAACCCCCCGAGGCCGCCAAGAAGACGGCGAGTGTCGGGGACGAGCCGGTGGAGACCGCGGGTGGCGCCACGGGCTGGACACCGGCGTGGCAACGGAGAGCGCAGGCGCGGAAGACGGCGGGATCGGAGCCGAGAACATGGATCCCACGGCGGTGGTGCCGAAGAACTGGGGCACCTACGGAGCGAGATCACGAGGCAGAAGGTTGAGGAGAGCGGCAAGCGACGCGGGGATAGGCCCGGAGCTGGCGGCGCCCGAGGCGGAAGCGCACATGGCGACGGCGGCGGTGGCCCTAGGGTTGGGCGCGGTGGGTGAGGTGTTGGAGGACCTAGGTTAGGTGATACCATGTAAAACATAGTGTTTGGGGGAACCGTTCAACCCTCTATGGGGTGGCCTATCACACACACACACACACATATATATATATATATATAGAGAGAGAGAGAGGAAAACTACTTCTTACTCTCGGGTGTAACTACACCCACATCTCATATACTACCTTATGGGAGTATTTGTAATAGTTTATCTATTTGAGTATGTTCATATACTATATCTAAGGTACTTCCAAACAAGTTAGATGAAAAAATTGCAAATACACCATAGTTTGCACTATATATGTAAAATACCATCATATTTGTACGTACAAAAGGAGTATGCGAATAAAAATTACATACTACCAAAAAAGTAGGATATATACTCCCCAAATATTCTTATATACTTCATACTATCCATATATAGTCTCCAGTATGATAGATACTACCTAAATGATGTGAAACACACGTGGATGTAACTACACCCAGGTGTAGTATGAATATGTCCTAGATAGATATATATACCTAATAATAAAAGGAGTAAGGTTTCTCTCTTTGTTTGTCGTTATGCGCTTTGGTCCGGTATGTAAGGCGCGTTCATAGGTTATCCGTCACAAGTTCCCTCGCCACTTCGTTTAACGTTTCCCCATCTATTCGTGTTGGTAAAGGAAACCAATCGATGCTGTAAAGAAAACCGATCGATATGATTCCTATATATCGCGGCCACGGAAACTACCCATGTCGTCCGGAGCTGTACCTCTGTTGCCGCCATGAAGTCGTTCCTTCCCGTGAATAGATCTCCCTCCTCCTCTACGTACTACCATGTTACCACACCCTAGAAAGGTTCTCATGGCGCAGATGGCGTAGGAGCTGGAGGCAATCACATAGCAATATTTGGGGTCACCGACCAGCGCCGCTCCTCCTCCTCTACCTACTGCCATGTTACCACACCCTAGAAGGTTCTCATGGCGCAGTCACGCACAGGCTGATGGCTGGCGTCGGGACCGGCAGTTGGGCCGACTGCTCCGCCCCATCAACATCGACGAGGTCAGGTACCATACGCTGATGCCGAACAAGATGTCCTCCGTGATGCTCATCCACCGGGGGCGTGGCGTGATCGGCGTAGCCTAGACGGGATGTGGCAAGACCGTCCCTTCGTGCTCCCCATGTTTTCCTACGTCGCTTGCATACTGCATATCATCAGGCCTTGTTCGGTTGCACGTTTATCCACCGGGTTTGAAGTGTATTGAGGAGGATTAAATCCTCACTAAGTCAAAATCCCCCCTAATACTCTCCAAACCACCCCAATCCACTTGGGAAGTGGATTAAACGAACAAAGCATCAACGAGGCAGATGCCGCGGCTGGTCGTTACGTCCGTCTGCGAGTTCTCTTGTTGATCGATGGTTGTGCAGATGCTGAGATCTGTTTCTTCCGTTTGCTGTCTAGGTGGCAAAGGAAAGTGCAGATGGCATGGACGCACGTTCCAGATCGTCCTTGGGCACCCGTCAAAGAAGGACACGGCGGTACGGGACCTGAGCCTAGGGTGGCAAGCGGCACCCGCATAACGACCCGCGAAGAAAAATATAGGCAAAAGGGGGTTTTAAAAGTTAGTAAAATTAGAGAAGGCTTAGTGAAAAAGTTATGCCGCAACCCGCCCCGCTTGACGTCCTACCTGAGCCTTGAAAACACTATTAAGCATGCCGAAGAGCTAGAGAGAAGCACAGATAGTGTCTAGCTCAGGGAGTAGCCGAAACCCACTTCTGACCTCGGGCGTCAAGGCCAGCGTGTACGCGGCGGTCAACATATTGCATGCATTTTTCAAGGTTTGAACGGTTATAGGCCCCATGAATCACCAAGCAAAAACATGAGGTCTGCCTAATCAGTCTGTGGGGTATGTTCACGCACGCGTGCGTTGGTGGTGATGTCGTTGCAACAAAGGATGTGCCTAGGCAGAACATGATTAGTCGTCATGAGTTCTCTAATCCTGGAAGTGACTTATTGCTAGCTCAAAGATTGTTTGAACGATCCTTCTGCTTCACTCCTGGATCCCATAGGTTTCGGTGAGTCCTTATACCTAGCACGTTGCTCCTGACCTCTACTACTCCCATGTTACCACACTCCACGAGGTTCACACACGGTGAAGCTTATCAAAATTAGATCGGATTTTTTATTGCTGAAATTGCTTCGGAAGAAAATTTATTTTCTACTTTGAAATCTTCATTCATGTGCTTTCTAATTAATATGAAGAAATACTGTCTAAATATTTGTGTTTGTATCGAGATTTTATCAAACTTTGTGTTTAAGAAAGAGAGATACTTGGTATTTATAGAAAACCAACGTAATATATGTGAGTGGGGTATAAAGAATGAGTTTTACAAAAAAAACATTGAATTTTATATTTGAAGCGCACCTCACAATTTATCTTTGTCATTGTTTGATCGACTTTTTTTGGTTGAAATTACCTGGGGAAGAAATTTTGCTCCATAATGCATGGATATACATCAGAATCATGATTAAAGTGCTTTCTAATTAATTGTATGACACCCATTATGTGGACCCGTGAATACAAGCATCAGAATGGGTGGTGTGACATCGAGTGGCATGTCTAGGGATTTCTCCCGTCGCAACGCACGGCTACTTTTACTAGTATATATATATATCTAATCTATACCTAATAATAAAGGACAGATTGTTTCTTCCGGTTTAATATTTTTTTAGACGATTTTACCCTCCCACCAAATCGATATAACGAACTATTGCCACCTATCGCTTCCTTTTTTTTTCCCAGCCAGGTGCCGCTTCTTTTTTTTGGGACAGGCTGGTGCCGCTTCGTTTTTTGCCGGCCAGGCTGGTGCTCCGGGACCGATATAGATCAACACCAACGGCCCAGTGGTTTATCAGTTACCAACATGTACAGCCCAATACCTATACATATTCGCTCTCGGCCCAAGCACCCAAACGACACAAATTAATAAGCATAGCTGGCAGGTTGCCTCAAAACAGGCGGACGTGTTGTTGACTCATTTTTGTCCCACCTTGCCCGCTCGCATCGAGTCCTACCGATTCATATAGCTCGCAGGTTCTCTAAATATCAGCAAGCGAATTAACAAGCAACAAGTGCCTTGGACGTGGCTGGGAAAGATCATCAGGCAGGCTCCAATAGGAGGAGAAGGCACAGTCGTCCGGGTTGTGTGGACGTTTGGGAAAAACATATGAGCGAGAAGTGACAACAAAAGATCAAAGAGGGAATCTCGATCGCACACGGCCAGCACGGAAAAAAAACGTGAGCTTGTTGCGGGGGTGGCCGCCGAAGCCAACAATTGGCCTACCCGGCACGTATGATCTATATGCGGACCTATTTGGCCGGCGAAGTAGCATCATGAAAATGTTGGCATGTCTGTTTCGAAACTATGGGACGGTGGCTATATAAAATATATAATTTAGATAATATATATTCTGGATCTTCTTTTTTTGACTATAGATTTTTCGATTTTAATAAATTGAATAATAAATATAAAAAAACCTAATTTTTTCTATTATTTATCTATTAATGTGTATCTCTCCCTAATATTTTTGAATATTATGGAATTAGATAAATTTGCACGCTTTCTCATTTCATTCGCGAGGAGCTGGATGAGAAGAAACTCTCATGTCCAGTTTTGCAGTAGAGATGGAACTAAGAAAGAACCATCGACTATAACCCCAAAAGAAGTTGAATTTACAATAAGATCTTTTTCATCTTCGCTCCGGTAGTGCGTCTAGCGGTCGACTGAGGGCGCGTGGAGCCGTGTGTCCGACGAATCTCGTAGAATCCGGTAAGTTTTCGTGTTTCTTTATGGGTGGTCTTGGCCGATCTTTTTAATCTACGGATGTCATTATATGCACGCTTGCTTCTTTGGCACGCTTGTGCACATATCTATCAGATTAGAGGATGGCGGCACGCAAAATCAAACAAGCGGCAAGATCTACGGATGTCATTATTTGCACGCTTGCTTCTTTGGCACGCTGGTGCACATATCTATCAGATTGGGGGATGGTGACGCAAAATCAAACAAGCAGCAACTAAGCGGAAGGATTGTGGGCTGATTTAAAGGAAGCTATGGGCCGGAACTGATTGTGAGGGATTGTGTGGGCTGATAATAAACTAAATATGTGGGATAATTAAACAGGATGGTGCCAGCCAGAGTCGGCAGCGGCGCGTACTTCACGAGAAAATGAAAGAGAATCACGCAGGAAGAGGAAGAGAGGGTTTGGAAAAACGAAATATTCCGCTTGTAAATTGGAACAATTAATTGATCGAGGAGCGGATGTCACCAGGCAAGTTAAAAGAAACTGTCTATGCTACGACGTGCCACCTGCGCAACAACGACTAACTTCTTCCGCCGCAATGCGCGGGCATTTTGCTAGTAATAATAAAGAATGGAACGGCTTCTGTCAAACAGTTTTTTCCTTTCCTATTTTGTCCCTGGTGTCTTAGATATATTTACCCACCATGCCATACATAAGTCGATATACCGTTTCGGTTTTTTCTGGGAACGTTTCTACACGGCCATCTCTGTTTCCTCCGACCGAGAGTCCCTTATCCGCTTCTCCCTCCCAATGGCAGTCGCCCGCCCGTGCTACTCCACATCCGCATCCTCTCCGGCGAGTCGCTCCTCCCGCGAGGCATGCCCCAGCTGCCATCTTACTCTGATCCTCCGTCGTACCTTGCATCTGCCGCCTCCGCTCGCTTTTTCTCTCCCGCAAAGGTAGGCGCCCATCTCCCAATTTGGCCGCCGCCAACCTCTCGATTGGCGCTGCCATTAGCTCGTCAACGCCCGTTGTAGGAGTTCGTGAGGGTCTAGGACACGGGAATCCAAATAATCCACTCTATCCAGCATCTTAATCAAGCAATTACTTAAGGAGGACAGTCCGATGAATCTGATGCCGCCCATGGTGTTCCCTTATGTAATTCCTCCTTTTCAGGATTTCATTCTTTCCTCTGGCCCGTTTATACAAACAATTCCAAGGATTGGATCTCCAGGCAAGCTCTCGGCCAACCTCAGTTCCAACCTTGTATGCCTCAAGAGAGACAGGGGAGTTGTGTTAGGGATGAGAGGGAACTCGATGCGGATGGACCTAGGGCAAGGCTAGAGGGGAGAAGGGCGGGCCGTTGGCCATGGCGACGAACCAGGTCGGGGTGGAGGCTTGCCCAGTTGCCCTGTCCTCGTGCTTACTGGAACCGGGGGCCGACGCGGGGTTGGCAAGATGTCAGGGAGGGGGCGCTGCCACCGCGGTGCGTAGCCGGAGAGGAGGAGAGCGGCCATGGATTTTCTCCACCACTGCAGCCCACCTGTGCAAGCACGCTTCACGGGACAAGGCTCCTCCGGCCTCTGTCTGAGCTCATCGATCTGTACCCCACGGCCGTTTAGCCACCATCCCGCCACCGTGGTGGCTATACCGCAGCACCGATGTCCGTGGATTCGGCCTGGGTGCTCCTCCTGGCTGCTCGACAGTGAGCGCCACTCGGCATACTTGTCGTCCGGTCGACGACCGGCGTGCTTTCTCTACTGCTGGACCGGCGTATTTTATCAGGTCTTCATCTTCCACTAGACAGGCACACCGGTGTGCCGGTGCGTTGCTCTGCAGCTTGGAATCTCTGGCGCGGTCGGCGATAAAAGTCTGACAGTGTCGCAAGCCGACATCTCTCATCTCTGCACTGAACTGCCAGGCTCCTGACCTCCCGTTGGCAGTCACCAAGCTGGACAGCCCGATGCACTATTACAAATCTGAGTATTTCTTCCTCTATGTGCGATGCTCTTTTATAGAATGCGTGGTATTGCCGGGCAGATTTGCATGCTAATTCAGGGATAGAGTTAGCTCCTACTGTGAAATTTTCTTCACGCCGTTGTTCAACTCATGGATTGCATCTCGAAAAAAAACTCTCATGGATTGTTTTGTCTACACGTCAGATGCTTGCGATAATGTGCATTTTCGGTTTTGTCAGTGATTTACCCTCTGAAGTGCTAATTCTAATTCAATGTTCAAGTGAACCATGATTTCCCTGTTACACATAATCTAAGTTCAGGTTGTGGAGTTTCGGTTTTTTGTAGTTCACTAATAATTATATAGGGCTATCGTATGTTCGCTGAAAGGTTTAAACATTGTTTTGATTACGCGTCTCAATAAGTATTTGATCAACTTGAAAGCACCAAAAAGACAACTGAGAATTAAGGAAAAAGATAAAATGTCAATTGTGCGAGTAGTTTGATCAACTTTAAAGTGGAGTGGAATTTTCTCTCCCGTCACAACGCACATTTGTGCTAGTGTGTATATATATATGTATATATATATGTATATATATATATATATATATATATATATATGAAAAATACTTCTTACTCCCGGGTGTAACTACACCCACATCTCATATACTACCTTACGGAAGTATTTGTAATTCTTTATCTGTTTGAGTATGTTCATATACTATATCTAAGATATTTCCAAACAAGTTAGGTGGAAAAATTGCAAATACACCCATAGTTTGCACTATATATATAAAATACCGTCATATTTGTACGTACAAAAGGAGTATGTGAATAAAAATTACATACTACCAAAAAAGTAGTATATATACTGCCCATATATTCTTATATACTTCATACTACCCATATATAGTCTGCAGTATGATAGATACTGCCTAAATGACGTGAAACACACGTGGGTGTAACTACACCCGGGTGTAGTATAAATATGTCATATATATATATATATATATATATATATATATATATATATATATATATATATATATATATATAGAAACCCTATTAAACATCCAGGATGCAGAATAGTTATTTTGCATCCCACATATTTTTATGTTCTCACATACATAAATTTATGTTTTGCATACTAATAATTATGTTCATATTCATCAGAAATGTAAATAAATCGACATAAAAATACGTTTTATGAGTCAATATAGTGTAAAAAACATAGAAAATTCGCATTTTATGTTGTATTTTTTTACGGCATGTAAATAATTTTTTTTATGACATGTCTAAATTTTTTTATGCTCTTCTTGACTTTCGGGATAAGAGAAAATTTACGTGACGTAAAAATCATGTACGGTTTGAAAGATAGGAGGTGGATGAAGAATAACTATTCTACACCCTGGGTGTCAAATAGCGTCACTCTATATATATAGATCTACGTAAATTTTCTCTTATCTCGGAAGTCAAGAAGAGCATAAAATAATTTAGACGTGTCGTAAAAAAATTATTTACATGCCGTAAAAAAATACGGCGTAAAATGCGAATTTTCTATGTTTTTTACACTATAATGACTCGTAAATCGTATTTTTATGTCGATTTTTTTACGTTTCTGATGAATATGAATATAATTATTAGTATACAAAACATAAATTTATATATGTGAGAACATAAAAATATACGGGGTGCAAAATAACTATTCTGCACCCTGGATGCGCGACCGCGCGCACTGGTGGTCTAAGGTGCCCCTCCATGGCATTGTCCCTGTCCAAAAGAACCGCCTGCCACGCGCTTGCTCGCCGGCTCGTCGACATCGTCGGTGGGAGTGCATAGCCGTGGTAGCGAGCACTCTCGCGCCATGTGACCGGCTTGCTCATAGCGGAGGCAGACAGGTCTGGTCTCACAGTCTTTTGCCCTGTGGTCAGGCATGTGGTAGAGCAAGCATATGCCATCGTACGCGGCGGGCTCACGTCCAGCACACGCCGCCCGCGCCGCAGCAACCTTCTTACCAGTGCGGCCTCCACGCGCACGCTTACTTTTGGGCCGCTCCCACGGCGTGTCGTCGCCGCCCTCGAGAGAATCATCGGTATGGCCAAGCTCGTCAATCGCGCCCGACTCCCTGTGCACCTCCCAGCGTGGCATGGTAGGTTTGCGGCGGCGGCTCCTCCGAGTCAGAATCCCGGCTGCCACGCCACCTGTCCGCGCGGCCGTACGGGCTGCTGCCTCCGTCGCGGGTGGGAGGGGGGGAGAGGGAGGGGGAGGTCATGAGGGAGGAGGGCGCAGTCACCGGGGTGGGGGATGGCGGCGGAGAGGGGTGGGCGCCGGCGCCGAAGCGGCCGCCGGCGGGAGGTTGGGGTTAGGGGCTCTCATCTCGCTCTCGCTCTCTCCTGGGTCGCTCTAGTTGTCGTCCTCTCGTGGTTTGCTAGCTACTACTAAGTTTTAGAGCAACGCTAAATATAGTTAACTAATATGATTTCATTCACTTTTAATCCTGCTATTCGAGATGTTATACTGAGTGATATTCTGTCAGAGATCTATAGGAAGGTTTACACTGTGCAAAATCAGATCCACGGTCATCACATGTGCGCTATGGAATATATGAAAAAGGTGGAACGAAAAAAAAAATCGGAAATGAGCTTGAAACCGTCGAGCTAGTCTTTTGTAGACGTCCGATAGGTGCACCAAGCAAGCGCGCAAAGCTCTCGTACAGGACTTGACGATCATGTTCGCCCATTTAGCTTCATAATATACTTAGTCTGGTTTAGGCCCCTCAACCTGTATAGTCTGTAGCTTCTTTTGGTTTTATTTGCTAGCAGATTTTTTTTTCTTTGGGTTTTTACGCCTTGTACTTGGTTACTACTCCCTCCGTCCTAAAATAAGTGACTTGAGTTTATCTAGATTCGTATGTATCTATATACTAAACATGTCTAGATACATCCGAATCTAGACAAACCCACGTCACTTATTTTGGGACGGAGGGAGTATATGTTTTGCCTTTGTTAATGGAAATGGTTCAGGCCTGCCTTCAAAAAATAACTTTCCAGTTTCTAGGTTTTACTTGCCAATTTGATTGCCTTCTGTGTTTGCAGATAAGAGTGCAGAGGCTGGGTCTTCTAGTGAGCCTAATCTTGATGATGTAGACCCCATCTTCTTCGATGAATGCAACAACTCTATTCTCTAATTGCTACTTGTCAACTTGGTGTCCGTGCTAATTGTCAATTTTTTGTTCAATGTATCTTGAAGAAATTGCCACTGGAGCAAAGAGATGAGAAGAATAGATGTGGAGATAGCAATGACAAAGCAGCTAGTGTTTATTTTGGTTCTATGAATTAAACTGTAATAACAGATCAAACTTCCATCTGGTTGTGCAATTGTGTTTTCCGAAACTGTATAATGTTCAGCTGCAGCTTTGCTGCTACAATGCTGTTGTTTTGCTGTCAAAATACTGTTGTTTTGTTGTCAAAAGTCAGCTGTTCTGCTGCGTGTTAAATACTGCTATAATGTTGTTGTTTTGCTGTCAGCATACTATAGTTCCAACAAGACAAACATAGATATAGCGACGGAGACAGCTTTGTCTATATCATTGCATTGTTGTAAATGTGTGGAACATTACAATGGCCGCCAACATATTTTGTACCTTTAGGATGAAATACATTCGGACCACATCCAAAGCAGTAAGTGAAGTCAGCATTATTCCTCTTCGGCAAGGTGCCCTGAGGGTTGTCCATACCCCAACTGGCCCAACGTCCAGCTGCAACACAAAGAATTATTCAGAAAATGACCAAATGGGTAGAACATATGCACTGATACTGTATGCAACCAAATGGACAGGTCTATCCCATGAGATAGACACCGATTATTATTAACTTTGAGAGCACATTATATGGAACTAATTAAAGAGCTCCAGCCAATATATAGTGATAATCATTTTGACTATATGTAATCTATAGTCATAATCATATCGAATATACAAAGCTGCTATTTTAGTGAAAAAGTCAAAAGGTGTTGTATCCATGCATGCAAGTATTATGCAGTCACGTGTGTGACAAATGCAAGTGAAATTGTAATAAGGCGCCGGTGAAGTTACTAATATTCGGGCTGCTAGTATAATAGATATGAAGAACCACATAAGCTTGTCAGTTGTGACTATACTCTGGCATTCAGCATGAAGAAAATAAAATATTAAATATATGTTCTTGGTTAAGAGAAAACAACCCATCCTCGTAAGATCTTTGGATGGTCTTGGTGAGATGGCCTCCTTTTGGTTAGAGGAAAAAATACAGTCCTTTCTGAAGCAGTCAAGCTGAACAAAACAAGAGTCTAGTTGGTCCTGATGAGCCTGTTCCTCACACCAAACAGGCTAACTACACAAAATGCTAAGGAAATCCAGTACGGACCATATTCTAATGACATCAAAACTCTATCACAGAAGTACTCTGCCAGTTGATAGGGCTCAGACTTGCAATTTCTAGGTAGATAGCTTATTTAACAGAAGAAGTCATGAAATTAGGTTTCGCTAACATAATGGAGGGGCAAATCAGTAACCAGCCAACCTACAAAATCTGGTACCATCGATCGTCACCTAAAGGTGCACATATCATAACTGCCTAGACTACATACAAATTCAAAAACGTTCCAATAGTGTGCAAAATATCATAAATGGTTAATATTTCACATAATCAAGTCTACATTCATTGTTTTTAGACTGCATTACTATTCTATCCTAGTAAACCGTGTTATTTAGGATTGCATCCATTTTTACAGTAGACTAATTAAGTTACTCCCTCCGATCCAAATTAGTTAACTCAGATTTGTCTGGAACATAGCTGCAGCTCAGCAAAGAATAGTTGTTCCCGTGAACCTTCCCTGCTAGATCTTGCACTGAAGTTCATGTGCTTGTAAGGATAAAATGAAGAAGCCACGGAGACGACAGGACCGACCTCCAGGAGCTCAAACTTGATCTGGGCAGAAGAAATGAATACAGGTCATGACAATTAGACTTGCCAACCCAGGAGAGATGGTGTGGCTACAACAAGTGAATAAATTATCGAACTCACCTTCTTCCTTTTGTTGTAGTAATCCAAGGCTATCTTTGCGATTCTCAAGGACGGCTGTCGGTGAACTTTCGGATTAGGCCCAAGGGCAGGACCACCATGCTCTTTCATGTACCTAGGATCCTTGGCCCTGAAACCAAAAAAATAAAACAGAACGATGTCAAACAAATGCCAGATATGGGTTGGGGGATAGGGATTTGCAATGTGGGAAAGAGTTTGCAATATCTCAGTTGCCATTTTAAAAGGAATTTAAGATGATGAAAGAGATAAGTATGAACGACACGGTGGCAAATACATAATCTTCTTTTTCTTTTGCATAATTATACACATGTGGAAGAAGCGATATGATCGAATGTTATAGCTGCAGCGGCATGATGAGATTAAAAGACACAGGTTTACAGAACAACACTAAGATCGATTCACTGCACATATCTGAAATTTAAGTATATTTTCGACAAGTCCCGTTCAACAGAAGATGTCGTGCCTATAGTACTTAAATTATTCATTCAATAGAATCTGGCGTGCCTGATATAATTACTAGCTAGGCGTGCAACAGATGACCTAATAGTGGCATCGGGATGAGTAATTAAACGACACATCACACATGAATTATTCTTACCAGGGAGGCTCAGCTGGCATCGGAGGTGGAACCCAGGCGGGGGAGACTGCGGCCGCCGGGGCAGGGGAAGGCTCTTCAGGTGAACCAGGCACAGGGAGGGCGTAGGAGCTTTCCGGCTTCGAGGGGGGTGGCGGACTAGGTTCTTCTACAGGCACGATGGCAGCCATGGCGAGATTACTACCCTCCTAGGTTTTCGAAGGGAAAAGGGGAACGAGCGGAAGCCAAAACGAGGTTGGTTCGAGTCCTTTTCTTCTTCTTTCTTCTTTCTTTTTCAATCAAACGATGAAACAATAGATCGGATTCGAGTCCGACACCTACACCACACACCTGCTACGCGTCCACCAGGTGAAGCAGAGGAATCCTCGAGTTTTGAACACAAAACATATTCCCAAATCCTTCGCAGCGCGCGGGCGCTCGTTGGACGAGTACAGCGCACCATCGCGTGCTCAGCCGCGCAGCCGCGCTCGTTGGACAAATCGAGCGCACACTCTGGCTAAGAAAAACGACAACACGGACGTTCAACAAAACCGACCCACTCAGCCTCCTCAATCAACCCGCCCGCCCGCGTGCTACCCGTCTCCATTACCGGCCGCCACCTCTCTCCGCCACGCACCGAAGAGAGACCGCGCGGCGCCGCTGCTCCTCCCGCACTGAAGCGAGGCCGCACGCCGCCCTGCTCCTCGCCCGCCAGAGCGAGGACCCCACCACGGAGGGGCCCGTGCGTCGCTCCCTTCCTCCCTGCTGTCCTCCTCTGCGGCCGCGCGGAGGCCGCCGCGCACCTCAACTACCTCCTCTGCCGGCCCCCCTCTCGGAGTCCTCCCCACTCCTCTCAGCGCTTGCAACCGTCAGCGATGCCGCCTGGCGCCTGCCCGGGCAAGACGACCATGTGAAGCTTCCTGCCTGGTAAAGATGACCATGGGGACTGGGGAGCTGCAGATGGGTCTCCAGTTGGGTCGAATTTTGAGAAGAAGAGAGAGGGAAAAGATGAGACCCAACATGTTTTTTCTGCATTGATTAGTTGTTTATTTTTTGTCATATCGTGGCCCACTTGCCCAACAGCTCGTAGTAGTTGCTCAACCAATTCTACCAATTGTGTTGCCTAACATCATATATTAGTTGCTAATTTTTGTTAATAGTTGCTCAAAGTTGCTCAGTCGGGCATAGAAGTTCTTCCCAGACTCCGAAGTTGCCTCCTCGGGCTCCGATATTTCTTTGTTGGGCAACAGCTTGCCCGGAGAATGGTCGTCCTCACGCACCGTGGCAGCGCCGTCCTAATGGTCTACCGAAGTTGCCTCATCGGGCACAAAAGTTGCTCAGTCGGGCACCGAAGTTGCCTCCCTGGGGCTCCGAAGTTGCCTCGTCAAGCACAAGTCGCCTCGTCGGGCTCCAAAATTGCCTCGTCTGGCACAGAAGTCACCTCGCCGGGCTCCGAAGTTGCTCAGTCGGGCACCAGAGTTGCCTCGTCGGGCACAGAAGTTGCTCAGTCAGGCACCGAAATTGCCTCCCTGGGGCTCTGAAGTTGCCTCGTCGGCCTCCGAAGTTGCCTCGTCAGGCACAGAAGTCGCCTCGTCGGGCACAGAAGTTGCTTAGTCGGCCACCGAAGGTGCCTCGTCGGGCACAGAAGTTGCTCAGTCGGGCACCGAAGTTGCTAGTTGCCTCGCTAGGCTCCAAAGTTGCCTCATCTGGCATCAAAGTTGTCTCGCTAGGCTCCAAAGTTGCCTCGCTGGGCTCCGAAGTTGCCTCGTCGGACTCCGAAGTTGCCTCGCTGGGCTCTAAATTGCCTCGTCAGGCACATAAGTTGCCTCGCCGGGATCCAAAGTTGCCTCGCCGAACAGCAAAGTTGCCTCGTTGGACTTCATAGTTTCCTCGTCGGACTCCGAGGTTGCCCGAAGAAGGGTCATCCTCACGCACCACGGCAACGCCTTCCTAAATGGCCTACTAAAGTTGCCTCGTCGGGCTCCAAAGTTGCTCAGTTGAGCACAAGTTGCCTTGCCATGTTCCGAAGATTCCTCGCCGCGATGCGAAGTTGCCTTGTTAAGCTCCAAAGTTGCCTCTCCGGGCTCCGAAGTTGCGTCGTCGGGCTCTGATGTTGACTCGTCGGGTAGCGGCTTGCCCAAAGAAGGGTTGTCCTCACGCACCACGGCAGCGCCATCCTAATGGCCTGCCAAAGTTGCCTCGTTGGGCACCAAAGTTGCTAAGTCGGGCACAGAAGTTGCCTCGTCGGGCTCTGAAGTTGCCTTGCCGGGCTCCAAAGTTGCCTCGCCGGGATTCAAAGCTGCCTTGTCTGGCTCCAAAGTTGCCTCGCCATCCGAAGTTGCCTCCACGGGCACATAAGTTGCTTCGTCGGCCTCCAAAGTTGCCTCGCCATCCTAATGGCCTGCCGAAGTTGCCTCATCGGGCACAAGTTGCCTTGTCAGCCTCCGGAATTGCATCGTCATCCTAATGGCCTACCGAAGTTGCCTCATCGGGCTTCGATGTTGCCTACCAAAGTTGCATACCGAAGTTGTCTCGCCAGGCTCCGAAGTTGCCTAGTCAGGCACCAATGTTGCCTACCAAAGTTGCCTCGTATAGCAGCGGCGTGCATGAATAAGGTCGTCCTCACCCACCGCGGCAATGATGTCCTAATGGCCTACCAATGTTGCCTTGTTGGGCTCCAAAGGTTTCTTTGTCGGGCTCCGATGTTACCTCCTCAGGCCGCATCTTGCCTAAAGAATGGTCGTCCTCACTCTCACGGTAGCGCCGTCCTAATGGCCAACCAAAGTTGTCTCACTAGGCTCCGAAGTTGCATCATGGAGCTCCGAAGTTGCCTCGTCGGGTTTTGAAATTGCCTCGCCGGGCTTCAAAGTTGCATCGCTGGGCTCCAAAGTTTCCTCGTCGTCCTAATGGCCTACCAAAGTTGCCTCATCGGGTTCCATGTAGCCTACCAAAGTTGTATACCGAAGTTGCTTCACCGGGCTCCGAAGTTTCCTAGTCGGGCCCCAAAGTTGCTTAGTTAGACACAAGTTGCCGCATCAGCCTCCTAAATTGCCTCGCCATCCTAATGGTCTACCGAAGTTGCCTCGTCAGATTCCGAAATTGCCTCGCCGTCCTAATGGTCTACCAAAATTACTCGAATATTACTTACTGTACCAAAGTTGCTTCATCCGGACCGAAATTGCTCCGACGTGCCTAGCAGCAGTGTAGGTGCCAAAATCTAAACTTGCCTACGATTGTTATGTAACAAGTGCGATTTACTTCTAGGCAACAAATTGGCATTATCTTAATTTCTTAAACGTGGGACCCACAAATGTTTCCATGTCCCCTCTCTTTCACGTTATCTTCTTCCTCCCTAATCCCTGTCCTCTCGATTTCTTCCCTCTGCTCCCGTCAAAACTCCCCACACCACCGATTCTGGCCACCGCCGGCCTCCTCCGTTAATAGGCGCAGACCTGCGAGTCTCCCCTCCTCCGATTCCCCACCGGCCAGAAATCTGTTAACTATAAAATTTGGCTGCTAGAGATATATGAGCCAAATTAATAGTTGATCAAGCTAATCAGTTGGTATTTTATTTGAGTATTGCAACATGTATGTTGCATGGTCTAGCAGTTAACTAGTCTGGAAAAGAACCTACAGTATATGGAGATGGCAAGCTGAGAAGGTACAAGTCGTAGAAGGAAAAATGCATCCTGGGAAGATTATCTACGTGAGAGGCAACGTCTGGTGGGTACCTGATCCTAATTACCTAGAACGATTAGCATTGTGGCCGGAGCACAGCTTATTGTTTCTTTATAAGCCTGATTGAATTATGGAGCCTGCTGGGCGTCCCCCGGACGATGGGAAGCCCCCATCGTCCTCCTTCCCGTGCTGCCACATGTCCAAGAAAAGGGTTCAGATCTCGGATTTGCTGCAAAACACTCATTTTTCCTAAAAAAACCCCTTTTACTTCTGAAGCAAAAAAAAAGGTTCGTTTCAGAAAATAGAACGGGCCGCCGGAGACCTCATCGGAGGCCATGCAGCAAAAAAAATATACTAATGTAGCAAAACCAATTTTGCCGGAAACATCGTTGGAAAAAATTCGCTTGTGACTCTCGCCGGAGACCTTGTAGCAAAAGGTTGACACTGTTGTAGAAAAGCACAAGACGGTTGTAGCAAAAAAGTTCTTCTAATGTAGCAAAAACTAACTTCGCCGGAGATATCGCCGGAGACTTTCGCTGAGGGACCTTGCCGGAGACCTTGTAGCAAAAATTTTGTGTTGTTGTAGCAAAACCACCGAACAAAAGTAGCAAAAAAATTATTCTATGGTAGCAAAAACTAACTTCGCCGGAGACATCGCCGAAGACTTTTGCTGGGAAACCTCGTCGGAGAACTTGTAGCAAAAATTTTACGGTATTGTAGCAAAACCAAGAAACGAAGATAGCAAAAAAATGTATCGATGTAGCAAAATCGGAGGCCAGCCTTTGTAGCATCGTCCGCCTTAGTCTGCAGCTCTGACGAGCACCGCCATCCTTAGTTTGTAGCTCTGGCGACCACTACTCGCAACAACACTGGCCCGTCTCCGGTGACCAACGAGGGGCGAGTGCATGGCGGCGGTGCTCAATGGCCGGAGATGAGAAGTGACAACCGAAGGTAGAGGGCGAGGTCGGAGATCGAGGAGGCATACACGGGTATGTATGCTAGGCCGCAGAGGAGAGCTTGGGGCGCGGAATCCAGCGGCGGCGGGGAAGCTTGAGCGGAGGCCGGGGATGTAGAGCAAGGGCGCTGGGAAGCTTGCGCTGGTGGCGGTTGGAGCTGGGAATGGGGCGGTGGAAGGCAGAGAAACGAGCGGCGGCAGGCAGGGGAGCGAGCGGCAGCGCATTGGGCAGCCACGGCGGAGCGTTGCCTTCCATCGGCGACGGAAGCTCTCCGTTGGGGAAGAGATACGGGCAGAGGAATCGGTCCTGAAAAGATAAGGCATAAGGGTAGGTCGTTGCTTTCTCTTAATTAACGGGACACGTGTTACTAGCTGGAGCCGGAGGACGCGAGACGTGCGATCCCCGGGTTAACTGTATCATTTTTCTTGAATTATTGTATAGAGCTGCAAGTACCACATATATTAGATTTGGTAGGTGTGAATTTTTGCAAGGCAACCGAACCAAGGAAAGTTAGTTCCGATTCGGTTTAGAGTTTAGAGTTTTATTCCTGCACGTCAAGTCTGTACGCAAGCCCAGCGTGCCTTAAATAGGCCATGGCCGATTGAGAAAGACATCAATCCATCTATTATCAAAACACATCTACTTTTTCACGTACTGATTATTTCTTCTCTGTTGTTCTCCTGCTGAGCCC
The DNA here is from genome assembly GCA_910589775.1 of Avena eriantha. Lineage (NCBI taxonomy): Eukaryota > Viridiplantae > Streptophyta > Magnoliopsida > Poales > Poaceae > Avena > Avena eriantha. The sequence goes on from OU342745.1 coordinate 82,113,029, forward strand.
TAGCCGCCTAGGGTTTGATCGGATCTTTGCCGTTTTGTCCTGAAAAACGGTCAGATCTCCTCCACGAAAGCGAGGAATTCTTTGTTGATTTGCTCGAAAATCATCCGTTCGTCGTCACGAAAGCACGAGGTTATCTTGGTGTTGCACGGTAGTTTTTCGCGACAACACAATTGGCGACTCCGCTGGGGAAGAAGAACAAAAGAGACACGATGGATTCCGATCCGAAGAACTTATGCGACCTCAATCAGGACAACATCATCCCCGTCACGCTTGACGATCTGTCCGAGGATGAGCACCGCGAGTTTGAGCGGAAACTTGAAGCGGATAAGGCCGAGAAGCTGAAGTGTAACTACCTCGGTGAATTACGCTCTTAGTTAATGCCTGGATGAACGAAAATGGTTAAAATAGTACGGTGGGGACCAGAGCCACTCACGGTAGACCTTTCGGCCGTCCTAACCACTTTCAGACAACGGGACAAGAACGAGCGGCGTAATCGGCAGGCGAAGGGATCAACTACATACACAAATGAGTATGTATGCAAGCCACATACAACAGTCCTCAGAGCCATTCCATCTAAAAGAAATAAAAATATAGCAACGCCATACGGCAAGATCCAAATGTCCTAGATAGATATAATAATTTAGGATAGCTCCTCATACATCACACATCAGAGTATCAGGCGGAAGCGGAAAACAAGATCCGAGTACAGATAAGAAGCAAATTGGCATAAGATGCCCCATAAATAAACATATCCCGCCCACAGATCACACGGATCTCCGTTTCCGGAATCTCTACACCGAATGATCGTTGCCAACATCATCTGTCTCTTCCACCCAGTATCCATCTTGCGGGTACACCTGTTCATCTGAATCAAACAATTTATCGTGTGAGACCCTAGGGGTACTCAGCAAGTCTTTATGCCGCTAAAGGGGACACAACCTGGGGTGACGCAATTGCAGCAAAAGATAATACCTAACAATTCTACAGATACTCGCTAACCTTTCGCCTAACCAATGATAGACGGAAGTCCGTGAATTAAGAACAACAGTTATAATAGTATAATTAACAGATCCATCCTCCTCCTCGCTTACCAACGAGGAAGCGGACGAACAACTCCCATCACCCGTTGGCAGTTTTATTAACCATTCCATGAGTATTGCACTATTTACTAGTCAAGTACTTAGTCAATTTAAAAGCGGTACTTTAGTTATACTTGTCTATGATCGAGAAACTGTGCTCCAAGTCGTCCATAACCGCGGACACGGCTTTCAGAAAGATTTACCCTGCAGGGGTGCACGAATAGCAACACACACTCGATCAACCTCGGAAAAACCAAATCAAAACCCAACTAGGCATTCACGACAAAGCAATCACAGGATTCAGAAATATTTCAGGGGGCCACCCCATTAAGCTACCCGCAACGAAGTTGGCCGGCTCCGAGACGGACCCAAGGTTTGTGTGGACGGCGGTAAACGACTGAGAACCCGAAAATATGACTGGGCTTGTCGATACAGCGAAAACGTGTCACGATCAAAAATAGTACAGGTGCTCCTCGCACAATCTTAAATAAAGCAGTAACATGGCATAAGTACAGAATAGTAATAAAGCCCCAAACTAATTGTGGCCCCAAGAAATAAGAATGAATCAAGCTCTGGCTCAGGGGGGTCCATAAGGCCTCCCGGATGTGGATAGTGCGAATAGTCAAGGAACAGGAATCAAGTACTCGGGGTCCTACGGGACACAAGTGAGCATGAAAAACCAAATAGCAGATATTGCTCACCGGTGCCTCTTTCATTAGTTATCCCATTACTACTCAGGTTATGTTGTTTAGGTACCTCATTATCCAGCAGACACTCACATACCCTACTCATGCTTTTCTACGACTCGCATGGCTCAAACAACTCCTGTATTAATGGCTCATGGGACCGGAACAAGCTTGGTGTGGTTTAAAAGTAAGGCTATGCAGTACTTGGGATTCAATTTAATGCAATCGCGACTCAATGATGCAAGAATAAGATAGAGGCAATAGGTACTGTATGTATGCAAGCATGTGGTAGTGCTTGCCTGGCAGCTCAGTTGAAGCGAGAGATGGATCTGGGTAGTACTCCTGTGATTCCTGGTAATTCTCCTGCTGGGCGTCTATTCGTAGAAGAACCAAACAAACAAGGACCAACATAAATAAAGTGCACAAGCATATGAATTAAAATGCGACAAGCAACCAAGCATGCCATGATGAATGATGCACATTTTACATGGCATTAAAGTAGCATGGCAAAGGTGAGATAAAGCATTTTAATATTTATTTAAACAAGTTTTATTGTCATAAACAGTTCAGATTTTAAATGACAACATGATGCATGCTTCAATTCAGAACAAGGACTGCATAAATAGAACGGGCTCGTCGCGCTGATCGATTTAGACATATTATTTATCAAATTTGGAGTTATAAAACAAAAGTTATTAATTAATTAAGGAAAAGGGCAATTTATTGTAATTTTAATCATCTCGAAATTTAAAGTGTCCAAAATATATTTTGAAGGGCATATTTGAATTCCTCACATTTTCCTGATTCCAAAACATATATTACATGTATTATTTGGATTTGTATTTTAAAAATTATTTAAATCTGATTTGAATTTGAATTTAAATCAATTTGGAAAAGATTTAATTAAATACAGACACAGGAAAATACTTTTGTCACCCAGGCGAAATCAACCCCAGTCACTGACGGGTGGGCCTGGCGCTGACTGGGCCACGCGCGCGGGAAAACCTTTTGTCACCGCGGGCTGGGCTAGCCACTGAGGCGGACAGGCGGGGCCAACTGGCGCAGGCCCGCGTGTCAGCGGGGAGGAAGGCAGGGGCTGACAGGTGGGGCTGGGGCTGGAGCGCGGGTTACGCTGGAAAAAGCAGAGGGGGTTTCCTGCAAAAGTTCTAGCGCGGCTGACTGGTGGGGTCGCTAGGAGCGCGGGTTGCAGGAATCAAAAAGGTGGGGGGCTTATTGCAAATTTACCACGGGCCCGGTTACTGTTTTTCTTCTTCATCGTCTGGCGAGGAAAATCCGGCACGCGGCGCGAGCGGGGTTCGATCCCGGGTCGCGGGAGTGCGCGCGGAGGGGCTAACCGGTGCGGCTGACTCGGGTAGTTGACAGGGAGGTGGGCGCGGGCTAGTTAAGGAGCTGTGCGGCGCGGGGAGGCTGGCAGACTACGACGAACGGCGCGCACGGCAAGCGTTCGACGAAAAGAACGGCGGGGCTAGGACGGTACGGCGAGGCGGAGGTTGTCAGGGAGGAAGAGAGGCTCACCGCGGGCTCGACGGCGGGCTCGGATCGGCGCGAGGAGCGGCGGAGCGACGAGATCGCTGGCGCCCCAGATCTAGGGTTTGCTGCAGTGCGGCAAGGGACTGGCGGTGCTGGGGCTTCCTCCTTCGCGTCAGCGGCCACAGGGCGACGCAGAGGGACGTCCTCGATCCTCCCAGCCACTTCCACGACAAGCACGCCAGCTGGAACGTCGGGGGCGAGGTGGTGCTGGCGGCGACCGGCGTCGGGCGTGGTGGTCGGAGAGGAAGAAGGAGAAGAAGGGGGCGGCTCGGGCAGATCTGGGAGAGGCCAGAGAGGCGTGGGGAGGGAGGAAAAGTGAGAGGGAGAGACAGGAGAGGGAGCCGTGGCAGGGGAGATAAAGGTGGCCTCGGTGCCACCTTTTTCTTCTCTGTCACGTGTCGGCTCGAGCTGGGGCTCGACCTGGGGCTGGTAGGCACGGCGGGGAGGGGCTGTAGGTGGTCCAGGGCGGCGAACGTCTGCAGGGTGGGGCCAGCATGGCGGTAGAGAAAGAAAGAGAGGAGAGAGGCTAGCTCGGGCTAGGGTTAGATGGAGCTTGGGTTAGGCCATGGGCTAGGGTTAGGGTGGCTGGGTGTGGGCCAGGGAGAGGGTGGCCAGGTGGTCATGCTAGAGAGAGAGAGGTAAGTGGAGTTAGGGTTTAGGAGAATTTAGAGAGAGAGAGAACCTAGGTTAGGTTTTATTAGGTAATTAGATTTTAATTTGGTTTATGAGGCCAAACCAAGAAGAACCATAGGGCTTGATCTTACATGAGCTAATGTGGAGGAGAAACAAGGAAGAAAGAGGAAGAAAAGAATTAGGTGAAAAAAAAGGCTCATATGATCATGCTTGAAGAAATAAATAAAAGAAAAAGATATGGTTGAGACTATGGAGAGGTGGAATGGTAGGAGATGGTTTTCCTAGATAGGATCTACCAAATCCAAAGAAAAACCAATGGAGGAAAAATGTGGTGGAGAAGCTTGCATGGCCCATGCAAAAATAATAATGCCATTATTTATTTTGTGACAACAATAATAATATGATGGCATTATTCTTATGCATTTCCAAGAAATGGAATAAAGCCAAGCAAAGGAATTTTAAAGGACTAGATCCACCCAATCCCACATGAGCTAGAACAAAAATAGCAAAAGAAAGAGAAACAAGCTCATGGTTAATGGGATGGTGGGATTATAAAGTGGTGGAAGAGAAAGATGGTGGAATGGAAATGAAAGATATGCCCCCAACTCAACTTGGGCATTGCACAATATATCAATAACCAAATACAATATCAAGAGGCAAATACAATTAATAATGCATATGAGAGAAAAACCAAAAGAAAGAGGGTTTTATATGATGCTCAAATGCAAGGTGGCATGATGACATGAGCATGATATCATTATGATGCAACACTAATATCTATGAAGTAGCCAATATCTTACTAGGACAAGTAGCATTACAATTGTTAGACAATTGGGGTGCTACAACTCTCCCCCACTAAACAGGAATCTCGCCCCGAGATTCTAGGAAGAAGAAGACTCAAAGAGGGTAGGATACTTGGCACGGAGCTCATCTTCACGTTCCCAGGTGGCTTCATCAACGGAATGGTGCGACCACTGCACCTTGCAGAACTTGATGGACTTGTTGCGAGTCCTTCTTTCTGCGACTTCAAGAATTTTTGTGGGGTGTTCTTGATAAGATAGATCTTCTTGTAGATTAATGAGTTCATGGTCCACGGTCCTGCCGGGATCCTTGAAGCACTTCTTGAGTAGAGAGATGTGAAAAACATCATGGACTTTGAGTTGTTCAGGGAGCTCAAGAGCATAAGCAACTTCTCCTCTTCTTCCACGAATTTTGAAAGGACCGATGTATCTAGGAGCCAGCTTTCCTTTGATACCAAAGCGGTGCGTGCCTCTCAGGGGAGTGACACGAAGGTAAACGAGATCACCAGGGACATGCTCCATGTCTGTGTGCTTTCTGTCATAATTGCTCTTCTGGCGACTTTGAGCAAATATTCAGATTTTCAAGAATGATGTGAACTTTCTCCTCCGCTTGAGTTACAATGTCGGGGCCAAACAATAATCTTTGCCCTGCGCCCGACCAACCAATCGGAGTTCTGCACTTGCTACCATACTGAGCCTCAAATGGTGCCATCTTTAGACTTTTCTGGAAGCTGTTGTTGTAAGAGAATTCAGCATAAGGAAGACATTCTTCCCACTTCATGCCGAAAGAGATAACGCAAGCACGGAGCATATCTTCCAGAATCTGATTGATCCTTTCAACTTGTCCTTGCGACTGAGGGTGGTAAGCTGTGCTGAAGTTTAGTTTTGTTCCCAAAGCATTTTGGAAACTTCCCCAGAACTTGGAAGTGAAGATGCTTCCACGGTCTGAACTGATCTCAAGAGGAACTCCATACAGAGAGACAATTCTGTTGATATAGAGCTCATCCAACTGAATTGCAGAAATTGTTTCCTTGACTGGAAAGAAGTGAGCTACTTTGGAAATCCTGTCAATGACAACAAAGATTGCATTGTTGCCCTTCTGCGACCTTGGAAAACCAGTGATGAAGTCCATCTCTACTTTCTCCCATTTCCATTCCGGAGGCTTCAATGGCTGTAGAAGGCCGGAAGGTTTCTGATGGACAGCTTTAACTCTGCGACAAACATCGCACTCTGAGACATACTTGGCATAATATCGTTTCAAACCAGGCCACCAATATTGTGTTTTCAAGTCCATGTACATCTTAGTGCTTCCAGGGTGGATAAAAAGAACAGAATCGTGCGCCTCCTTGAGAACTTGCTCTCTTAAACCCGGGTAGTTCGGAACAAACATCCGGTGTTCAAAGAAAAGAGTGCCTTGGTCGTCAACGTGGAAAGACTCGTACTTCAGAAGTTGAATGTTGGAGATGATCTTTTTAGTGTAAGGATCCCCAAGCTGAATGGAACGGACCTTTTCTTCCAAGAGAGGTGTTGCTAGAAGGTTTAGAAGATACCCTTGATCCACAATTTCAAGGTTGAGCTTGCGGAATTCTTCGCACAATAGAGGCTGTTGTTCTTCCACCATGAGGTTGTTGACATAAGCTTTTCGGCTGAGAGCATCGACCATGACATTGGCTTTGCCCGGAGTGTAGTTGATGGTCAAATCGAAATCATTGATTGTTTCAATCCACCTCCTCTGACAAAGGTTGAGATCAGGCTGTGTGAAGATATACTTTAGACTCTTGTGATCAGAAAAGATCTCACAATGGTTGCCAAGCAAGTAATGCCTCCATACTTTCAAAGCAAAGACAACTGCTGCGAGTTCGAGGTCATGTGTAGGATAGTTGATCTCATGCGTCTTCAACTGACGAGATGCATAAGCAACAACTTGTTTTTCTTGCATAAGGACCGCACCCAATCCTTGCAATGAAGCATCACAGAATATTTGGAAAGGCTTTGATGTATCTGGAGGAACCAAGACTGGTGTGGAAGTGAGCTTCTCTTTGAGTGTTTCAAAGCTTGCTTGACATGCAGGAGTCCAAAGATATTTCTTGCCTTTCTTGAGGAGATCGATAAGAGGCTTCGCAATCTTCGAGAAGTTTTGAATGAATCGCCGACAGTAACTGGCCAAGCCAAGGAAACTTCGGACTTCTTTGACATTAATGGGTGGAAGCTAGTCCATAATTGTCTTAATAGTTTCTGGGTTGACGGCAATGCCCTTGGCAGAGATGACGTGACCAAGGTAGGTGACTTGAGGCAGCCAAAACTCACACTTAGAGAACTTTGCATACAGGCGGTTCTCACGAAGCTTGTTTAGGACACATCGAAGGTGTTCTTCATGTTCTTCTTTTGACTTAGAATAGACTAGAATGTCATCCAAATAGACCACAACGAACTTATCCAGATACTCCATGAAAACCGAGTTCATAAGCCTCGAGAAGGTGGCAGGTGCATTGGTGAGACCGAAAGACATGACCGTGTACTCATACAGGCCATAGCGGGTGGTGAAAGCTGTTTTGGGAACATCTTCCTTGCGAATCTTGATTTGATGATAACCACTTCTCAAATCAAGCTTAGAGAATACCACAGCTCCAGCTAGCTGATCGAAGAGATCATTAATCCGCGGAAGGGGATATTTATTCTTGATGGTTTTAGCATTGAGTGCCCGATAGTCAACACAAAGTCTATCAGTCTTGTCTCGCTTCTTCACAAAGATGGTTGGACTACCCCAAGAAGAAGTACTGTGCTGAATGAAACCTAACTTCTCTTGTTCATCCAACTGACGCTTAAGTTCAGCCAACTCAGCAGGACCCATTTTATAAGGCCGCTTGGAGATAGGAGCGGTGCCAGGTTCAAGTTCAATGACAAACTCAACCTCACGATCCGGAGGCATACCTGTCAACTCTTCAGGAAAAACATCTGGAAACTCACAAACTACAGGAACACTCTGAATACCTTCCATAGCATCATCATTCGGAGCCGCCAAAGAATAAAGCTGAATTGCAGGAGTCAGACTTGGAGAATAGACTATATGGCCTTCAGGAATTTTCAGAGAAACCGAACGTTCAGCACAATCAATCACAGCTGCATTTACTGTCAACCAATCCATGCCCACGATAACATCAATATCAGAATTGCCCAGAATAATTAAGGAAGCCGGAAACGAAGAGCCACCAATCTCAATTTGATTGCCATGGCTGATATGAGCAGCCCTCATGTTTGACCCAGGAGATTGTACCACAAGACGGTGTAATAAAGGAACCATAGCCAGATCTTTCTCATGAGCAAACTTGTGAGAAACAAAAGAATGCGAAGCACCAGAATCAAACAAAACTCGTGCAGGAACTGAGTTAACAGGAAGCATACCCATCACAACTCTAGAGGCATGCTCAGCTTGAGCGGCGTTGACACAGTTGGCACGAGCAACTGTAGACCCCGGCTTAGTGTTGATGTTGAGAGCCCGAGGTGGAGGTGCACGAATCATAGGAGAACTTGCCGCAGGTCTTGGAGGTGGTGGTGGAAGAGCTTTGTTGTTCATTGGATAATTCCAGTGCTGATGCCCAGTTTTTCCACAAGTATAGCAAGCACCAGGTGGACGTGGAGCAACGTAGCCAGGGACTCCGCCAGGCGCTCCAGGGTAGTTGTGGTTGTAGCCCCTGGGAGCAGCAGTGAAGGAGTTTGGTGGCCTTGGTGCGTAGCTTGAAGGTCTTGGTGGAGCAGGGAGCGACGGTGGGGTGTCAGGAACCCAGACACGACGCTTAGAAGGAGCTGTCATAGCAGAAGAGCTTGTTGTATCACGGCTGTGTTTCTTTGACTCCTCAAACACTTGCCTACTTGCTTCTTCCTGCAGAGCTGTGTGTTGAAGTTCCAGAAAAGATGCTGGCCTTGCATGAGTGATTGCGTATTTGATGGAAGCATTAAGGCCTTGCCGAAACCTCTTTTGCTTCTTCTTGTCATCAGAGATCTCATCGCCACCATAACGAGAAAGGTTCATGAAGTTCCTGATGTAGGTGTTGACATTGTCAGTGCCCTGCTTGAGGTTGAGAAACACTTCCTTCATCCTTTCCATGACAATTTCTGACAGATATTGCTCTTTGAAAGCAGTAGTGAACCACTCCCAAGTAGGCTGAAAACCAGAAAGATCTGCCTTGAGGTAATTTTCCCACCAGAGAGCTGCATCTCCCTTCAGAAGGTGAGTAGCACACTTGACCCATTCTTGCTCGGGAACATCCGCAGTCATCAGCAATCTTGACACTTCACGAAGCCAATCATCTGCATCAAGTGGTTGATCAGACACTTCGAATTGACGTGGGTTGAACTTGAGAAAACTCTTGATGTCTCCTCGCTTGGGAGGTGGAGGTAGCGGAACAAACTCATTCCTCCTCACGCTTTCCTCGAAGCGTTGCTGGTTCTGCTGCATAGTGCCCAAAGCATTTGCAATACTTGCCAAAGTAGCCCCGAGTTCAGGTGGTATATCCTCCTCAGAACGGCGTGGTGGTGCCATCCTGTGATTGATATAAAACACAAGTCAGTACTATAATGGAGAATGATTATAATCCAAAATAGTACCAAAATGGAATTAATCAAGATTAAAGAATGCAATTCACTCAGATGATATTAAAATATCAACAAAGTTCAAGGTAATTAGAAGATATTAAGCATAACACACACGACTGAACAAGGAGTGTGGTACACAACTAACAAAGAAATTTTTTCCACAAATTTCGGCATTAAAATACCACTATATGCGCAAAACCACTTAACGAATCAAGATTAGTAACTCTACTAGTTCAATATACAAAAGCAAATGATAAAAGTAGTGGTATGGTCGCGACTCCATCCCGCACTCAAATCATTACTCCGCACATGAATCAGTAAAACACATATCCCAACACCTTCTTCTTAAGATGAACCTAAAGATTGGTAACTACGAGAAAGAACACCCCAACAAGATAACGTCGGATAACAAAGAGTAAGATAGATCGCATCGGTATACAATGAATCAGAATAGATCGTGTCGGTTTACAAAGGACTGTCGGTAGGGAATGTACCAACTGTTGATAACCAAAAGGCAGATAGTGATAACATTTGGATGCAACAGATAGACAAGGAATTCACACACACACACACACACACACACAAACACAAACACAACCTATGGTACTACGGAACCCAGAACACGTGAATCCTAGTTTGAATTTTAAGAAGAGGATTGAAAACGTTACACTTCCTTACCAGAAAAGGGTGGGTGGGTGGGTAAGAAGAAAAATGGAAGCAGTCCTACTCTCACGTTTTGTTTTTCCCTAGTATACATAACTACCAAAATATTTGCTAGACTGACAACGACCATTTTGGCTGAGACCCTGAAGGGCGGGATGGCTCTGATACCAATTGTAACTACCTCGGTGAATTACGGTCTTAGTTAATGCCTGGATGAACGAAGTGGTTAAAATAGTACGGTGGGGCCCAGGGCCACTCACGGTAGACCTTTCGGCCGTCCTAACCACTTTCAGACAACGGGACAAGAACGAGCGGCGTAATCGGCAGGCGAAGGGATCAACTACATACACAAATGAGTATGTATGCAAGCCACATACAACAGTCCTCAGAACCATTCCATCTAAAAGAAATAGAAATATAGCAACGCCATACGGCAAGATCCAAATGTCCTAGATAGATATAATAATTTAGGATAGCTCCTCATACATCACACATCAGAGTATCAGGCGAAAGCGAAAAACAAGATCCGAGTACGGATAAGAAGCAAATTGGCATAAGATGCCCCATAAATAAACACATCCCGCCCACAGATCACACGGATCCCCGTTCCCGGAATCTCTACACCGAATGATCGTTGCCAACATCATCTGTCTCTTCCACCTAGTATCCATCTTGCGGGTACACCTGTTCATCTGAATCAAACAATTTATCGTGTGAGACCCTAGGGGTACTCAGCAAGTCTTTATGCCGCTAAAGGGGACACAACCTGGGGTGACGCAATTGCAGCAAAAGATAATACCTAACAATTCTACAGATACTCGCTAACCTTCCGCCTAACCAATGATAGACGGAAGTCCGTGAATTAAGAACAACAGTTATAATAGTATAATTAACAGATCCATCCTCCTCCTCGCTTACCAACGAGGAAGCGGACGAACAACGCCCATCACCCGTTGGCAGTTTTATTAACCATTCCATGAGTATTGCACTATTTACTAGTCAAGTACTTAGTCAATTTAAAAGCGGTACTTTAGTTATACTTGTCTATGATCGAGAAACTGTGCTCCAAGTCGTCCATAACCGCGGACACGGCTTTCAGAAAGATTTACCCTGCAGGGGTGCACGAATAGCAACACACACTCGATCAACCTCGGAAAAACCAAATCAAAACCCAACGAGGCATTCACGACAAAGCAATCACAGGATTCAGAAATATTTCAGGGGGCCACCCCATTAAGCTACCCGCAACGAAGTTGGCCGGCTCCGAGACGGACCCAAGGTTTGTGTGGACGGCGGTAAACGACTGGGAACCCGAAAATATGACTGGGCTTGTCGATACAGCGAAAACGTGTCACGATCCAAAACAGTACAGGTGCTCCTCGCACAATCTTAAATAAAGCAGTAACATGGCATACGTACAGAATAGTAATAAAGCCCCAAACTAATTGTGGCCCCAAGAAATAAGAATGAATCAAGCTCTGGCTCAGGGGGGTCCATGTGGATAGTGTGAATAGTCAAGGAACAGTAATCAAGTACTCGGGGTCCTACGGGACACAAGTGAGCATGAAAACCAAATAGCAGATATTGCTCACCGGTGCCTCTTTCATTAGTTATCCCATTACTACTCAGGTTATGTTGTTTAGGTACCTCATTATCCAGCAGACACTCACATACCCTACTCATGCTTTTCTACGACTCGCATGGCTCAAACAACTCCTGTATTAATGGCTCATGGGACCGGAACAAGCTTGGTGTGGTTTAAAAGTAAGGCTATGCAGTACTTGGGATTCAATTTAATGCAATCGCGACTCAATGATGCAAGAATAAGATAGAGGCAATAGGTACTGTATGTATGCAAGCATGTGGTAGTGCTTTCCTGGCAGCTCAGTTGAAGCGAGAGATGGATCTGGGTAGTACTCCTGTGATTCCTGGTAATTCTCCTGCTGGGCGTCTATTCGAAGAAGAACCAAACAAACAAGGGCCAACATAAATAAAGTGCACAAGCATATGAATTAAAATGCGACAAGCAACCAAGCATGCCATGATGAATGATGCACATTTTACATGGCATTAAAGTAGCATGGCAAAGGTGAGGTGTGGATGCAAGAAATAAAGCATTTTAATATTTATTTAAGCAAGTTTTATTGTCATAAACAGTTCAGATTTTAAATGACAACATGATGCATGCTTCAATTCAGAACAAGGACTGCAGAAATAGAACGGGCTCGTCGCGCTGATCGATTTAGACATATTATTTATCAAATTTGGAGTTATAAAACAAAAGTTATTAATTAACTAAGGAAAAGGGCAATTTATTGTAATTTTAATCATCTCGAAATTTAACGTGTCCAAAATATATTTTGAAGGGCATATTTGAATTCCTCACATTTTTCTGATTCCAAAACATATATTACATGTATTATTTGGATTTGTATTTTAAAAATTATTTAAATCTGATTTGAATTTGAATTTAAATCAATTTGGAAAAGATTTAATTAAAAACAGACACAGGAAAATACTTTTGTCACCCAGGCGAAATCAACCCCAGTCACTGACGGGTGGGCCTGGCGCTGACTGGGCCACGCGCGCGAGAAAACCTTTTGTCACCGCGGGCTGGGCTAACCACTGAGGCAGACAGGCGGGGCCAACTGGCGTAGGCCCACGTGTCAGCGGGGAGGAAGGCAGGGGCTGACAGGTGGGGCTGGGGCTGGAGCGCGGGTTACGCCGGAAAAAGCAGAGGGGGTTTCCTGCAAAAGTTCTAGCGCGGCTGACTGGTGGGGTCGCTAGGAGCGCGGGTTGCAGGAATCAAAAAGGTGGGGGGCTTATTGCAAATTTACCACGGGCCCGGTTACTGTTTTTCTTCTTCATCGTCTGGCGAGGAAAATCCGGCGCGCGGCACGAGCGGGTTCGATCCCGGGTCGCGGGAGTGCGCGCGGAGGGGCTAACCGGTGCGACTGACTCAGGTAGTTGACAGGGAGGTGGGCGCGGGCTAGTTAAGGAGCTGTGCGGCGCGGGGAGGCTGGCAGACTACGACGAACGGCGCGCACGGTGAGCGTTCGACGAAAAGAACGGCGGGGCTAGGACGGTAGAGCGAGGCGGAGGTTGTCAGGGAGGAAGAGAGGCTCACCGCGGGCTCGATGGCGGGCTCGGATCGGCGCGAGGAGCGGCAGAGCGACGAGATCGCTGGCGCCCCGGATCTAGGGTTTGCTGCAGTGCGGCGAGGGACTGGCAGTGCTGGGGCTTCCTCCTTCGCGTCAGCGGCCACGGGGCGACACAGAGGGACGTCCTAGGTTAGGTTTTATTAGGTAATTAGATTTTAATTTGGTTTATGAGGCCAAACCAAGAAGAACCATAGGGCTTGATCTTGCATGAGCTAATGTGGAGGAGAAACAAGAAAGAAAGAGGAAGAAAAGAATTAGGTGAAAAAAAGGCTCATATGATCATGCTTGAAGAAATAAATAAAAGAAAAAGATATGGTTGAGACTATGGAGAGGTGGAATGGTAGGAGATGGTTTTCCTAGATAGGATCTACCAAATCCAAAGAAAAACCAATGGAGGAAAAATGTGGTGGAGAAGCTTGCATGGCCCATGCAAAAATAATAATGTCATTATTTATTTTGTGACAACAATAATAATATGATGGCATTATTCTTATGCATTTCCAAGAAATGGAATAAAGCCAAGCAAAGGAATTTTAAAGGACTAGATCCACCCAATCCCACATGAGCTAGAACAAAAATAGCAAAAGAAAGAGAAACAAGCTCATGGTTAATGGGATGGTGGGATTATAAAGTGGTGGAAGAGAAAGATGGTGGAATGGAAATGAAAGATATGCCCCCAACTCAACTTGGGCATTGCACAATATATCAATAACCAAATACAATATCAAGAGGCAAATACAATTAATAATGCATATGAGAGAAAAACCAAAAGAAAGAGGGTTTTATATGATGCTCAAATGCAAGGTGGCATGATGACATGAGCATGATATCATTATGATGCAACACTAATATATATCTTACTAGGACAAGTAGCATTACAATTGTTAGACAATTGGGGTGCTACATGAAGCGATACTACAAGACGAGGAACGGCACCGTCAAAAAGGTAACGGCGCCGAGCCCTTCTCCTGCCCTCGGCTTAAAGGTAATTAATTCAACCGAAGATATTGCTTATCTAATTGATGCATCCATCGCTAGCAAGTACGGTTCTGACATGGCAGATGCGTCGCGTACCGTTACTGAATTAGCTAGTAAATTTGGCGAGTTTAAGGAGCAGTTCAGTAAAGAAATCAAAAATAGTTTATCTCGCGAGGTTCGCTCGTTAGTGCTGCAAATCAATGATGAACATCGCGACAAACGGCCGATGCTTCCGGAAAATAATGAATTCGTCAATTTACCTGGTCATACGTGTATATCCGGTGCATCGGTTAATGTAGCACAACCTCTCGTTAATTTCAACAACAATCAAACTGGCCGAAATTATGCTAGCAGTTCGGCCCATAATTTTGTACCTAGTGTGGCTCCTGCCATAGTTTCAACTTCGGTTCCACAAGCTTACAACAGCAATAACCGAAACGTGGGTTTTAACTTAATTTGCAGCAGCCTAGTTATCAAACGGTAGCATATAATATATCACATTTGTCACCGGTTGGTACCGGGGTTCCTTACGGGCCGGTACCGGATTCATATTTTAACGCATCTCCGCAACAAACCACATATGCTCAAACTGCTTTGCCTGAGATGTCACCACGTACTGTTTTTCTATCTGTTTCACAAAATAGTTCTCCACAACCTACTGATAGTTTTAAAGATCAACTTGCTAACATACTTAGGGAATTTTGTTTGGAACCCAAGGGTAGAGCACGTGCATATGAGAAGTCATACCCTGATTATTTTGACTTGACACCATATCCTCGTGGTTTTAGAATTCCAGATTTTGTTAAGTTTACGGATGAGGATGGTAGATCGACTTTTGAACACATAGGTCAACTTTTAGCACAATGCAATGATATCGACACATCTGATGTTTATAGGATAAAATTATTTCCTTTGTCTTTGTCTGGTACTGCATTTACTTGGTTTACATCGCTCGCTCCTAATTCTATTTCAACATGGGCATCATTGGAGCAGAATTTCATGAGTATTTTTACAGCGGTGAAACTGAACTTCGACTTTCAGATTTAACTATGATTAGGCAAAAGTATAATGAAAGTGTTCACGAATATATCAGGAGGTTTAGAGATGTCAAAAACCGTTGTTTCAGTCTTAACATAGCCGAAAAGAATTTAGCTGATCTTGCTTTTTCGGGTTTGCTTAATCATATTAAGGATAAGTTAGAAGGTCAAGAATTTCCAGATGTTAATCAGGTTTTGCAAAAGGCATTGGCGCAAGAAAATCGGACTAAAGATGTTAAGCAATATAGCCGGTTTAAAGATAATAAAATAAAGGAGAAGGAAAACCGCACGGTTAATGCTGTTGATTGTGATGATGATTCGGCTAGTGAAGATGATATTGATATATGTGTAGCTGAATGGGTCCAATCATCTAAGTCAAAACCTTTTGCATGTCATGCTTTGAAACCTACACCTGCTAGAAGAGAGGAAATTAAATACATTTTTGATGTTAGCAAGTGTGATAGAATATTTGATATGTTACTGCAAGGAAAATTAATTAGATTGAGAGAGGGTCATGTAATTCTGAGTCCAGAAGAATTGGGGAGACGAGCATATTGTAAGTGGCACCATTCTTTTTCTCATGCTACTAATGATTGTAATGTGTTTCGTCGACAGGTGTAATCGGCCATTAGTGACGGACGATTGACATTTACAGAAGGTTCTAAGATGAAGCTCGATAGTGACCCGTTTCCTATCAATGTAATCGAAGTTGAGACAAAGAAAATGCTTATTTGATCGGATCAGGCCGAGTCCGCGCGAGAGAAAAATCTTGTTGATGATAATGCTCCTCCGAGGATGATCAAGCCAAAAAATCCAGAAGTGGGAGTGTGGAAAGTCAATGGAAGGAAGAAACTAGCTCCGAGACCGAAACCGACTGTTAGTATGTTGCTGAAAAAATACACATCACGCAAGGCCGATAATGTGTTTAGTCGGCTTGGAGGTAATAAGCGTCCGAGGTCTCCTTCTGGTTCTAGAGGGCCTGAGCGTTGGCATGGAAATCAGTATAATCTACAATCCTATTTTCCAGTGGCACCGACGTATTGGGGTTGCTCACCCCCTATGTATCCTCAGTTTTCTCCATGGGGCTTCAATCCGTGGATGCCATATCCTATAGGGCCAGCAGGTTATTTTCAGCCGGGATGGGTTCCGCCGAGGCCTATGTTCAGTGGAGACATACGTGAGAAAAGGGCTCGGTTTAATCAGACTATTAGACCAAGTGATGCAATTGTTGTGCCAAGGAAATAATCGCTGAGACGTAGTGCAGGTGGCAGAAATAATAACGATGACTCCAGGCACGTTTGGGTGCCGAAGCATGCTGAACCTAATCTGGTTAAAAATCCGAAGGATTTAGATACTGCTCATGATTCGAAACTTTTGGTACACCAGTCAGCTGAAGGTGTTAGTACCCAAAAAGATGGTAAGGATAGTGTACAACTACGACAAACTGGATCTATTCAAATTGAGAAGAAGACTTTTTGTGAGCTTAACATGCAGAAAGGTGGAGATGGATCAATAGTTGTGTCTTCTAGTACCGGTAAGAAAATAGAATCGAATGGCATGCACACCGTTTCAGCTATGAGAGACATTAATTCAAGAACGCCTAGAGGTTTATCTCCGATGGATTTAAAGTATAGCACTGGTACGTCTGCACAATACAGGGACTCAGGTACTGGTGATAATCAGAAATTTATCAGTAGCGACATGATGGGTCAGCAGAAAATGTCTTTGGCCAAGAACAGGTTATTTGCGCAAAAAATGATAGCGCGTCCGTATAGGCCGGGGAATACAGTGGGAAGCAGGTTTAGGTCAGTCGCGCCGGGAACCAAGCCAGGACCTCAGTGGTGTCCAAGGGGTCTCACACATACACAGAAACGACGCGTCCATCGGCTACGAGTGTCAGAAATCAGAGAGGAGAGATTAAACCAGCTAGACCAATGGCGGTGCCTACGAAAACTTGGAAGGAGAAACGCATCGCTGCCGAGGAAAATAAAGATTCTCATGACGCGCCTACTGATGCTGATGATAATTCAGAGAGTAAAGGCGAGGTGCCTACTGATATGGACATTAATATGGTGTTCGCCTTGCCCGCTGATTTCCGTGCGCCTGAAGTTGAAGTTGCAGAGCTTGCTCTCGGTCCAAAAAATGCGATGTTTGAGAAACCGGAGAAGCACGGATAGCACCTAAAACCATTGTTCATCCGAGGCCACATTGATGGTAAGCCGATTGGTCGCATGCTCGTTGACGGCGGTGCCGGTGTTAATATTATGCATTTTTTGGTCTTTTCTAAACTGAACCGAAAAGAGAGCGAGCTAATGAAGACCAACATGGGACTTAGCGGATTCTTGGGAGAATTATCTGAAGCTAAGGGTGTTATTTCTATGGATCTCACAGTCGGAAGCAAAACATTGCCGACTGCAATTTTTTTGTTGATGTCAAAGGCCGCTATAATATCCTTTTGGGGCGCGACTGGATTCATATGAATTGTTGCATCCCTTCTACTCTACACCAGTGCTTAATTCAGTGGGTTGATGATGATGTGGAGGTGATTGAGGCGGATAATTCTACTTGCATTGCTTTGACAGAGGCGCCGGTTGATTGGCAACACGGTGAGATGCGATGTTTGACCGGTAGGGATTTATCAGACTATGATTATATCAATATCGATAGAGATGGTTTTGTACCCATAAACGCACAGCCGGCTAGCATAGCTCGGCTTAATTTATCTATATAAATGATGAGTAAAGATGATAATATTAAGTGGCTGCAAAAGCGCACCGAGGAGTATCGTTTCGGAAAGAACGATATGCATGAGACAATTGAAGATTTTGGTGATATGGAGAAGCTCGGACAGGGATTTTCATCGGCTGACCCACTTGAAGAGGTAGATATTGGTGATGGAAGCATTCCAAGGCCTACATTTATCAACGCTAATATAGAAGCCGATCAGCAAAACGAGGTATATGCATTACTTAAAATATTTGTTGATTGCTTTGCTTGGAGTTATAGCGAGATACCCAGTTTGAGTAGAGAATTAGTTGAGCATAGACTACCTATTAAATCTGATTTTAAGCTGCATAAACAACCCCGTAGAAGTTTTAATTCTAATTTATATGACCGCATCAAAGAAGAAATTGATCGGTTGATGAAAGCTGGGTTTATTCAGCCATGTAGATATGCGGAGTGGGTTTCTAATATTGTGCCCGTTGAAAAGAAAAATACTAATAATATTAGGATCTCCATTGATTTTAGAGATTTGAATAAAGCCACTCCTAAAGATGAATATCCTATGCCTATAGCCCACATGCTTATTAATGATGCCTCGGGACATAAAGTAATTAGTTTTTTAGATGGTAATGCTGGTTACAATCAGATATTTATGGCCGAACAAGATATGTCCAAGACTGCTTTTCGTTGCCCAGGTTTTGTTGGTTTATTCGAGTGGGTCTTTATGACGTTTGGTTTGAAAAATGCCGGCGCTACATACCAACGCGCTATGAATTTGATATTTCATGATCTATTAGGCATAGTACTAGAAGTATATATTGATGATATAGTTGTTAAATCGGATGAGTTTGATAATCATTTAGCCGATTTGCGTTTAGCTTTTGAAAGAATGCGCCGGTATGGTTTGAAAATGAATCCACTCAAATATGCTTTTGGTGTGTCTGCTGGAAAGTTTTTAAGCTTTATTATTTATGAATGAGGCATAGAGATTGATCCTACAAAGGTAGAGTCGATTAGAAAGTTGGAGGAGCCTAGGTGTAAAAAGGATGTGCAGAAATTGTTAGGAAAAATTAATTACTTGAGACGATTCATATCTAACCTTGCAGGAAAAATTGAATTGTTTGTGCCTTTACTTCGGCTAAAGCATGAAGCCGAATTTACTTGGGGGGCAGAACAACGGGATGCTTTTAATAATATAAAGAGATACTTGTTGAGTCCACCAGTATTGCGAGCGCCCAAGTCCGATGTGCCGTTCAGGTTATATATTGCTGCACAAGATACAGTGATCGGCGCGGTATTGATACAAGAAGCCGATGGAAAGGACTACATCATTGCATATCTAAGTCGTCGTTTGCTCGACGCCGAGACACGGTACGTGTTTATTGAAAAATTATGCTTGCCTTTATATTATGCATGTACCAAGTTTCGGCCTTATCTACTTTCTAGTTCATGTGTAGTAGCCTGTCAAGCGGACGTAATTAAGTATATGTTGCAACGACCGATTCTTAGTGGTAGGATTGGAAAGTGGGCTTATGCGCTAATAGAATATGATTTAGTATATGAATCGCTGCGTGCTATGAGGGGTCAAGTCATCGCCGATTTTATTGTTGATCATAGAGTTAAGAATGAGAAAGACATTAGTTATGTTAGCATTTGCACATGGAAACTTTATTTTGATGGATCGGTTTGTAGAGATGGACAAGGCGTCGGCAATATTTTAATTTCACCTAATAATGTTATCTATGAAACATCGGTCCGTCTAGAATATGATTGTACTAACAACCAAACTGAATATGAGGCTTTGTTGTTTGGTTTACAAAGTCTAGTGGATATGGGCGTAAAAGATATAGATGCTTTTGGAGATTCGCTTCTAGTGGTACAACAAGTTAAAGGCGAATTTCAGTGTTTAGACGGCTTATTGAATAACTACTTGGACCGATGTCTAGATATAATCAAAACTCTACATACGATTCACTATTAATTATATACCTAGAGAAAAAAAAATTTAGAGATAATTTTTTAGCACAGCAAGCGTCTGGTTACCTTATTAGCAGGCGAAATTTTTGGTACTGAAAAACCAGCGCTAGTTGCTGTAGGGAATAAGACTGAACTACTGGGTACTAGCTCGGTGCATGGTTTGGCTCGCCCTGGTTCAGGGCAAGAATTGGCGGTACATGGCAATCATGATTTGGTGCATGAGTTAGAAGCTACCAAATTACAAAATAACTTAGAACCTATAGATTGGAGAGTTCCATTAATAAATTATTTAAAAGAACCGAGTCAGACACGAGATAGAAAAATTCGACGACAAGCTTTAAAATATACTTTGTTAAACGACGAATTATATCGCCGAACTATAGATGGATTACTTTTAAAATGCTTAGATCCTAATCAGTCGAAAATAGCTATGGGCGAAGTGCATGAAGGTATATGTGGAACACATCAGTCGGCTCATAAAATGCGATGGTTATTAAAAAGAGCGGGTTTTTATTGGTCAACTTTGTTAGAAGATTGTTTTCGGTACTATAGAGGGTGTGAAGCGTGTCAGAAATTCGGGAATATACAGTTAGCACCCGCGGCAATGTTGAATCCTATAATTAAGCCATGGCCATTTAGAGGATGGGGCCTAGATTTTATTGGTGAAATACATCCTTTATCTTCTAAAAGGCATCGCTTCGTCCTAGTAGCTATGGATTATTTTACCAAATGGACTGAAGCGGTTCCTTTAAAAAATATGACTCATGTAGAGTTGATTAGTTTTGTCTTAGAGCATATTATTCACAGATTCAGTATTCCTCAAACTCTGACTACTGATCAAGGTTCTTCTTTTATGTCGCATCAATTTCATGAGTTTGCCGAATCTTTTAGAATTAAGTTGTTGAATTTGTCGCCTTATTATGCTCAAGCTAATGGACAGGCTGTAGCATCCCAATTGTCTAACAATTGTAATGCTACTTGGTCTAGTAAGATATTGGCTACTTCCTATATATAATTGTGGTATCATAATTATATCATGCTCATGTCATCATGCCACCTTGCATTTGAGCATCATATAAAACTCTTTTTCTTTTGGTTCTTCTCTCACATGCATTATTAATTGTATTTGCCTCTTGATATTGTATTTGGTTATTGATATATTGTCTAAATGCCCAAGTTGAGTTGGGGGCATATCTTTTATTTCAACTCCACCACCTTTCTTTCACCACCTTATAATTCCACCATCCCATTAACCATGAGCTTGTATTTCTTTTTCTTTTGATATTTTTATTCTAGCTCATGTGGTTTGGGGTGGATCAAATCTTTTAAATTCTTTTGCTTGGCTTTTATTCCACTTCTTGGAAATGCATAAGAATAATGCCATAATATTATTATTGTTTTCACAAAATAAATCATGGCATTATTATTTTTGCATGGACCATGCAAACTTCATCACCACCTTTAACCCATTTGACTTCTTTTGGTTTTAGGAGTTCTTCTTGGTGGGATCCTCTACATCATCTTCCTTCCACCATCCCCATATTCTCAACCACATCTTTTTCTTTTATTTTATTTCTCCATGCATGACTCATATGAGGCCTCTTCCCATATCTCTTTTCTCTCTCTTTTTCTTGCTTTTCTCCCCCATCTTAACTTTTGCTAGATCAAGCTTCATCTTCCTCTTGGTAGGTTCTCATAAACAAATTTTAAAACCTAAATACCTAATAAAATCTAACCTAGCTATCTCCCTTTAATTTCTTCTAACCCTAATTCTACACTAAAACCTAACATTAGCCTCACCTCTCTCTCTATCTCTCTCTCTACCATGAGGGCCACCTGACCCCCTCTCTCTCCCTGGCCCCACCCCAGCTACCTCTCTCTCTACCCCATCTAACCCTAAACAAAACCCCTAACCCGAGGCTACCCATCTACCCTAGCCCGAGCTCTACCCTCTCTCCCTCTCTCTTCTCTCTTCCTGCCATGAGGGCCCCTCCATCCGAGCCTCCCCCTGCCTGTCCCTCTCCCCCGGCCAAAACCCCACCTGCAGCCACCCAGGTCGAGCCCCAGCTCGACCACGTGAGGAGGATGGAAAGGTGGCACCCGAGGCCACTTTATCTACCCCCTGCCACGGCTGCCCTCCTTCCTCTCCCTCAGTTTTCCTCCTCCCACGCGCCTCCTGGCAGCTCTCAGATCCACCCCAAAGTATGCCTCGCCTTCCCCTTCTTCCTCGCCGACGCCAGCTCCTGCCGCCAGTCGCCGCCGTCAACCCCTACTTCCCTTCGTTCTAGCCGGCCAGCACGTCGTGGAGGTGGCCTGGGCGACCGAGAAGACCGCCCTGCTGGTCCCTGTACACGCCGACGTGGAAGAGAAGCCCCAGCACCGCTGGATCCTGCGCCTCGCCGTCCGAAACCCTAACGCCGGGGAGCGCCTGCGTCCTCGCTGCTCCGGCGCCTTCCCGCCCGATCCAACTCCATCGTCCCCCCCGCGGTGAGCCTCTCTCCCTCCCTAACATGCTCCGCCTCGCCGTCGCCGTCTAGCTCCGCCGTTCCTTTTGCCGAACGCCCTCAGTGCGTCGCCGCTCGCGGTGTCTGCACGTCGTACACGCCACCTAGAACCTCACCTAGGCCCCAGCCCCCCCTCCTGTCAGCTCCCCTAGCCCACCGCAGTGGCTTCGCCTCCCTGCGCGCACACGCCCGGTCCTGGGTTCGATTCCCCGCCCCGCGCCGCGCGCCGTTTCCCGTCAGGCGTTAGAGAAAAGAGGAAGAGAAACAGTGCGCGTTGCCACTTTGCACTAACCCCCCACCTTTTTGACTTCCTCAACCCGCGCTCCTAGAGGCCCCACCTGTCAGCCGCAGTGGCAATTTAATGAAAAGGCACCCGGGGAACCTTAACCTCAACCCGCGGTCCAGGTTGCCCCCGCCTGTCAGTCGCTGCAATCCCCACCCTTGGCACGTGGGTCGTAGCCGCTGGGCCCGCTTGTCAACCGCGTTGGCTAGCCAAAACCGCGGTAGCAAAAGGTTTTTCTCGCGCGCGTGGCCCCAGTCCGCAGAGGCTCACCCGTCAGCGTCTGGGCTAGGGCTACCTGTGGTGTAAAAATGTTTTCTGTTTAATTAAACCTTTTCCAAAATTGATTTAAAATTCAAATTCAAATCAGATTTAAATAACTTTTCAAATATAAATTCAAATAATACAAATAATATATGTTTTGGAATCACAAAAATGTGAGGAATTCAAATATGACATTCAAAATATTGTTTGAGCACTTTAAATTTTCGAGATGATTAAAATTACAATAAAATGCCCTTTTCCTTAATTAATTAATAACTTTAATTCTATAACTCCAAATTGGGCAAATAATATGTCTAAATCGATCAGCGCGACGAGCTCGTTCTATCTATGTAGTCCTTGTTCTGAATTAAAGCATGCATCATGTTGTTATTAAAAATCTGAACTGGTTATGACAATAAAACTTGGTTAAATAAATTGTAAAATGCTTTATTTCTTGTATGCTTTATTTCTTGTATCCACACCTCACCTTTGCCATGCTACTTTAATGCCATGCAAATTGTGCATCATTCATCATGGCATGCTTGTTTGCTTGTCTCATTTTAATTCATATGCTTGTGCACTTTATTTATGTTGGCCCTTGTTTGTTTGGTTCTTCTTCGAATAGACGCCCAGCAGGAGAATTACCAGGAATCCCAGGAGTACTACCCAGATCCATCTCTCGCTTCAACTGAGCTGCCAGGCAAGCACTACCACATGCTTGCATACATACAGTACCTATTGCCTCTATCTTATTCTTGCATCATTGAGTTGCGATTGCATTAAATTGAATCCCAAGTACTGCATAGCCATTATTTTTAAACCCCACCGAAGCTTGTACCTCCATCCCATGAGCCGTTACTATAGGAGTTGTTTGAGCCATGCGAGTCGTAGAAAAGCATGAGTAGGGTATGTGAGTGTCTGAGGAATAACGAGGTACCTAAACAACATAACCTGAGTAGTAATGGGATAACAAATGAAAGAGGCACCGGTGAGCAATATCTGCTATTTGGTTTTTCATGCTCACTTGTGTCCCGTAGGACCCCGAGTACTTGATTCCTATTCCTTGACTATTCGCACTATCCACATCCGGGAGGCCTTATGGACCCCCCGAGCCAGAGCTTGATTCATTCTTATTTCTTGGGGCCACAATTAGTTTGGGGCTTTATTACTATCCTATACTTATGCCATGTTACTGCTTTATTTAAGATTGTGCGAGGAGCACCTGTACTGTTTTGGATCGCGCCACGTTTTCGCGGTATCGACAAGCCCAGTCACATTTTCGGGTTCCCAGTCGTTTACAGCTGTCGTCGCAAACCCTGGGTCTGTCTCGGAGCCGGCCAACTTCGTTGCGGGTAGCTTATTGGGGTGGCCCCCTGAAATATTTCTGAATCCTGTGATTGCTTTGTCGTGAATGCCTCGTTGGGTTTTGATTTGGTTTTTCCGAGGTTGATCGAGTGTGCGTTGCTATTCGTGCACCCCTGCAGGGTAAATCTTTCTGAAAGCCGTGTCCGCGGTTATGGACGACTTGGAGCACAGATTCTCGATCATAGACAAGTATAACTAAAGTACCACTTTTAATTTGACTAAGTACTTGACTAGTAAATAGTGCAATACTCATGGAATGGTTAATAAAACTGCCAACGGATGATGGGGGTTGTTCGTCCGCTTCCTCGTTGGTAAGCGAGGAGGAGGATGGATCTGTTAATTATACTGTTATAACTGTTGTTCTTAATTCATGGACTTCCGTCTATCATTGGTTAGGCGGAAGGTTAGCGAGTATCTGTAGAATTGTTAGGTATTGTCTTTTGCTCAATTGCGTCATCCTAGGTTGTGTCCCCTTTAGCGGCATAAAGACTTGCTGAGTACCCCTAGGGTCTCACATGATAAATTGTTTGATTCAGATGAACAGGTGTACCCGCAAAATGGATACTGGGTGGAAGAGACAGATGATGTTGGCAACGATCATTCGGTGTAGAGATTCCGGGAACGGGGATCCGTGTGATCTGTGGGCGGGATGTGTTTATTTATGGGGCATCTTATGCCGATTTGCTTCTTATCCGTACTCGGATCTTGTTTTCCACTTCCGCCTGATACTCTGATGTGTGATGTATGAGGAGCTATCCTATATTATTATATCTATCTAGGACATTTGAATCTTGCCGTATGGCGTTGCAATATTTCTATTTCTTTTAGATGGAATGGCTCTGAGGACTGTTGTATGTGGCTTGCATACATACTCATTTGTGTATGTAGTTGATCCCTTCGCCTGCCGATTACGCTGCTTGTTCTTGTCTCGATGTCTGAAAGTGGTTAGGACGGCCGAAAGGTCTACCGTGAGTGGCCCAGGGCCCCACCGTACTATTTTAACCACTTTCGTTCATCCAGGCATGTAACCAAGAGCGTAATTCACCGAGGTAGTTACACAGGCCGAATCTAGCAATAAGACTCTCATTAAGCTTATAAAAAAGAAAATTGAGGAGCATCCGAAAAGATGGCATGAGGTGCTTTCGGAAGCATTATGGGCTCATCGGATATCTAAGCATGGAGCGACTCAAGTGACACCGTATGAGCTAGTCTATGGACAGGAGGCGGTGTTGCCCGTAGAGGTTAATTTACAAGCTCTTAGAGTGGCCAGACAAAATGATTTGTCGGCTGTAGATTATAATAATTTGGTGATGGATAGAATAGACGACGTTCCAGAAGAAAGATTAAGAGCCTTGCGTGAGATTGAAAAAGAAAAATTAAGAGTAGCTAAGGCTTATAATAAAAAGGTAAAGGAAAAATCGTTTCAGATAGGAGACTTAGTGTGGAAAACGATTTTACCTATTGGGACTAGAGATAGAAAATTTGGCAAGTGGTCGCCAAGTTGGGAAGGCTCTTATAGAGTCATAGAGATCGTTCCTGAAAATTCATATTTTGTACAATCTTTGCAGGGAGTGAAATTGCCAAAAGCCCTCAATGAAAAATACTTAAAAAAGTATTATCCTAGCATGTGGCAGGAGGCTTAATGGTGCCATGGCCGATACATTATTTGGAGTATCGTCCTAAGAAGATTTTGGCCGATATGTTACTTGGAATATCGCCCTAAGAAAGTTGGCCGATGTGTTCTTTGGACATCGCCCTAAGCAATTATATGTGGCCGATGAATTGATCAACATCGTCCTGAGGTAATGGTATAGTGTTTTTGATAAATATTATTGTACCAAAAACAGGGGGGCATGTGTTAACTATAAAATTTGGCTGCTAGAGATATATGGGCCAAATTAATAGTTGATCAAGCTAATCAGTTGGTATTTTATTTGAGTATTGCAACATGTATTTTGCATGGTCTAGCAGTTAACTAGTCTGGAAAAGAACCTACAGTATATGGAGATGGCAAGCTGAGAAGGTACAAGTCGTAGAAGGAAAAATGCATCCTGGGAAGATTATCTACGTGAGAGGCAACGTCTGGTGGGTACCTGATCCTAATTACCTAGAACGATTAGCATTGTGGCCGGAGCACAGCTTATTGTTTCTTTATAGGCCTGATTGAATTATTTGTACCTGACATGTTTTAATATAGAGCTGCACGTACCACATATATTAGATTTGGTAGGTTTGAATTTTTGCAAGGCAACCGAACCAAGGAAAGTAAGTTTCGATTCAGTTTAGAGTTTAGAGTTTTATTCCTGCACGTCAAGTCTGTACGCAAGCCCAGCGTGCCTTAAATAGGCCATGGCCGATTGAGAACGACATCAATCGATCTACTATCAAAACATATCTACTTTTGCACGTACCGTTTATTTCTTCTCTGTTGCTCTCCTGCTGAGCCCTAGCTGCCTAGGGTTTGGTCGGATCTTTTTGTCCTGAAAAACGGTCGGATCTCCTCCACGAAAACGAGGAATTCTTTGTTGATTTGCTCGAAAATCATCCGTTCGTTGTCACGAAAGCACGACGGTTATCTTGGTGTTGCGCGGCAGTTTTCCGCGGCAAGAAAATCATCCGCACGCCCATACTGCTGCTCCCGGCTGAGGCGCGGTGGCGCAAGAGGAAGCCCGCAGAGGGGAGGTAGGAAGCCGATGGAGCTGAGTTCGTCCAATGGGAGATGGGGAACCTGGCCGACGGCCGGCACGCGGGTGCTGGAGGAGAGGCCGGCGGCGAGCACGGGTGGCCGGGGCGGCGCGTGTGGCGCCCGCTACACATGCAACTTCCTAATCTAGAGGGTGCGCCAGGGGCTACCATCAAGCGCCCAGGCGCTGGCTAGACGGGTCCAAACATATTTTTCTTTTAAGAATCTTCACTCTAGGATTGATGAAACTAGTTGAATGTCTCTTGGTTGCCATGGTTTTTCAATTTCTTATCTTGTCACACATATAAACATGATGCATGTAAAAAAATCATGCCTAAGAAAAAATAGATACACCATACTCCAAAATACATTAAGATTATGCTTGGTATTTTGGTACGAAAGCTATAACAGAATGTACTCCCTCGTTTTAAAATATAAGATATTTTAATTTTTATGAAACTAATGTATCTAGACGTCTTTTAGTGTGTAGGTTCGGAGTGAACCTAAACACTAAAAGGGATCTAGATACATTCGTTTCACAAAATCAAAAACATCTTATATTATGAAATTGAGGGGTATTACGCATGAGATTCAATTAACAGCTCAACTACTCGTCTCTTATTAACTAAGATCTTCTCACTTATGCTTTTTAGATATTCTCATATAACGTCAAGAACATTGGCTGCAAGTTTCTTTGTCTAAAACTCGGCCAGTTTTCAATCCCTTCCGACAACATTGCCTTAGCGCCTGTGTCAGTTTGTTCTTCCAGAAACTCCACAAAATAATATGGTCATATGCAATCGTCATGCATGAATAATTTCTAATTCAAAAACAGATAAGTGGGGACAACATTACTAAATGAAACTTTACGAAGTTGCTGAACTAATCTAGAATCAACAACATGTCTAAACATAATAGAACATGAAAAGATTCATCGATCATCAGTAACATTCCTTCAGTGTCCAGCGGAGCCACAAGTCTAGGACTGATGGTGGTCACATATGGAAGAAGAATTAGGACAAATCAGCATACACACATGATGCATGATTTTAAAAGAAAAATATCCCTCGGACACACTCATCTCATCCAACACAAAATCCTAGCCTTCCTAGCCACTACGGTAGAATACTAAGACACCGACGGAAAAATGTCGAGACCGTCGGCAAAGGTGGCTGGGCTGGGCAGCCGAGCGACGCGGCCGTCGGCCCAACTTTGCCTTCGGCGTACCCCAGCAGCGCCGATGGCCACCATTGGCGTAGATAAGCTGTCGGAGTAGCGCATGACGCGTGGGCCCAAAAGGATCCATCGTGACGGCGATGCGACGGCGTCAGAGCTATTGCCGTCGGCGTAGGTTTCGCAGCTACGTCGACGGCGAGCTATTTTCCCTTTTACCACATGAATCTTAAAAAAATTATAACTAAATCATTCTAATTCAGAAAAATACAAATAATATATCTATCTACACTCAAATATTACACATTTATTTTGAATAAAAATCTTCATACCCACTATTTTAAACATAGTTTGAAACGGGTATAGGAAATTCAAAAACGGTCGAAATAATATGAAACGTTCGCGTGGTGTCATATTATGTTCCATAGTTGTAAGGAAAAATATCAAACTTGGAATATTGCAAATATCTAAAAAAAACTTCTCAGAAATGAGCTATCATATTCAAAGTTCCATGACTTTCAGGCCAAACGACAATGTTAGGGCTAGAATCGCTGCATAGTTATGATAATGTGCTCATATCGTGCACGCATGTGCATTTTGGGATGACGAACAATGTTGTAGGAGAAAAAAATTTCTTTTCGTCGCACCAAAAAGTCATTTTCATTTATTGAGTGCCAAAAATAGAGTGTTTTGTGAATCAGCCACCAAATAAAAGTTTCAAAATAGTGCCACTCTATTTTCAAAAATACTAGATCAACTTACATGGACAATGTCCCAACCAGGATAGTTTAAACCTTTTCTTCCACCCCTCGTGAAAAAGACAAATTCATATTGAATCGGTACGAAGTGGGTCATATTTGACCTACATGTACATTATCTAATGCTTATGCTTTTTGTAAAAATTATTTTTAGATTCACAATATGCTATTTCATTAGATATCCACTTCAAATTTAGCGAGACTCAGCTCCGAAATAATAATCTCCATGCTCATCGTTTTGACCATAGTTTGAAACGGACATAAGAAATTCAAAAACGATCAAAACAATGTGAAACCTTCACGTGGTGTCATATTATGTGACATAACTGCAAGGAAAAATATTAAACTTGGAATATTGCAAATATCTCAAAAAACCTTCTCAAAAATATTCGAAATTTCATGACTTTCAGGATAAACGTCAATGTTATGGCTGGAATTGTTTCATAGTTTGTTATAATATGCCCATATTATGCATACATGTGCATTTTGGGATGATGGACAATGTTGTAGGAGGAAGTTTTTCTTTTTGTCGCACCAAAAACTCATTTTCCATTTACCGAGTGCTAAAAATGGAGTGTTCTGTGAAGTAGCCACCAAATAAAAGTTTTAAAATGGTATCGCCCTATTTAAAAAAATACTAGACATCTTACATGGACAATATACCAACCGGGATACCTTAAACCTTTTCTTCCACCCCTCGTGAAAAAGACAAATTTATATCGAATCGGTAGGAAGTGGGTCATATTTGAACTACATGTACATGATCTAATGCTCATGATTTTTTATAAAAATCAGTTTTAGATTCACAATATGTTATTTTATTAGAGATTCACTTTAAGTTTAGCGAGACCCAGCCCCGAGTTAAGAATATTCATGCCCACCGTTTTGACAATAGTTTGAAACGAACATAAGAAATTCAAAAATGATCGAAACAATGTGAAACCTTCGCGTTGTGTCATATTATGTGACATAACTGCAAAGAAAAACATTAAACTTGGAATATTGCAAATATCTCAAAAAAAACCTTCTCAAAAATGAGCTATCGTGTTTGAAGTTTCATTACTTTCAGGTCAAACGACAATGTTACCGCTGAAATCGATGTATAGTTTGTGACAACGTGTCTATATTATGCATGCATGTGCATCTTGGGATAGCGAACAATGTTGAAGGAGAAAATTTTCCTTTTTACCGCACCAAAAAGCTATTTTACTATTTAGACAATACTAAAAATGGGTGTTTTGTGAAGCAACCAGCAAATGAAAGTTTTAAAATGGTACCACCCTATTTTTTTTAAAAAAATACTAGACCACCTTGCATGAACAATGTTTTAACTGGGGTATCTCAAACCTTTTCGTCCACCCCTCGTGATGTTGAATCGGTAGGAAGTGGGTCATATTTGAATTACATGTACATGATCTAATGATCATGATCTTTTGGAAAAATCATTTTTTGGTTCGCAATATGCTATTTTATTAGAGATCCACTTCAAGTTTTCCTTTTTGTCGCACCAAAAGCCCATTTTCTCTTTTCCGAGTGCCAAAAACAGGGTGTTTCATGAATCCTGACATAGTTTTGGTTGGTCTAGTGTTAAAAATATACAATACAGGATTATATAGATGATAGGGATATCATATTTGGATTTCTCTCATTTTTCTGATCGATTTGGATATATTATTTGTTGAATTATGATTTACGAGATTTGTAGATATGAATTATTCAATATTAAATGGAAAAAGGTAAAATAAATAAATAAAAATCATTTGAATTTAAGATTATTATTACTTATTAATTGTTGGTTACTTAAATAATTGTTTGGAATGTAAAAAAATAAAGATGTCTAACATCATGATCCAATGGTTAATACTAGGTCGATCTTTGTCAGAAGCTAATCTGGAAGAAACGGAAAAGTTAAGCGTGATGGGGCTAGAGTAGTGTTAGGATAGGTGACCGATCGGAAAGTTTGGCTACGGGTGCAAATTGACTTGAGATTAAGTGTAATTAGAGTTAAAAATATCACTATGAGATTAACGAGTTAAACAATTTAGAAACATTGAAAAAATGATTTTTGTTTTGAAAAAAGCTAAACCGACGGTAAAGCCGCTGGTGTAGCCAAATAGCCATCTAGGTAGGACCCATATGATCTATACTGACGGAACGTAGCTATATACATCGATGGCTTTCCTACACTGACGACCAGAAAAGATACGCCTACGAAGCAGTACGAAGACGAGCATACGGTGGCAGCCACCGACGTAGCCTACGCTGATGGCAATCGGGGCTACGCCGACAGGTGCTGGCTATTGGCGCCTACCGTGTTTCCTGTGGTGAGCCAAGGCAGGCCGTTTTAGAAAATCTAGTTTTTTATATGTGTTTCCTCAAAAAAAATCAAGCGTGATGGGGCTGAAGTAGTGTTAGGATTGGTGATCGATCGGAAAGTTTGACTACGAGTATAATTTGACTTGAGAGTAAGTGTACTTAGAGTTAAAAATATCCCTATGAAATTAACGAGTTAAACAATTCAGAAAAGTTGAAAATTTTGGAAAACAAATTTGATTTTTTTTTTGGAAAAAACTATGCTGACGGTAGAGCCATCGGCGTAGCCAAACCGTTAGCCATCTAGGTGGGATCCATCTGGCCTATGCAGACGGCAAAGCCATCGGCGTAGCTATATACCGACGATTTTTCTACGCCAACGTCCAGAGGAGCTACGCCTACGGGGCAGTATGCCGACGAGAATACGACAACGGCAGCCGTCGGGGTAGCCTACGCCGACGGGCGCTGATCGTCGGCGCCTGCCGTGTTTCCTGTAGTGAGCCAAGGGAGGCCGTTTTAGAAATTCTAGTTTTTATATGTGTTTCCTCTAAACATGGAATCAAGCAACGATGATAGGGCAGAAGATTTACGTCTTGATGTACTCATTTTCTGCAGTGACTCCAACACTACAAGCACATCACACACTGATTCTGGCGTGCATGGTGAACGCCGGTGTTGGTCTTCCATTGAAGTCCAGACACGTATGGACTGTCGAAGACCAGAGAGTGGAGAGGTGTTGCTGGACACAAACCAATAACTTCACGTGGCGATGCCCGGCAGTGAGTTGATTTTTGTAGGGGACCCCATATCTATCCTCTAAACTTGATTAATCGATCAATATTTTGTTGCAAAAGAAAGCAATTCAGACAAATACACATCATACACACGAAGAAGCTAATAAAGTAGTAATCTCTAAAAAAAAGCACACGAGATACATTCTTAAATTTGAATTTACTAACTTGTCGATATTGAAGGCGAGGTTGGAGAGGATAAGATGATGAGAGAGGACGGTGACACCGCTGACATGGTTGATCTTGCAGTATGGCGTCATGACTTCCGGATGGCCTAGGGAGGCCTGACTTGTTGCCGCTCACCTTCATGAACATACCCGTGAAGAACACTACAGCAACAAGTAGGACACCTACTCTCGGATAGGACGCCTTACCTAGGCAGAGCTCGATGCACATGAAGATCTTGAGAAACAACCTCTCCTGCAGTGCATGAACCACTGTTACTTGGTCGAGATGTTCTCCGCCATCAGCCCATCATCCGGCCGGCAGCACCCGTGCAGTGTTCTTGAGTGTCGTCGCTGTCAACAAGGATGACCATCGCACCTCCTCGACGGCAGCCATCTCCTTCCCGATGTCGGGACAGATCCTCTCTCACATCTATGGCATCGTCATTATATGTGTCAGAATCTGTGATTTTTTCACCGGAGAAGCAGCAGGAAGGAAATAGAACCTAATCTGCATGGATTACGACAGTGGAAAGGTCGAAGATAAAAGGGTCCTCGCTATGTTTGAACTGCGATACGGAGTCCCGCTCGAGCGTATGGATGGGATGTCCCGCGATCCTCCTAGAAAGTTTAAACATTGCTACGAGTTTAAACAGTTCAAAACAATGTTGCGTTTGAAAACAATGTTAGATTTCCAAACACTGCTCAAGTGTGCGCCACACCCTTCCTCGCTCAAGAAGGAATCCCTCGGCCTCTCCACCATCACACCGCACGGTCAGAGTCTCCACCCTTGTGATTGCCATATATCCACTTGATTAAGCCTGCCATGTACGGAGTGTTAAAACCCCCTGAATTATAGCACCACCTTTACTTTTTCTCTAATATAATTGATGCACAAAATGAGTCTCCATCGTTGCATGTGTGCATGCGTCGAAATCCCCTTTTTTCCTATTAATAGAGATGGGAGTAGATTTTCAACCGCTGCATGCGTGGTTTACTTGCCGAAAGACGAAAGTGCCTTTCATGGAGTAATCAATAGCGGCCGGAGTTACTTGGAAGGTAATAGGAAAGAGGTGATTGCATCCTGAATATGTTCTCGTGGGCGGATGATGGATAGAGGTTAAAGAGATCGGATGGTTCGGATGACTCAGATGACAAAGGTTGAGTGTCAAGTGGTGACGTACCATCACCAACTTTCATTTAAATAGAAAGGTTCCATAATAACCTGAAGTTGTACTCCTCGTGCCAGCGGCGCACCGATGGCATGGGATGCCCATGTACATGAAGAGTGGTAGAGCGGCAGTGGCGGGACGACCAGCTGCTCATGGGTGACCAAATTGGTCAGAGTGACAACATCGTCGGGCCTCTCGTCGTTGCACGTGCATGTTGTACTACTCGTCCACACCTTTATGAAGCAACATCCCCATCGATATGTCATCGTCAACGTACCTAGAAACTGGTCGTCCCCAACCTCATGCTCACCATGGAGATGAGCGTCTTGACGAGGCGGCTCTGCATCTCCATATAAGATGAGTCGGGCCGCAGCCAGGAGCTCGGCGGGAGTCGCAGCAGGATATCCACAAGGTCGTCCCGTGAAGAAGTCACGGGGAATATTTGGTTCATTGCCCACGCCAGCCTTGCCAAAAAGTCGGTTGTCTGTTGTGTTTTGGTCTATGTTTGGTTTGTTAAATTTTGGTTGCCAATGAATGTCTCTTCGGGTATGTATGGTTTGTGCCCTCCCGCTCTACCAAATGATGGCAAGAATTCATCTAATAAAAAAATGATGGCAAGAATTGGTTTGCCAAAAGTTTGGCAAAGGAACCCTTCACCCACATTTGACCAATTATTTGGCAAGAATCTCCAAGAGAGATGGAGGGAAAGGCAGAGAATCTTTAGAATAGGAAACATTATTAGAATTTCTCCTCGATAATTACGGGCTGTTTGGTTGTTTGGTTCAGTTCTATCCATTGGATGACAAGGGATATCCATTTTTTTGTGGTTATCCAGTGTTTGGTTTAGAGGGTGGAGGGGATATGGATAACCACTTTTGGCTTAAAATGGTGGTTGAGCATATCCCACAAAAATAGCTGGATGAGGTCAACCACTTTTGGATAGTTCCTTCGAAGTGTTTTTATGTTTGTAGATTTTGACTGGCTATTCCTAACCACTTTTTCCCCACTTTAGCCAAACACAAAAAATGGCTATCCCTAACCAGCTGGTTGGGGATATCCTCATCCCCTAAATGACATCCTCTAAACCAAACAGCCCCTTAATCTGTTATAAAAAGTTGGGTCGAATTTTAGGCTTTTTTTATCGAACAGTGTTGTTAAATTCCTCGCTTGTCTATTTCATACGCGGTTGTAGGATGAACAGGAACTTAAGAGTACCTTTCCTTTTCTTTTTGTTGTTTTTGAGAATTTTTCATTGAACAAAGATACATTTTCACTTTTTTAAATTTCTTGGATTCTTCTTTTCTTCGAACCGAGGGAAGGGAAGGGTTTCTCTTTGGGCCCCCGAGATCAAAATTACGCATCGGAACATATGAACCTGCCCGTAACAGTAAATTTGAAAAATGTAGCAAACAAACTCAAAAATTGGTTTTTTTGCACGTAGAGGCAGCATGTATGCATGTGCGTGACTTTTGACATGCCGAAACTCGAAACTATATAGCTTCAGAAAAAATGACAAGTTTCAAATGAACGGTAAAAAGGAACACGTAAGTTTAAAAAAAAATTGTAACTTGCCCAAAAAGCTATGTAACTTAAGGGTGTAACTATATTCCGTTCAGGAGTACATATGTCTTGAAATTCGCGTTACTTCAGAGATTGAAAAGTTACGGCCCTATAAGTTGTTGACTAGGAATTCACAAAAAAAAGATAAATTCTCAACAGAAGAAGTCCTCTCTAGACTTAACGTGAAAGTTGTTAAGTATTTTGAGAGCATCTCTGGTTGCCTCCCCCCCCCCCCCCCCCGCCAAATCCCCCAAACTTCTTATAGGGGGCGCCAGTGCTGGAAATCTCACCCAGCCTCCTATAGCCCAGTTTTGACCAACGCGGGCACTGAATGGACGCGGTTTGCTCGAAACAGTTTCCTAGCCCATGGCCCTGCCCTAGGAGTGAGACAATGTAACACCCCGGCCTCTACCGCTCGGCGGCTATCACCCCTGGTAGCTTACTAGGGTCTCTAGACTGGCCTCAAAGATTAACATTAGTCTTTTCTACGTACTTTGTCCTCACTCGTGCGTATCAGGAATAACTTCTCGGTCGTTCATCCATCCTCAAATTATTTTAGGCCAACTACACTTAACCTGAAGTTCCTTTGAAGATGAGTTCTAGAAAAAAAGTTACAACTTGTTGGTATGGGTATCCTATCAATCCTATTAAGCCATGCGCTAGGATCTTACATACACCCATTCTTAGAAGATTGACACCCTCGTTGATCAACCACAAGCCAGGAGCGCCCCTCTTGGCACATGTATGTGCATCTAGTGTCGTTACAATGTGTCATGTTGTGTCCACTCTGGGCCACACGCGCCATGCTCCACATGTATGTACCACTGACCTGCAGCCAGTGTAACCGCGAGGATCGGCTCTCATACCACTTGTAACACCCCGCCTCTCTAGACTCGCGGTTGTCACCCCTGACAGCTTACTAGGATTTCTAAACTGGCTCCATAGTCTAACACTATTTATGCACTTTTTCCTCACTCGTTGAAAGGACACAAATGCCGCCTAGGGGGGGGGTGAATAGACGGTTTAAAACTTTTACAAGATGGACTTAACAAAGATGGAATAAAACTGCCGTTTACTTTTTCAAACACAAAACCTATATAAACTACGGTTCACCTATGTGCACCAACAACTTATGCTAAACAATACAAGCAACTATGTGATAGCAAGATATATGACTTCAAGCATGAAGGTTATCACAAAGTAAAGTGCATAAGTAAATAGCTCAGGTATAGAGATAATCGAGACACGCGGAGACGCCAATGTATTACCGAGTTCCTCCCATAAAGGGGCCTGTGAACCTCACCACAAGAGGCCTGATTCAGTTCTCCACTATCGGAACCATTCGAGGCGGGAACCGGCGCCTTTACAACAAGCTCGGGGCACACATCCACAACTGAATTGGAGGCTCCGAAGTATCATCACAATCTCCAAAACAACTAAACCTTGTAGGGTTCCAAGAATCCAAGAGTAAAAAGCTTCTCATCTTTCACCCAATCGAATCCTCACAGGGAACTCAAACCGATGCACGAAATGCAATAGCAAGAACACAAGAAGTGCTCAAGTCCTTCTCTCCCAAATTTTACCAAATCTACAAAAGCTATTGGAAAAATAAGAGAGAAAGAACAAAAGAGGAAATCCACAAATGAAACCCCAAGATCTAGATCCCAAGATGTTCCCCTCACATAGAGAAGAGATGGATTGGTGGAGTTGTATATCTTGATCTCCCCTTTCAAAAAAAACCAAAAGATTTAAGAAATATGGGAGGGTTGAAGAGTAATTGCAAGCTCTTGAAGGTAGAAACAACAGAGGAGAGAGAGGATGCAAGCCCTAGGCCCAATGAGGAGTAAGAGGGCCTTTTATAGCCCTCCCCAACGGAAATATGACTGTTGGGAATTCCCAAGTTGGATAATCCGCTCCCTCCCCCTCCTCGAATATTTCGGGTTCCTCGGGCCAAAATATGGATAAGAACTTCATGGCGCACGCACCAGTATAGAGTACGGATATTTGGGCGAGATATTTTGATATCAGGTGAAAGGGAATGGACATCGCCTAGAGGGGGTGAATAGGCGTTTTAAAATTATTACGGTTTAGGCTCTAATAAATACAGAATAAAACTTAATGTTTAACTTATCAAGCCAAAACCTATATCCACTAGGTTCACTGAGTGCACCAACAACCTATGCTAAGCAAGACAAGCAACAAGGTGATAGCAAGATATAATACTTCAAGCACGATGGCTATCACAATGTAAATTGCATAAGTAAAAGTCTCGGTTGAGAGATAACCGATGGACACAGAGACGACGATTTGTTATCCCAAAGTTCACTTACAAAGAAGCTACGTCTCCATTGGAGGGGTGCGATGGCGCAATATACTTCGAACGCCACAAATGGCTCACCTTGAGGTGTGGTAACTTGATGCTCACCCAACGCCACACAAGGCCTCATCCCAAGATGCAAAGGCACGCAACACACCGACGCCACAAAAGGCTCACCCTATTCTCCTGTGAGCTCGCCACAAAGGCCTACTCATGATCCACTATGAGACACTTGAGGGCGGTCACCGAACCCGTACAAGGCTTGGGGCAATCTCCACAAGTCAATTGGAAGGCTCCCAAAAAACGCCACAAAGGCTTCACAATGCCATAACGGGCCAACAAGCTTGGGGAATCTCCACAACTCAACCGGAGCTCCTAAGAACACACCACAACTCCCCACAACCATCTAGAGTTCCAAGAACCCAA
Organism: Avena eriantha; assembly: GCA_910589775.1. Taxonomy (NCBI): domain Eukaryota; kingdom Viridiplantae; phylum Streptophyta; class Magnoliopsida; order Poales; family Poaceae; genus Avena; species Avena eriantha. The sequence goes on from OU342745.1 coordinate 82,150,681, forward strand.
GAGTAACAAGCCCAAGAGCTTAAACTCGCCGAATCTCCGAGAACTCAAACCAATGCACAAAATGCAAGAGGCAAGTCTTTCACTCTCAAATTCCACCAAAGCTATAAAAGCTATTGGGGGAATAAGAGAGGAAGAACACACAACTCTCAAAGTTCTAGATCCCAAGGATTCCTTCACAAAGAAGGGATTTGGTTTGGTAGGAGTTGTAGATCTAGATCTCCTCTCCCAAATCGCTTAAAAAGATGCAAGAATCATAGGATGGGGAAGGGAGAGGGAAAGATTGTCAACACCCGGATTTTTAATCCCAGATGCTTGTTATGCCATACATCGCAATCCTAGGATTACCATTTTTGTGAGACATAACAGATTGGATATCATAGTACATCATCCATTACAAACCATAATAAGGTCTTACACAAATAAAGGATCTCATGATCCAGTCTTAATACAAACAAGTAGCGGAATAAATAGCGTAGCGGTGGGCTCCATCTTCAGTGTCACAGGCAATGCTGACGATGGGAGATGATCCTAGTTGTCGTAGCCATCCTGTTGTCCTCCTTCCGGATAGTCCTCCTCATAGTCTAGCCATGGGAATAGCCAGCGACAAAGCCATGAGTACTCTTTAAGTACTCACAAACTATCACTAACAAGTAAGGTAGTTCTAGTAGGAATGTTAAACTCTAAGTTTATTTGTAAAGTTACGTTTGAAACCTAAGCTGAGTTCAGAAACAAAGAAAGATAAAATAAAGTTTGAAATCACCTAAGTGGGAACTTAGTTATCATAGTAAAAACCATGTTGTGGTCAAGTCATGTCACAATTCATTTCATAAGTCATTTTGAAAACATCTGACAACAGAACAGTATGGCCACTCCAACTGTCCATAACCGCGGACGCGGCTATTCGAATAGTTTGACACTCTGCCATCCTAGGCACACTTAGTATGCAGATAATCAAACATAACCTTTCCTTTACACACTTAGTATGCAGATAATCAAACATAACCTTTCCTTTACACACTCTAGTATAATCACCTCTCCTATGAGCTTGGCCTCCCAGCCATGGCCATCTACCATCCTAGGCACTGCATAGGTGGACAACATTGAGAGGTAGCCTCAGCTCAAACCTCTCCCGCGAGGGAACCAATACTAATGCATATAAACTTCCGGCTAAGCCTTACCCAATTCAGGTATTGTGGTTGTACGGTAGAATTGGAATGGTATCGCATCCGAACCCAACCATCAGTTCTTATAAAAGGGCTAAGGCTCATGCCTCAACATTTTCATCATCATAAACCATTTGTGTTTCTCAATACATGTCAAAACATCTCAATAGAATGACTCATCATTCCAAGGTTTTCAGAAGTCATTTTCACCAAGTATTCCCATCTAGAGTGATCAAGTTTTTGGTTTAGCTCTAATCACTAAGTTAAGAGTGTTCACTAAGGTGGGATGCTAATCTCAATCTCATGCCATAGAATTACATCTAAGTCTAACTAGCTAGGCCAAGTTTTATACTCTTGATGCTATCTATAAACAAAGTAAAGAACTTTGGTAAAGTAAAAGAAAGTAAAGCTTGTAAGTAAAACTTGGGATTGGTATAAATCAAGAAAGGGTATAACCAAAGCATGCCTAATGTTTTTGCTCAAGTTTAGTGGGAAAGTGTTAACTTGCTTAGTTCTAGCTTTCAAGGGTTATCTTGTATTGTTAATGATGGCTTGCCTTGGTTGGTGCAATGGTTGAAATTCTCCTCTTCTTCTTTGGGGTAGAACTCCTCCTCCTCGTAGACTTGGTCGGTACTATCGTCTATAAATACATACGGGAATACACAATCACCAAACAATACTTATCTAGTCTACTTAGCACACTAAGGCACATACTTTATGATCTAGTATCATCATATTCATCACAAGATTTAATGAACTAGTTTCATTTATTTTATTTGAGAAAAGTAATTTCTACTCATTGAAATTAACTAAGATTTAATATTCTCCAATTAAAATATGGGATCATGTGGACACATGTCATCACCCAATATTCTAATACATGGGAATGTGATTTAAATGTTGGATCACATTTTATAAATTTTAAGATTAACATTTAAATGATTTAAAGTGACTAGAAATGCCTATATAGCATTATTTTGGTACTAGTCCAAAGTCACTGCATGAAAACCTAAATATTATTACATATTCATATAGGTATTGTCAAATGTGATTTTTGAGAGTTGGAATCAACTCAAAATCTATTATGGTTGATTTTTGAAAAATGTTTGAATATAGAAAAGTCTCTGTTTTGTTATTTTTGCTATAAATGATCTATAACTCTAATTGATTTAAATCCAACGGGCTTGGATAGATATTTGAATTATCTTTCTAGGAAAATTTGAATCATTCAATTTGGTTTAGTAGATCTTTCTTAATTGATTTTCAAACTAGGGGACAGAAACTAGATTAAGTCTAAATCGAAAAACCTAAATTTGAATTCTAGGGCCAGCGCGGGAACACTAACGGGCCGGCCTAGTTACACTCTGCGGCGCAGAGGACATTTGATAGGGGGGTCCCGCATGTCAGCGGCTCTTCAAACGCGAAGCGGTACGAGGTGCTATGGACTGCACGATTAGAACCTAGATCGACGGTGGTGGCTCGTCGTCGACGACGGACAGGTCGCCGGCGAGACGGAACCCTAGCAGCTCGGTGGGGGTGCAATGGGGGCATACCAGGGCTCCAGCTATTGTGGCAATGGGGGCGATCGAACGAGGAGATGATAGCGGACTCAGGCAAGGTCGCGATGGCTCCTGGGGTGGACAAAATCGTCCCCTTTCTTCTCTGCTACGGCGAACTCCAGCGCAATTCCGGCGAATGGCTGCTCGAGCGGCTCCGGCGAGAGGTGGGGAAGGATCAATGGTGAGAGGGGAGTTGAGTGGTGTAAGGAAATGGTGCTGGGGAGGGCTCCTTATATAGTCTCGACGAGGCGGCATAGAGGCATGGGCGCGACTCGTTGGAGACGACGGTACAGGGCGCTAGAGGCATGGGCGGTGTAGGCGGACGGTGGCTTGCCTCCTGGCGGTCAGCTACGGTGTAAAGGCGACACTATGGGCGGTGGTGTTTGGTTGGGAAAGGGCGATGCTCTGCGCGGCAGAGGCGGTGCTCGACGTGGTTCACAGCAGCCGCTGGTCGCGCGGTGGGAAAAGGGCGTGTCTAGGGAAGTGCTGGGTTATGGCGGAGCGGCGCACGCGAGCTGAGGGCAAGGCACGGCTTGTGCGGGCCTTCCGGGTACGGTGCTCTGGCGTGCTCCGTGCATGGCGCAGAGGCAGTGGGCGCGAGCGTTCCTTGGTGGTCCAGGGGCTGGCTGCGTCCGTGGGGTGGAGAGGGTGTCGTGGTGTGGTCTGGCCTACCTCCTAGACATGGCGAGAGAGGGCGGGGCGGTCTCCTTGAAGGACATATGCCCTAGAGGCAAATAATAAATAGGTTTTTATTGTCATATCTCAGTTAGTTCATAATAGTTTCATAATGTGCTATAACTGTATTAATACGAAACGTTAATACACGTGTGGTATGTAAACAAACCGTGTCTCTAATTACCTCTAGCGAACTAGTTCATTGGTCATGCCGATGATCTAGGGTTTCGAGATCATGGGCATTTATGCCAATTGACAATGAGGTCACATCATTAGTTGAATGAGGTCACATCTTAATGGTAAACAAACCGTGTCTCTAATTACCTCTAGCGAACTAGTTCATTGGTCATGCCGATGATCTAGGGTTTCGAGATCATGGGCATTTATGCCAATTGACAATGAGGTCACATCATTAGTTGAATGATGTGATAGACAAACAACCCAACCAGTTGTATCTTAATGAGATCTAGTTACAATATTCACCATTAATGATAAAACTAAGGAAACCTCGCAACCTGTCCCTAGACTATGAGATAATGCAAATCACCGTTCTGGAGGGAGCTTAGATGGTTATCAAGTATCACTCCGTGACTGGGTGATCAAAAATGTGCTACTCAGGTTTCCCAAAGGAGCGCGTAGAGGAGTACATATCAAGACCAGGATTTGCCAATCCATGTAACGGATAGATACATATGTGGCCATCTCGATGACGTTGCATTAACGAAGCTTGCAAACGTGTGACTAGGTCACAGAATGCAACGACACGGAAACGAGAAAACAAGTTCATTGGTAATGAGATCGAACGAAGGTATGGAGATACCATAGATGAAATCTCGGATGAACTAGGTATCAAGAGGCAAAGGGAATGGGAAACGATTGTTTACGGTTCAAACGCCATTGTCATCGTGGAATGCACAGGGGTCAATATGGGCATCCTGGTCCCGCTATTGATCATTGATGGAGATCATGTCTGTGCCATTCCCGAGACGTGGGGAAATACACTTAAGGGTACGATGAGCTAAAGATCCTCTATAAGTTGGAATCACCATATGAAAGAGAAAAGGAAACCGGAAAAGTTCCGTGAGAAAACCGGAATCGTTCCGGGAAAGTTCTGAAGTCGTTCGGAGGAAATCAAAAGGGAACCGAAAGGTGTTTCGGGTCAAATCAGATTTTGTAATATGTATTTACATATTAATTAATGTAATTAATATTAAATATAATATTAAAATCTAATTTGAAGGGGTATTCCACTAATGGGCCAAACTTCCTAGGGAAAAAGGGCCCATTAGGGAAAACCGAAGGAGGGAAGGGCCAAGGCCCAGGCGCCTCAAGGGGGGCCTACCCGGCCAACCTAGGGCTGTGTGCGGGGTGGGGCCCACCCCAGGCCGGCTGGCCCATGAAGGCCCATGCGCCCCCTCTCCCTTGTTTAGTCCCACATGGGAAACCCAAAGGGGAGGGCACACCCCCTCCCCTATATAAAGGGGTGCCCATGGGTAGGAATGGACACACCAATTTTTGGAGAAGTCCTTGGATGTCGTGATCAAGGAGTCGGAGGTCGTCATCGTACACCGTATGTGTACAAAACCACGAGGGGCCTCACTTGAGGCACCTTGGATGTCGTGAGCTGGAGCTGCTACACGATGAAGAAGGAGCAAGGGGTGACCTGCGAGGAGCATCGCGACCTTGAGGTCGGCTACGGCTTCGACTACTTCAACCACGTTCCCCTCGGAATGTTAACCGCGTACGGTCTACAAGGGTATGTATTCTATACGCTCTGGCTATTACTGCCTTACTACATAGATAGATCTTGGGCGTAAGGAGGTTCCATCGTAGGAATTTTTTTGTTTTCTACTGTGGAACCCTTCACTCCTGTGGCTTGGGCACGGTTGGCCAGGGGCGACCATTCTTGGGCGGCGCAGTACTGGCGCGGCGGTGAAGAGGGGATGTTGTCTGGGGCTGGGTGAGTGTAGAAGGGGACAGAGGAGATATGAGGGGTTTAAATGGGGGACACGAATTCAATTTGCAACAGTGTTAGTTAGGCCACAATTTCTCTGCCTGCCAACTGTTCGACACAATGGCTGCAAGAACAAAAGTTTTGAATTTTGCAAAGATTTTTGGTGGAATTGTTGGTCCTATGCTTGAGCATCTATGGTTGCTTGGGATTGTCAAAGTGAACTCACTTGAGTGGTTTTTAGAAAAGTGTGATCTATGCATATGAAATGGATTCCATTTTCAAATGCCATTTAAATTTAGTGTTTAAATGTTTTTGTAAGATTTCAAAGTGGGCCTTGGTAGATCTTTACTTGTACTAGCAAGGGGTGCAAAGAGTTAGAATTGTTTCTGTTAAGAATTGACTCCTAGGAACACCTAAAGGGACCTAGTGGATTAAAATGGCACAAATGACCATTTGCATTTATTAATCTTATTTGATTTCTTTTCCTTGGGATTTTGCTTGGGAAGGATCTAGATGATGTGGAATTCATCTTTGAATCATTTTACAACCATTAGAACAAACAAACATGGCAATTCAAAACAATTCCATATTAATGCAACACACATATGCATTCTTAATTGTTTTAATAATAAAAAGTTTTTGTTAACCCTAAATTGGGTGATTTGGATCTTGATAACCTTGACTAAAGTTTTGGGATGTTACAAACCTTCCCCCCTTAAACAAAATCGCGTCCCGAGATTTTAGAAAGAAAACTAGGAACTAAAGAGATCTGGAAACTCAGTCCTAATGTAATATTCTCGTTCCCAAGTGGCTTCTTCTTCGGTATGGTTGCTCCATTGGATCTTGAGAAATTTGATACTCCGGGTCCTGGTGGTTCTGTAAGCTTCCTCCAAGATACGGATGGGCACTTCACGATACGTCAGATCCTTGTTTATATCAACGGCTTGGTGATCGATGTTCTTGAAAACTTCGGTCTTCTATGGCACTTCTACGCATTTGCGAAGTAACGAGATGTGGAACACATCATGGATGGCTGACATCTCCTCGAGCAGTTCCAGTTGATACGATACTTCTCCTCGACGATTCAGAATCTTGAAGGGTCCGATATACCTGGGGGCTAACTTTCCTTTCAGACTAAAACATTGCGTTCCCTTCAATGGCGAAACTTTGAGATTCAAAAAATCTCCGACATTGAAAGTCAGGTCTCTACGTCTCTTGTCAACATAACTCTTTTGTCTGGATTGGGCGGTCTTGAGGTGCTCACGGACTTTGTGAACCTTCTCTTCGGCTTCTCGTAGAATGCCGGGTCCAAAAATCTGACTGTCTCCTACTGATACATTGCAGATGTATCTATAATTTTTGATGTTCCATGCTTGGTTTTATCCACTTTCTTGTGTTTTGTCCACACTTTGGAGTACTTTTCATATGATTTCTTGGACTAACCTATTAACAAGAGCCACAGTGCTAGCTACCTATTTTCTACTGTTTTTGGTTCTAGGAAAGTCAGAAAATGAACATTCTCGGAATTGGACGGGACAAAAGCCAAAGTGCCTATTTTGCTGGAAGCCATCAGATGCAAGAATATGAGACAGAGAAGGGCTAAGGGCCGGCCACACCACCGGGCCGCGCGGCCAGGCCTGGCCCGCGCTAGCGGGTGGTCTGGCCGACCCCAACAACCCCTCGGCCTCTCCTTCCGCCTATAAGATGCCCTCGGGACGAAAACCCTAGGTACCCAATCAAAAATCCATGAAAGAGTCTGTAGCCACCGTCATCTCCATCCCTAGATCGGGAGGGATGTGAAGCTCTTCCCGGCACCCTAACGGAGAGGGGAATTCACCCTGGAGGCCTTCTTCATCAGCATGCAAGCCTCCGGTGTGATGCGTGAGTAGTTCGTCTTTGGACTATGGATCCATGTAGTAGCTAGATGGCTGGTTCTCCTCCTTTGTGCTTTCATGTTTAGATCTTGTGAGCTCCGTTCATGATCAAGATCATCTATTTGTAATTCTGCATGTTGTGTTTGCGGGGATCCGATGGATATTGAGATGTTATTTCAGATTGATTATTGATTCTATCATGTCTTTGTTATTTGTGATCTTGCATGCTTTCCGTTGTTAGTAGCTATCCTGGCCAAGTAGATGCTAGCAACTCCAAGACTTAGTATTTATGCTCGATAGTGGGTTCATGCCTCTGGTAATCTAGGGAAGTGACAGAAATCTCTAAGGTAGTAGATGTTCTGTTGCTACTAGGGAGAAAACAACAATCCTTTGTTCATAGAACAATCGTATTGTTTACTTTACACGCAATTCGTAAAGCAATAATCTGTTGCTTGCAACTTAATACTGGAGGGGGTTCAGATGATAACCTGAAGGTGGATTATTAGTCATAGATGCAGTTGGATGATGGTCTATGTACAATGTTGTAATTCCCAGTCGAATCTCAAAGGAGTCAAGATGGTTAGTATATGCTTGTATGCTTTCTCGATGTTTGTCAATTGTGCCGTTGTAATTTGTTCACCCAGCATGTTATCTATCTCAAGGAGAGCCACCTCTAGTGAACTGTGGACCCCGGTCCTTTCTTTTACATTCAATCTACAAACTGTTTACTGCTTTGTGTTTACTTTCTGCAAACTATTACTTCCTTCCATTCGATACGTTTAATCCTTTGTTTTCAGCAAAACCGGTGAGATTGACAACCTCATCGCAAGTTGGGGGAAAGTTCTGTGGTTGTGTTGTGCAGGTCTCCATGTTGCTACTAGCACCGGTAGTGCGCCTTGCCAAGGCTCAGCTAGTAACACCTTTGGGGTGTTTCCTTGCTCCTACTGGTTCGATTAAACCTTGGTTTCATAACTGAGGGAAACTTGCTGTTGTGCTCATCATACCTTCCTCTTAGGGTTCACCAACGAGCTCTACATCAACACTGAGCCATCACCTACTTGCGACCAATTCAAAGGGGTACGACACTTTCTTCCATATAAGAACTCAAATGGGGCCATTTGCAAACTGACTTGATAACTGTTGTTGTATGAGAATTATGTGAAAAGCAGACAATCTTCCCATTTTGATCCATACTCTAACACAGAAGATCTTAACATATATTCTAAGATTTGGTTGACTCTTTCAGTCTGTCTGTCGGTTTGCGGGTGATAAGCTATGTTGAAATTTAACTTGGTTCATAATCCTTCTTGGACTTTCTGCCAAAATCTCGAGGTAAATTGGGTTCCTTGATCCGAAACTATGGTCTTGGGGGTTCCATGCAAACTGACAATTCTGGCAATGTACAACTCTGCTAGCTTCGAACTCTCATAGGTTGTCTTGACAGGTATAAAATGCGCTACCTTGGACAGTCTATCAACGATGACCCAGATTGAGTCATTTCCCCTACTAGAAGTAGGCAAACCGGTGATAAACTCCATACGGAATCCCATTTCCATTCCGGAATCTGCAATGGTTGTAACAGTCCCACGGGTCTCTAATGTTCCGCTTTGACTCTCTGATAGATATCACACTTGGTGATGTAGCTTCCGATTTCTCTCTTCATCTTGTGCCACCAAATTTGCTCCTTGAAATCCTAATACATCTTCGTTCCTCCAGGGTGGATAGAATAAAGAGTATCATGAGCTTCTTGCATGATAACTTGCTTCAGCTCCGAATCTGCTGGCACACAGATACGTCATTTGTACCACAGAACTCCTTCTTCGTCTTCGGTGAATCCAGGTACCTTTCCTGTACCAATACGACGCTTGATTCCGTCGATACTTGCATTTCTCTTCTGGGCTTCCTTGATTTGGCTAATCAAAGTGGGTTGAAGTTTAATGCTAGCTAAAAATCCTTTGCTAACAAGCTCGATTCTAAACTGCTCCAACTCCTCATGCAAACTTGGCTGCTTCTCCTTGATCATGGTGTTTAACCTACACGACAATCTGCTAAGAGCATCCGCTACCACATTGGCTTTGCTGGGGTGATAGTGAATGTCAAGGTCATAATCCTTGATTAACTTTATCCATCTCCTTTGCCTCATATTCAGCTCCTTCTGAGTGAAAATATACTTCAAGCTCTTGTGATCTGAGTAAATCTCACAGTGATTACCCATAAGGTAATGACGCCATGTCCTCAAGGCTAAAACTACAGCTGCTAGTTCAAGATCATGAGTAGGGTAGTTCTGCTCATGCTGCTTCAGTTGTCTGGACAGATATGCGATGACTTTGCCTTCTTGCATCAATACACATCCGAGACCAATCTTGGATGCATCAGAATACACATCAAACCGCTTCTTGATATCTGGCATGATCAATATTGGGGCTGACATCAATCTCTTCTTGAGCTCTTGGAAACTTGCTTCACATTTATCGGTCCATTCAAACTTCTTGTCCTTCTTCAACAATTGGGTCATAGGTCTAGCGATGCTCGAAAATCCTTCTACGAACTTGCGGTAATATCCTGCTAATCCGATAAATGCACGGACTTGGGTTTGAGTGGTTGGGGCTTGCCATTCTTCGACATCTTTGATCTTGGCAGGATCAACAGTGACTCCTCCGACAGATAAACCAGTGAATGGTTGGATAACAGCCCCATACCTAACCCAACCCGCACGATATTTTCCATCAGCCCAAACTGAACTAAACCCATTCACTTTTATTTTCAGCCCGCCTAAAACCAAAACCAGACAATCTTTAAACCCAAATCAAACCAAAACTGGCCGCATACATGTGGGTTTAACCATTTGTTAAAATGGGTTGAAAACCATTTGGTTTAATGGGTCTCCGTCTCATACATGCAAGGCACAAAGATGGACGATTAGCCCAACGCACGATCACCCCATGTGGGCCTCACCTCACGTGAAGCACGTCCTCTCTTTTATCGTTGACTCGTTCTGTTCCCCATCCCTTCCTCCCCTATTCTTTCTCTCCAACGGCCCGAGCACGCCATGGCTCACTCTCTGTGACCTCTGCAAGACTGCAACTGCCGCCAACACCCTGCCATAGGAGATTTGAGAAGGTGAGGCAGCGAGCTGGTCGTGGGCGACGCTGGCAAGCGGCCCGACCGGCAGGGGCTGCGGGAGCAGACCGGATGTAGAACTGTAAGGTACGAGATTTACAGCTCCAAGGAAGTAGAAGGAGAGCACCTCCGTCACACCGCCGTAGAGGGGGAGGAGGGCACGACCGCACCGCTACCGCACCATCATAGGACACCCGCATCTCCCTCGCCGCCGGTGACCCTGCACCCCCACCACCTTAAGTTTATTCCGAGCCTCCGTAGGCGCCGCCATAGCAAGCCACGTTGGCCCCATCTCCGGCTCGGTCATGGATCACCAACGCATTTTCTGCCATGGCCAACCGCAGCGTCTGTGACACTGTATCGGTCTCCGGCGAGGTCACACCTCCCTTTGTACACTACTCTCGATCTCCGGCGGGGTGGTGCTGTCGGGAAGAAAGAGAGGAGGCGAGACGCACGGTGGGGAAGAAGGAGGTCGGGGACACAGAGACGCGCGTCGCATGGTAACCATGCACACGATCGCTGAAAGCCGAAAAAGAGCCACTTCAGTTGCAAATAGGTTAAACCAATCGAGCAAACTGGTTAAGAACCATGTGTAAACTGTATCAAACCATAACTGTTAAGGACCCATACCTGACTATACCCAATCATTTGCTACACAAAACTGAACTAAACCAAACTATTGACTGAATCAGCCCGTTAACCTCCGAACCAAACAAGCCCACTCAGAAAACCCAACCGAACACACCCGATTATGGCCGAACCATTCTCAGGTTTACCGGTAGACACAATATGTTCGAGGAATCCTACTTCTTTCAGCCAAAACTCACATTTGCTAAACTTGGCATACAACTGATGCTCTCTAAGGGTTTCAAGGATGATTCTCATATGTTGCTCATGGTCTTCTTCTGACTTGGAGTAGATAAGAATATCGTCGATAAACACAACGACAAAGTTATCCAGAAAATTCATAAAGATCTTATTCATGAGATTCATGAAATAAGCGGGAGCATTGGTTAATCCAAAAGACATGACCGTATACTCATATAATCCATATCTGGTGGTAAAGGCGGTCTTTGGAATATCTGTTGCACGAATCTTAAGTTGGTGATAACCAGTCCTAAGATCAATCTTAGAGAACACTCTGGCACCAGTGAACTGATCAAACAGATCCTTTATCTTTGGCAATGGGTATTTGTTCTTGATGGTGACATCATTCAGCTTCCTGTAATCTGTGCACAAATGGTTGCCTCCATCCTTCTTGTCGACGAACAACACGGGAGATCTCCATGGCGGTGTGCTTGGTTGAATCAAGCCTTTCTCTAGCATAGCATCTAGTTGCTTCTTCAGCTCCACTAACTCTGAGGGGTTCATGCTATAGGGTCTCTGAGGTATGGGTCCGGTTCTAGGGATTAGTTCAATAATGAACTCGATATCCCGATCTGGGGGCATACCGGGCAATTCATCTAGAAATACGTCGGGGTATTCAAAGACTACTTTGACTTGGTCTATGGTGGGTAGGGCTAGACTCTTGTTGCATTTGAATTGACGGGGCAAGGTTTCATATATATGCTCTACTGATACTCCAGAGCTACTAGTCATGGTGATGGCTTTCTTGGCACAGTCGATCAATCCTTTATGCTTCGACATCCAATCCATTCCTAGTACTACTTCCAAACCTTTGGTTCCAAGTACTATTAGATTGGCATAAAAATCCATCCCATGTATTCTGATAGGCACAGCCTTGCAAATTTTTCTAGCTTTTGTGGTTGAACCGGGTATTTGAACTATCATAATATGCTTCAGGTTGGTTGGGTGAATCTTACTATTGCATGCAAATTCTTCGGTCACAAACGAGTGCGATGCTCCAGAATCAAACAACACTCTTGCTAATACTGAGTTAATAGAAAACATACCTAGCATGACATCTGGCGCTTCTTGGGCTTCTTCGGCGTTCATGTGGAAGAGACGGCCGTTGAGGTTGTGAGGGTTCCCTCGGGCGAATCTTCTTCCAGACTGAACACGGCACTACTGTTGAGCTGGGGCATTCACATTGGTAGTGGCGACAATCTTCTTGGGACACTCATTGGAGTAGTGACCCTTTGATGGCCCAAAATATATCGAGCTCGTTGGGGAACCCCAAGAGCAAGGTATGATGAGCACAGCAGCAAGTTTTCCCTCAGTAAGAAACCAAGGTTATCAATCCAGTAGGAGCAAGGAAACACCCCAAAGGTGTTGCTAGCTGAGCCTTGGCAGGGCGCACTACCGGTGCTAGTAGCAACGTGGAGACCGGCACAACACAACTACAGAACTTTGCCCCCAACTTGCGATGAGGTTGTCAATCTCACCGGTTTTGCTGAAAACAAAGGATTAAACGTATCGAATGGAAAGAAGTAATAGTTTGCAGAAAGTAAACACAAAGCAGTAAATATTTTGTAGATTGAATGTAAAAGAAACCACCGGGGTCCATAGTTCACTAGAGGTGGCTCTCCTTAAGATAGATAACATGCTGGGTGAACAAATTACAGCGGGGCAATTGACAAACATCGAGAAAGCATACAAGCATATACTAATCATCTTGACTCCTTTGAGATTCGATTGGGCATTACAACATTATACATAGACCGCCATCCAACTGCATCTATGACTAATAATCCACCTTCAGGTTATCATCCGAACCCCCTCCAGTATTAAGTTGCAAGCAAAAGATTATTGCATTATGAATTGCATGTAAAGTAAACAATACGATTGTTCTATGAACAAAGGATTGTTGTTTTCTCCCTAGTAGCAACAGCACATCTAGTACCTTAGAGATTTCTGTCACTTCCCTAGATTACCAGAGGCATGAACCCACTATCGAGCATAAATACTAACTCTTGGACTTGCTAGCATCTACTTGGCCAAGATAGCTACTAACAACGGAAAACATGCAAGATCACAAATAACAAAGACATGATAGAATCAATAATCAATCTGAAATAGCATCTCAATATCCATCGGATCCCCGCAAACACAACATGCATAATTATCAAATAGATGATCTTGATCATGAACGGAGCTCATAAGATCTAGACATGAAAGCACAAAGGAGGAGAACCAGCCATCTAGCTACTACATAGACCCGTAGTCCAGAGATGAACTACTCACGCATCACACCGGAGGCTTGCATGATGATGGAGAAGGCCTCCAAGGTGAATTCCGCTGTCCGGCAGGGTGCCGGGAAGAGCTTTAGATCCCTCCCGATCTAGGGATAGAGATGATGGCGGCTACAGACTCTTTCGTGGAATTTTTGATCGGGTACTTAGGGTTTCCGTATCAGAGGCAATATATAGGCGGAAGGAGAGGCCGAGGGGGTGCCTAGGCTGGCCACACCACCCCCTGGCGTGGGCCAAGCCTGGCCGCGTGGCCAGGTGGTGTGGCCGCCCTCTGGCCCTTCTCCGTCTCGTATTCTGGCTCCAAGTGTCCCCTGGTAAAATAATAACTTTGGCTTTTGTCCCATCCAATTCCGAGAATATTAATTTTCTGACTTCCTGGAACCAAAAACAGCAGAAAACACGTAGCTGGGCACTGTGGCTCTTGTTAATAGGTTAGTCCAAGAAATCGTATGAAAAGTGCTCCAAAGGGTGGACACAACATAAGAAAGTAGATAAAACCAAGCATGGAACATCAAAAATTATAGATACATTTGCAATCTATCAACATCCCCAAGCTTAACTCCTGCTCGTCCTCGAGTAGGTAAGTGATAAAAAGAAAGAATAATTTTTGAGGTGACATGCACCATCATAAACTTGATCAAAGTATTTGTAAAACATTCGAAGCTGGGATCATAGTACTTCAATCATAACATGAAAGACAAAGTTCTAGCAATAAGGCAAAGAAAACATGAAAATGCACAAACAAAAGGTTCATGAATAACAATGCTTTGCAAGAAGTTTGTTTGTTTCACATAAAGAAAACATAGCATAGTAGTATTCAGCTTGTCCCTCATAGAGTAGCAAATATAAATGCATAGGACACCTTCAAAGTTCATAAGAGTGACTAGATACAAATAGTTTAAAACAAGCAATATCAAATTATGCATCGATCAAGTAGTCTTGGGACAATGCACATAGAACTAAGAATGGCCACTATGCTCTCAAAGTAAGTGCATAATGGTAGAAGGTGGAGACTCAATATATAAGTGGAAGAAAGGCCTTCATAAAAGGAAGTAGGGATTCAAGCCTCATAAAGAGCTTCCAAAAATTATGGTACTTATAGCTTTCAGCTCTCATTGCCCCAATCATAAGCATCTTGAAGGTGATTAAGGTTAAAGTGACACAACTAAGAGGATATGCTTGACAAGTTATAAGTCCCTTACTTACGAAGACCGAACCTCATGCTACTCAACTTTAGTCACGAGTAAGCTCTTGTCATTGTAAGTACATGTGTATCATAAAGAACCGCCAACGGGGTACCCCTTGCACATGATACAGGAGCTATCCCATAATCAAAATGACAAGGCAAGCAGACAATGAGCATCTCAGCGATCTTTTTATTTGCTATTTGCATAGGTTTTTATTGAGGATGCTTCATAGAGTGCTCATTATGGTGATGCCGCAAGTTTCCACCATGATTAGGCATGGCTTAGGCTAGCGGCCCAGGCGTTTCTCTAACACACATACAAACTCCATGATCTTACAAGTTCCACTTTTATTTCACATCGTCGAGATCTATAAGCAAAAGAACATGATATCAACGGGGTACAAAGTACAAGTGCAATGTTGAAAGCGTTCCCCATGATACATGGTTCTGATAATTTCAACTTATAAAGCGCAAGCATATATGCAACAAAGAAGGACCCAATGGTTCAAGTTTATAAAATGCAAAAAAGTAAAGTGTGCCATCAAGTTCGTGAGAGCTTTAATCACTAGTTTTCTCATAACAAGTTTAATTTGGAAGATAAACAAAAGCATGAATATACTTGGAATAGCATAAGATAATAGGTAGGTATGGTGGAATCTTTGGAATAACTTGGTTTAGGGAGTTGGATGCATGAGTGGAACTCATACTTGGTTGTGGAGGCTAGCAAAAGACTGGGAGCGACAAACTAAGAGAGCAATAATAGCCATAATCATGCAGAGTGACAAAACATCATTGATCAAAGCATAAAGTGATACTAAAAGTTGAAAACTAAAGGATCATAAAGGCTATGGTGACATGGGATAGTCATAATATGGTGTGAGCATGCTCCAAGTCAACCCAAATAAAGCATCAAAGGAGAATACCATAATACTATGCTTTTAATATGCTAAAACAACGCATGATTCATCCAAGGGACATTAAGCAATCTCAATTGTTTATAACAAGTCATGCTACAATAAATAATACTAAGCATAAAGCCAAAACAATATCAATCATGGCATGACAAAGCATAGGCCACAGTCAAAAACAAGCTCTCTTTAACACTTAATCATGAACTTTCCTACTCTTTTCCAAACCAAACCAAACTATTTGAAAACCAATGTATGAAAGAGGGGGTACAACCAATTTATTCAGCAAACTAAGCAAATAAAGCAAACAAAAACCAAAAATAAAAACGAAAAAGAAGACACTCCAAGAACAACGCAACTGTGCATGAAACAATAAAAATGAAGCGTTTGGAAGAAACCTGGGATTTTTATTGATGAAGAAGGGGATGCCTTGGGCATCCCCAAGCTTTGACGCTTGTACTTCTTGGATATTTCTTGGGGTGACACGCGTGGCATTCCCAAGCTTGAGCTTTAGTCCATCCTTCATCTCATTACCCATTCGTTCCATACACCTGAAATTTTTCCTTCATACAAAACTTCACTCAATCTTTATTAGCAACATTAGTGCACTCAAGATAATAAGTCTTTAGGTTCAGTTCTAACACCAATAAACTTCCACTAAAACACTAGATACTGTATCACTTCCCTCAAAAAGCTCAATTCCCCAAAAGAACTCAAAAAGGAACCAACAAGAAGCAAATGCAGAAATCTGTCAAAACAGACCAGCAGGTAAAGACGAATTTTTTCGAAGACCTTCTGTTGCTCAAATCAAAAAGTGTTGAACTAACGAAAGTTAGATAACAACCTGTGGCAGAAGCACAAAAATGCACGGCTCAAAAGGACGTACAGAGAGTTTACACGAATTTTTACGGTGAAGCACAGAAATCTATTTCGGGACAGCAACTTTCTCAATCATTACTTCACTCTCATTAGAGGTTACTCTTGGCACAAAAAGCAAATAAAAAGGATAAGGAGCGGTTATTACTGAAGTAATAACTTCCAAGACTCAGCTAAAACTTTTGGGTTATCTCCCAATAAGTACTTTTCTTTAACGCCTTTAAGTTAGGCATAAGAAGCAAGAAAAAGAATCAAGTGTTTGAAGAAGCATTAAAACCAAATTTCTTGCCCTTACCTCTCTTACTTTTATTCTTAACCTTGGGAAACATATGATTGTTTGGTGGAGAAGCAAGGTGCATGGTCCCCTTTCCCACATCTATTATTTCTCCAAGGAGTTCTAATAGGGACCTTCAAAGTGTAATTTGTCCTTTTCCTGCACATTCAATAACAAGATAATCAGTAGAAATCATTTTCCCAAGGATCTTTGTAAACACTCCTTCAGCTATTCCAATAGGTAATATTGTAGCATTATTAGCAAGAGATTTTTATTTTCCTCCTTTAGAAAACCCCCAAAGATTCATAAATATCTTTGGGCATAAGACAAAATTCAGACATGATATCACAGCGAGCTTGAAAATTTTCATTATTTATATCAATCTTTACTGTGGGGAGCCACTTTGATGGTTCAGAATTTATTGGAACATAATTATGATGCTCCCTAATCATATTATAGCAATCTTTCAAACTATCTGTGCTGGTCTGAAGAGTGTTCAATCTAGCAAATATGTTTGTGAAAGAAATATCAGTTTTGCTAGGCAAGTTTTAAGTAAAGACCAATTTCTTTATAGCATTAACAGCATCATCCTCATTGCATTGGAGGAAATCTCCTCCCACAATAGCATCTAAAGCATATCTATAGCAAAGAGCAATTCCAAGGTAAAAACTGCTAAGGAACAAGCTTTGAGTCATTTTAGGCTCAGTTTTTTCATGTAGATCAGAGATTCTTGACCAAGCTTCCTTGAAGCTCTCCTCAATTGCTTGTTTAAAAGTGAAAATCATTTCCTCAGGTGACATAATGATTGGAGCAAGGATGGACATAATGGCAACTTAAGATAGAAACTAATTTTTTTATGTTTTCAATAAAGAAAGCAAACTCGTAAAACTAATTTTTTGTGTTTTTGATAAAGAAACAAGCAAACAAAGCAAAAGTAAACTAAGCAAAACAAAAATAACAAAGTAAAGAGATTGGTTATGAGGGACTCCCCTTGTGAAGATGTCCTTGACTCCCCAGCAACGGCGCCAGAAAAAGAGCTTGATGGCCCAAAATATATCGAGCTCGTTGGGGAACCCCAAGAGGAAGGTATGATGAGCACAATAGCAAGTTTTCCCTCAGTATGAAACCAAGGTTATCAATCCAGTAGGAGCAAGGAAACATCCCAAAGGTGTTGCTAGCTGAGCCTTGGCAGGGCGCACTACCGGTGCTAGTAGCAACGTGGAGACCTGCACAACACAACCACAGAACTTTGCCCCCAACTTGCGATGAGGTTGTCAATCTCACCGGTTTTGCTGAAAACAAAGGATTAAACGTATCGAATGGAAGGAAATAATAGTTTGCAGAAAGTAAACACAAAGCAGTAAACAGTTTGTAGATTGAATGTAAAAGAAAGGACCGGGGTCCATAGTTCACTAGAGGTGGCTCTCCTTGAGATAGATAACATGCTGGGTGAACAAATTACAACGGGACAATTGACAAACATCGAGAAAGCATACAAGCATAAATAACCATCTTGACTCCTTTGAGATTCGATTGGGAATTACAACATTGTACATAGACCGTCATCCAACTGCATCTATGACTAATAATCCACCTTCAGGTTATCATCTGAACCCCCCCTAGTATTAAGTTGCAAGGAACAGATTATTGCTTTATGAATTGCGTGTAAAGTAAACAATACGATTGTTCTATGAACAAAGGATTGTTGTTTTCTCCCTAGTAGCAACAGCACATCTACTACCTTAGAGATTTCTGTCACTTCCCCAGATTACCAGAGGCATGAACCCACTATCGAGCATAAATACTAAGTCTTGGAGTTGCTAGCATCTACTTGGCCAGGATAGCTACTAACAACGGAAAGCATGCAAGATCACAAATAACAAAGACATGATAGAATCAATAATCAATCTGAAATAGCATCTCAATATCCATCGGATCCCCGCAAACACAACATGCAGAATTACAAATAGATGATCTTGATCATGAATGGAGCTCACAAGATCTAAACATGAAAGCACAAAGGAGGAGAACCAGCCATCTAGCTACTACATGGATCCATAGTCCAAACATGATGATGAGGACATCCATACTATTCCACTATCTCCTACTCCTATTCACAATGAAGATGTTGCTGCAAGGAACAAGTCCAATGAAATCAGGATTGTGTGGCATCCCGCTAAAACCACTACTAGAAAATCGCGTTGTTTTTGTGCATTGCATCATCATGACCGCATGCTCATGTCATCATGCCACCTTGCATTTGAGCATCGTCATGATCATGCATGTGTTTGTACAAAACTAATTTCGAAAAAGCCTGGTTTTGTTTTCTAAACGCCTCATCTTTATTTCAAATCCAAAACCCGGGTCTCCGGAATATTTTGTTTCGTCTACCAACAGATTTCAAAAGCCCCGTTTAAAACAAACAAAATTTATATTATTTTTATAGGAGGCAACCAGCCAGGCCCGAAAGCCTAGCCGGCCACCTCCAAATTAAAACCCTAATCTGTCTAAGCCCAAACCCTTTTCTACCCAATCTTAGTCTACCCAGCCCCCTCCACCTCACCCCATCCAATCCCCTCCCTCCACCTCACATCTCCACCTCACTCCAGCCAACCCCGTTACGCCACCTCAGCCCCTGGCCCCACTTCTCCCGCCCAGCCACCTTTTTTCCCGCCTCCCGCACGCCATACACACACCTGGGCGCGCAGCCCCAGGCGGGCCAGGCCCCACCTGCCGCCCGACCAAACCCCCTGGGTGTGCAGCTCCCCAAACCATCCTCCTGCCCACTCCCGTGTCCACCAACCGCCCTCGGGATCCACCCCGTCTCCACCTGGGTCCCCACCCCGCCACCTGCCTCGCATCTCTCCCTCGCGACGGACACGCCCCACGTCGCCCTGCCATGTTCCTCGACCCACCCCGCGTCCTCCACTGCTCTCCTTTTTCCCCTCATCTCTCCCCTCCACCGCCAGATGCGCCGGCCGTCGGCCCGCCGTCCGCCGCCGCGGGCCCCCACCTCGCCGTCGCCTGGGCCCCATCCTCCCAGGCACCTCGCCACTGTCGCCTCCTCTCACTCGCCCCGCGGCTCCTTCCGCCGCCGCACTCTCCTCCGATCGCCGCCGGCCCGCGCTCCGCTCGCCCCCTCCGGCCAGCACCCCGTCCGCCGCCGTCCCCGCGACCTCCTCGAGCGTCGGCCCTACTCTGGCCGTCTTCCAGCGCGTCGCCGGCCCGCGCCTCCTCGTCATCGACCCCTGCTGCCGCTCAGCTCGTTGTCCCCGTGCCCGCTCTCCTCTCCGCGCCCTCGGTCGCCTCCTCGTTGCCGGCTCGCGTTCCCGGCGCTCGGCCGCCTCCACCCACCTCGCCGTCGTCCCGTCTCCGCCCCGCCGTTTTCCCCTCTCCAGCTCGCCTCCCCCGCCTGCGCCGGTGCGGCCCCCGCCTTCCGCTCCTCTCTACAGAGCGCGACGCCGACCGCCTCCTCCGCCTCGGCCCCGGCAGCGCTGCCGCTCTCCTTCATACTCGACGCCGCCTCCTCGTTGTGGCGCCGCCCGGCGTCATCCGCTCCGTCCGCGAGCCCGAGCCCGCTTCGTCCGTGAGCTGCACGCCCTATCGCAGTTGAGATGCCGCTGCACCCTTCTCCCTGTCGCGCCTGTGTGCAACCGCTGCTCCAATCTTGCAACTCATGTGGTTGCCCACAAAGTGTTGAGATGATGTCCAAGTGAGACCTGCCCCGGTGCAACGTTTTCTTGTTTGGCCAGTGCCGCTGACACCCGCGGGTGTGTGTGTTGTTGATGCTCTACTCCCGAGCCTCTGCTCTATTCTTTTTATGAGTTGGTGATAGTGATGCCACCAACCCAAGGAGTCCGAAGCCCAGGATCTTCCAGTCGGAACCGAAGATGCCGGAGCGACAAGATCGTCGAGACGAATCCGATGGACGTTCGAAGACCGATCCCGCCGAGATCGACCCCGGCATGCCAAGTTCTTTCTCTCGGACCCGAAGATGCCGAGACCCGGGACGCCAAGAACTTCCACCCCGAAATCCGAAGACCGATACCGGCGCGCCCAAACCCCGTCGAACACCAAGACCCTGGAGACCCGATCCCAGAGTCCGAAGCCGAGACCGATTCCTCGAGACCCCAAGATCTTCGAATCCCAAACATGTGTGACTCCTTTTCTCGGAATCCTATTTTATAAATGATATAAAACTTGTTGCATATTAATTGTTCATCTCGCATGCATATCATGTGGGTTGGGGGCATTACGCCGATTCACCTCATAATTCAATATGGAGACTATATGCGGGCTATATTTGTCTCATATCGCCTCCATTTAAATTTGAGTAGCGAACCGATGCCATGTCTTGCCTTGTTAAGACAACATTTAAATTGAGGGTTCTAAATATCTTGAACCGTGTAATTAATTATCGGGACCCCGGTTTCGCTTAATATTGCCTAATTGCACCGCATCTGTGCCATGCCATGCATCATATCATACTCATGCCGGATCTTGCTGCCGTAGTATTAAATATTGCATCCGGTGTTTCTGCTAGTGTTTGCTTCTTCGCGGATTAGACCGATGAGTGGATGCGAGTATCGACAAGTTCTCCGGATATGAACCTTCGGCAGTGTTTCCCAGGCGAGCATCTCTTCCCCTTCTACCTATTTTGCATTTATAGTCTTTACTTCCTCCTATTGATCTATTGCTAACCGGGTTGCGATGCTTTAGTTTCCGTGCACCAGTTATATCCCGTGCAGCCTCTATATTGCCTTGGACACCTCCTATTACCTATGTTTGGTAGATAGCTGGCCTTGCGAGTCGTAGTTGCTTGCTCGGGTGCGAACTTGTGTTGTCGAGTACCACAGTTGTTGGTATGCTGGCAGATGTTTAATGGTGGAGATGGTTATTGCTGGAGATGATCATGACTTCAAATACAACTATAAAAAATGCTAGATATAACTAATGTAGAGGCATCAGTGGGCAATAGATGTTATTTGGTTCTTCCACGCTCACTTGTGTCCCGTAGGACCCCGAGTACTTGATACCCGTTCCTTGATTTTTCGCACTACCCACATCCGGGAGGCCTTATGGACCCCCTGAGCCAGAGCTTGATTCATTTCTATTTCTTGGGGCCACAAGTAATTTGGGGCTTTATTACTATGTTGTACTTATGCCATGTTACTGCTTTATTTACGATTGTGCGTGGAGCACCTGTACTGTTTTGGAACGTGGAATGTTTTCGCGGTATCGACAAGCCAAGTCACACTTTCGGGTTCCCAGTCGTTTACAGCCATTGTCACAAACCCTGGGTCTGTTCCGGAGCCGGCCAACTTTGTTGCGGGTAGCTTAGTGGGGTGGCCCCCTGAAATATTTTATGAATCCTGTGATTGCTTTGTCGTGAAAGCCTCGTTGGGTTTTGAGTTGGTTTTTCCGAGGTTGATCGAGTGTGTGTTGCTATTTGTGCACCCCTGCAGTGTAAAACTTTCTGAAAGCCGTGTCCGCGGTTATGGACGACTTGGAGCACAGTATCTCGATCATAGACAAGCATAACTAAAGCAGTGCTATAAATTTGACTTAATATGTGACTAGTAATCAGCTTCACTACAACGGAATGGATAATAAAAATGCCAACAACTGGTGGATCTATGGTGATCTGTGTCATACTATCCCTGCCTAGTGTGTATTGCAACCCCAATGGAATGTGACAAAAGTGCCAACCACTGCTGGGTTTTGGGGTTCCTCGGGACAATTATATCTGACTAGTAAATGATCCAACTACAATGGAATGGTGATTAAAACTGACCACTACTTATGCTTCAGGATGACTCATGCTATCTATATCTGATTAGTAATTGCTGCAACTATAACAGAATGAGTAAAATTGCCAACTATGTGAGTTCCTTGGTTTGACTTCCTCGTTTGGTATCGAGGGGGAAATACCAGGATGGGTTTGTTTGGTTTTAGCTTCAGGTTTGGTCCGAATAGGTCTTTCTTACCCCTCTCTGATAACTGCCAGTTGTATCGAGTCTCTATAGGTTGTTTAGTGCCGCTGCGCTACCGCTTCAGCCCACCATACCTATGTAGGCGAGAGCCACCGAATTCTAGCCTTGCCGAGTATTGGCCTCAGTATTGACGCTCCTCTTTTTCCTTTGCCCTTTGCCGGCACCCCTTTTGTTTTAGCAGGTTTGAGATCGACGTCGTTAGCAGGGTTACCCTTCCGGCTTGGCCTGGGCAGGGTTATGGACGCCATTGGTTATTCTTCAGGGCTCTTAGCCCCATTTGCATCTTGTCCGAAGTCAGACGCTCTATCGTTTTCAAGGTGATTTGGACATTTGAATTGTATATCTGTATTCTTGACTCATGGAGTCGTTGATGTATATATCTGTTCTGTGGGTCCCATTGAGGACTGTTGTGTAATGTTATTACTTCGTTTTCCACCCGCACGAAAGTGCCTGGTGGACGTCCTTGAATCGTTTCTATGCGGGTTTGTCGGGAAGCGCTAAAACTTGCATAGGGCCGATTCGAGGGTGTTACAGAGTGGTATCAGAGCTCAGCAGTTGCGATACCCCACAAGTCCAGCCTGTAGGATAACCTAGCTAACGGCCGAAGTAGATTGTCAAAACTATTTTGGAAAAATCGGTTGGATAGATCTGATTAGTTCTGCTTTTACTCCTTACCCCTCTACTATTCTCCTCTTACCTCTGCGTGTTTTGAATCTGCTCGCTTATCCTTTCTTCGAGTCCAGGAATTCTCGTGGTTGGTTTTCCGTCATACCTTCAGGGTTTCGCTTCCTCCTTTGGCAACGGTGTTTCTACCTCCGGACTTCCTGCTATCTGAGTGATCCTTTACCTGTGGTACCATTCTTTATTCCTTGTTTGTGCCTTCCGGTGTTTTCTGACGCGACGACATCATCTATGCCAGATCTGATGCAGAGTCTGCATCACTCATTTGTTTCCAACCCTCGATTGTCGAGATCTTCAGTCCAATTCCGAGAGTTGGTTGCATAATTGTTCGATTCATGTGCAGAGTAATGGTTCGGGTGCGCGATGGACTGATCACCATCCGACTACTCTTATCATTCGCTCTTGTACATTGAATCGGTGGATCCAGCAATTTTACTCTGTCCACGGAAGCTAGAGGTGGCTTTATTTGTTGATACCTCTACCTTCGCCCTTTGTTCCCGGAGTGTTCTCTCGACGATCACGGACAACGACCTCTTCTTAGTGGTGTCCCGAGCATCTACACGAAGCGAGAAGATTCAGATCGCCGACTTTCTTCCCGGTACCATGAGGCGGATCTCGAGGGCGAGATCCATTGTTAGTGGTGTCGAATTGTGGCATCCCGCTAAAACCACTACTAGAAAATCGCGTTGTTTTTGTGCATTGCATCATCATGACCACATGCTCATGTCATCATGCCACCTTGCATTTGAGCATCGTCATCATCATGCATGTGTTTGTACAAAACTAATTTCGAAAAAGCCTGGTTTTGTTTTCTAAACGCCACGTCTTTATTTCAAATCCAAAACCCGGGTCTCCGGAATATTTTGTTTCGTCTACCAACGGATTTCAAAAGCCCCATTTAAAACAAACAAAAGTTATATTATTTTTATAGGAGGCAGCCAGCCAGGCCCGAAAGCCTAGCCGACCACCTCCAAATTAAAACCCTAATCTGTCTAACCCCAAACCCTTTTCTATCCAATCTTAGTCTACCCAGCCCCCTCCACCTCACCCCATCCAATCCCCTCCCTCCACCTCACATCTCAACTTCACTCCAGCCAAACCCGTTACGCCACCTCAGCCCCTGGCCCCACTTCTCCCGCCCAGCCACCTTTTTCCCCGCCTCCCGCACGCCATACACACACCTGGGCGCGCAGCCCCAGGCGGGCCAGGCCCCACCTGCCGCCCGACCAAACCCCCTGGGCGCGCAGCTCCCCAAACCATCCTCCCGCCCACTCCCGTGTCCACAAACCGCCCTCGGGATCCACCCCGTCTCCACCTGGGTCCCCACCCCGCCACCTGCCTCGCATCTCTCCCTCGCGACAGACACGTCCCACGTCGCCCTGCCACGTTCCCCGACCCACCCCGCGTCCTCCACTGCTCTCCTTTTTCCCCTCATCTCTCCCCTCCGCCGCCAGATGCGCCGGCCGTCGGCCCGCCGTCCGCCGCCGCGGGCCGCCACCTCGACGTCGCCTGGGCCCCGTCCTCCCAGGCACCTCGCCGCCGTCGCCTCCTCTCGCTCGCCCCGCGGCTCCTTCCGCCGCCGCGCTCTCCTCCGGTCACCGCCGGCCCGCGCTCCGCTCGCCCCCTCCGGCCAGCACCCCGTCCGCCGCCGTCCCCGCGACCTCCTCGAGCGCCGGCCCTACTCTGACCGTCTTCCAGCGCGTCGTCGGCCCGCGCCTCCTCGTCGTCGACCCCTGCCGCCGCTCAGCTCGCCGTCCCCGCGCCCGCTCTCCTCTCCGCGCCCTCGCTCGCCTTCTTGTTGCCGGCTCCTGTTCTCAGCGCTCTGCCGCCTCCACCCACCTCGCCGTCGTCCCGTCTCCACCCCGCCGTTTTCCCTTCTCCGGCTCGCCTCTCCTGCCTGCGACGGCGCGGCCCCCGCCTTCCGCTCCTCTCTGCAGAGCGCGATGTCGACCGCCTGCTCCGTCTCGGCCCCGGTAGCGCTGCTGCTCTCCTTCATACTCGACGCCGCCTCCTTGTTGCGGTGCCGCCCGGCGTCGTCCACTCCGTCCGCGAGCCCGAGCCCGCTTCGTCCGTGAGCTGCACGCCCTATCGCAGTTGAGATGCTGCTGCACCCTTCTCCCTGTCGCGCCCGTGTGCAACCGCTGCTCCAATCTTGTAACTCATGTGGTTGCCCACAAAGTGTTGAGATGATGTCCAAGCGAGACCTGCCCCGGTGCAACGTTTTCTTGTTTGGCCAGTGCCGCTGACACCCGCGGGTGTGTGTGTGGTGTTGATGCTCTACTCCCGAGCCTCTGCTCTATTCTTTTTATGAGTTGGTGACAGTGATGCCACCCACCCAAGGAGTCCGAAGCCCAGGATCTTCCACTCGGAACCGAAGATGCCAGAGCGACAAGATCGTCGAGACGAATCCGATGGACGTTTGAAGACCGATCCCGCCGAGATCGACCCCAGCATGCCAAGTTCTTTCTCTCGGACCTGAAGATGCCGAGACCCGGGACGCCAAGAACTTCCACCCCGAAATCCGAAGACCGATCCCGGCGCGCCCGAACCCCGTCGAACACCAAGACCCTAGAGACCCGATCCCGGAGTCCGAAGCCGAGACCGAGTCCGAAGCCGAGACTGATTCCTCGAGACCCCAAGATCTTCGAATCCCAAACATGTGTGACTCCTTTTCTCGGAATCCTATTTTATAAATGATATAAAAATTGTTGCATATTAATTGTTCATCTCGCATGCATATCATGTGGGTTGGGGGCATTACGCCGATTCACCTCATAATTAAATATGGAGACTATATGCGGGCTATATTTGTCTCATATCGCCTCCATTTAAATTTGAGTTGCGAACCGATGCCATGTCTTGCCTTGTTAAGACAACATTTAAATTGAGGGGTTCTAAATATCTTGAACCGTGTAATTAATTATCGGGACCCCGGTTCCGCTTAATATTACCTAATTGCACCGCATCTATGCCATGCCATGCATCATATCATAATCATGCCGGATCTTTCTGCCGTAGTATTAAATATTGCATCCGGTGTTTCTGCTAGTGTTTGCTTCTTCGCGGATTAGAACGATGAGTGGATGCGAGTATCGACAAGTTCTCCGGATATGAACCTTCGGCAGTGTTTCCCAGGCGAGCATCTCTTCCCCTTCTACCTTTTTTGCATTTATAGTCTTTACTTCCTCCTGTTGATCTATTGCTATCCGTGTTGCGATGCTTTAGTTTCCGTGCACCAGTTATATCCCGTGCAGCCTCTATATTGCCTTGGACACCTCCTATTACCTGTGTTTGGTAGATAGCTGGCCTTGCGAGTCGTAGTTGCTTGCTCGGGTGCGAACTTGTGTTGTCGAGTACCACAGTTGTTGGTATGCTGACAGATGTTTAATGGTGGAGATGCTTATTGGTGGAGATGGTCATGAATTCAAATACAACTATAAAAATGCTAGATATAACTAATGTAGAGGCATCGGTGCGCAATAGATGTTATTTGGTTTTTCCACGCTCACTTGTGTCCCGTAGGACCCCGAGTACTTGATACCTGTTCCTTGATTTTTCGCACTATCCACATCCGGGAGGCCTTATGGACCCCCCTGAGCCAGAGCTTGATTCATTTCTATTTCTTGGGGCCACAAGTAATTTGGGGCTTTATTACTATTCTGTACTTATGCCATGTTACTGCTTTATTTACGATTGTGCGTGGAGCACCTGTACTGTTTTGGAACGTGGAATGTTTTCGCGGTATCGACAAGCCAAGTCACACTTTCGGGTTCCCAGTCGTTTACAGCCATTGTCACAAACCCTGGGTCTGTTCCGGAGCCGGCCAACTTTGTTGCGGGTAGCTTAGTGGGGTGGCCCCCTGAAATATTTTATGAATCCTGTGATTGCTTTGTCGTGAAAGCCTCGTTGGGTTTTGAGTTGGTTTTTCCGAGGTTGATCGAGTGTGTGTTGCTATTTGTGCACCCCTGCAGTGTAAAACTTTCTGAAAGCCGTGTCCGCGGTTATGGACGACTTGGAGCACAGTATCTCGATCATAGACAAGCATAACTAAAGCAGTGCTATAAATTTGACTTAATATGTGACTAGTAATCAGCTTCACTACAACGGAATGGATAATAAAAATGCCAACAACTGGTGGATCTATGGTGATCTGTGTCATACTATCCCTGCCTAGTGTGTATTGCAACCCCAATGGAATGTGACAAAAGTGCCAACCACTGCTGGGTTTTGGGGTTCCTCGGGACAATTATATCTGACTAGTAAATGATCCAACTACAATGGAATGGTGATTAAAACTGACCACTACTTATGCTTCAGGATGACTCATGCTATCTATATCTGATTAGTAATTGCTGCAACTATAACAGAATGAGTAAAATTGCCAACTATGTGAGTTCCTTGGTTTGACTTCCTCGTTTGGTATCGAGGGGGAAATACCAGGATGGGTTTGTTTGGTTTTAGCTTCAGGTTTGGTCCGAATAGGTCTTTCTTACCCCTCTCTGATAACTGCCAGTTGTATCGAGTCTCTATAGGTTGTTTAGTGCCGCTGCGCTACCGCTTCAGCCCACCATACCTATGTAGGCGAGAGCCACCGAATTCTAGCCTTGCCGAGTATTGGCCTCAGTATTGACGCTCCTCTTTTTCCTTTGCCCTTTGCCGGCACCCCTTTTGTTTTAGCAGGTTTGAGATCGACGTCGTTAGCAGGGTTACCCTTCCGGCTTGGCCTGGGCAGGGTTATGGACACCATTGGTTATTCTTCAGGGCTCTTAGCCCCATTTGCATCTTGTCCGAAGTCAGACGCTCTATCGTTTTCAAGGTGATTTGGACATTTGAATTGTATATCTGTATTCTTGACTCATGGAGTCGTTGATGTATATATCTGTTCTGTGGGTCCCATTGAGGACTGTTGTGTAATGTTATTACTTCGTTTTCCACCCGCACGAAAGTGCCTGGTGGACGTCCTTGAATCGTTTCTATGCGGGTTTGTCGGGAAGCGCTAAAACTTGCATAGGGCCGATTCGAGGGTGTTACAGAGTGGTATCAGAGCTCAGCAGTTGCGATACCCCACAAGTCCAGCCTGTAGGATAACCTAGCTAACGGCCGAAGTAGATTGTCAAAACTATTTTGGAAAAATCGGTTGGATAGATCTGATTAGTTCTGCTTTTACTCCTTACCCCTCTACTATTCTCCTCTTACCTCTGCGTGTTTTGAATCTGCTCGCTTATCCTTTCTTCGAGTCCAGGAATTCTCGTGGTTGGTTTTCCGTCATACCTTCAGGGTTTCGCTTCCTCCTTTGGCAACGGTGTTTCTACCTCCGGACTTCCTGCTATCTGAGTGATCCTTTACCTGTGGTACCATTCTTTATTCCTTGTTTGTGCCTTCCGGTGTTTTCTGACGCGACGACATCATCTATGCCAGATCTGATGCAGAGTCTGCATCACTCATTTGTTTCCAACCCTCGATTGTCGAGATCTTCAGTCCAATTCCGAGAGTTGGTTGCATAATTGTTCGATTCATGTGCAGAGTAATGGTTCGGGTGCGCGATGGACTGATCACCATCCGACTACTCTTATCATTCGCTCTTGTACATTGAATCGGTGGATCCAGCAATTTTACTCTGTCCACGGAAGCTAGAGGTGGCTTTATTTGTTGATACCTCTACCTTCGCCCTTTGTTCCCGGAGTGTTCTCTCGACGATCACGGACAACGACCTCTTCTTAGTGGTGTCCCGAGCATCTACACGAAGCGAGAAGATTCAGATCGCCGACTTTCTTCCCGGTACCATGAGGCGGATCTCGAGGGCGAGATCCATTGTTAGTGGTGTCGAATTGTGGCATCCCGCTAAAACCACTACTAGAAAATCGCGTTGTTTTTGTGCATTGCATCATCATGACCACATGCTCATGTCATCATGCCACCTTGCATTTGAGCATCGTCATCATCATGCATGTGTTTGTACAAAACTAATTTCGAAAAAGCCTGGTTTTGTTTTCTAAACGCCACGTCTTTATTTCAAATCCAAAACCCGGGTCTCCGGAATATTTTGTTTCGTCTACCAACGGATTTCAAAAGCCCCATTTAAAACAAACAAAAGTTATATTATTTTTATAGGAGGCAGCCAGCCAGGCCCGAAAGCCTAGCCGACCACCTCCAAATTAAAACCCTAATCTGTCTAACCCCAAACCCTTTTCTATCCAATCTTAGTCTACCCAGCCCCCTCCACCTCACCCCATCCAATCCCCTCCCTCCACCTCACATCTCAACTTCACTCCAGCCAAACCCGTTACGCCACCTCAGCCCCTGGCCCCACTTCTCCCGCCCAGCCACCTTTTTCCCCGCCTCCCGCACGCCATACACACACCTGGGCGCGCAGCCCCAGGCGGGCCAGGCCCCACCTGCCGCCCGACCAAACCCCCTGGGCGCGCAGCTCCCCAAACCATCCTCCCGCCCACTCCCGTGTCCACAAACCGCCCTCGGGATCCACCCCGTCTCCACCTGGGTCCCCACCCCGCCACCTGCCTCGCATCTCTCCCTCGCGACAGACACGTCCCACGTCGCCCTGCCACGTTCCCCGACCCACCCCGCGTCCTCCACTGCTCTCCTTTTTCCCCTCATCTCTCCACATGGACCCCCCTGAGCCAGAGCTTGATTCATTCTTATTTCTTGGGGCCACAAGTAGTTTGGGGCTTTATTACTATTCTGTACTTATGCCATGTTACTGCTTTATTTACGATTGTGCGTGGAGCACCTGTACTGTTTTGGAACGTGGAATGTTTTCACGGTATCGACAAGCCCAGTCACACTTTCGGGTTCCCAGTCGTTTACAACCATTGTCACAAACCCTGGGTCCGTTCCGGAGCCGGCCAACTTCGTTGTGGGTAGCTTAGTGGGGTGGCCCCCTGAAATATTTTATGAATCCTGTGATTGCTTTGTCGTGAAAGCCTCGTTGGGTTTTGAGTTTGTTTTTCCGAGGTTGATCGAGTGTGTGTTGCTATTTGTGCACCCCTGCAGGGTAAAACTTTTTGAAAGCCGTGTCCGCGGTTATGGACGACTTGGAGCACAGTATCTCGATCATAGACAAGCATAATTAAAGAAGTGCTATAAATTTGACTTAATATGTGACTAGTAATCACCTTCACTACAACGGAATGGATAATAAAAATGCCAACAACTGGTGGATCTGTGGTGATCTGTGTCATACTATCCCTGCCTAGTAAGTATTGCAACTCCAATGGAATGTGATAAAAGTGCCAACCACTGCTGGGTTTTGGGGTTCCTCAGGACAATTATATCTGACTAGTAAATGATCCAACTACAACGGAATGGTGATTAAAACTGACCACTACTTATTCTTCAGGATGACTCATGCTATCTATATCTGATTAGTAATTGCTGCAACTATAACGGAATGAGTAAAATTGCCAAATGTGTGAGTTCCTTGGTTTAACTTCCTCGTTTGGTCTCGAGGGGGAAATACCAGGATGGGTTTGTTTGGTGTTAGCTTCAGGTTGGGTTCGAATAGGTCTTTCTTACCCCTCTCTGATAACCGCCAGTTGTATCAAGTCTCTATAGGTTGTTTAGTGCCGCCGCGCTGCTGCTTCAGCCCACCATACCTATGTAGGCGAGAGCCGCCGAATTCTAGCCTCGCCGTGTACTGGCCTCAGTACTGACGCTCCTGTTTTTCCTTTGCCCTTTGCCGGCACCCCTTTTGTTTTAGCAGGTTTGAGATCGACGTCGTTAGCAGGGTTACCCTTCCGGCTTGGCCTGGGCAGGGTTATGGACGCCATTGGTTATTCTTTAGGTCTCTTAGCCCCATTTGCATCTTGTCCGCAGTCGGATGCTCTATCCTTTTCAAGGTGATTTGGACCTTTGAATTGTATATCTGTATTCTTGACTTATGGAGTCATTGATGTATATATATGTTCTGTGTGTCCCATTGAGGACTGTTGTGTAATGTTATTACTTCGTTTTCCACCCGCACGAAAGTGCCTGGTGGGCGTCCTTGAATCGTTTCTATGCGGGTTGGGCGGGAAGCGCTAAAACTTGCATAGGGCCGATTCGAGGGTGTTACAGATTGGACCCATTACAAGAGCTCGTGCAAAGCTGATTGAGCAACAGGTGAATTCACTCTTAATTGAACCTGATGTTTTACTTAATGAGAACTTTATACTACCTAAGTCTATGCATCTTTGTATGATCAGGTTTATTGATAACACAAGCGTTGCGCGAGGAGGAGGAGAGTTGAAGCAAGAAGGACAAGCGCTGATTTCCAATATCAACAAGTGTGCGAGGGAGGAGCGGGAGGCAGGCGCACTAGGAGGCAATGAGGAAATCACGTATGAGCAAGAGAGAGATATGGCGCACCAAGAATTACATGTTTGAGGTGTTCCACGACATTTGGACTACGTGCCAATAAGGCCGAACCCATATATGGGTCGGTATGTATCAGTTTGAGTCGAACCGAGTCTGTTTGGGCCAAGTTATGGCTGTTTTTAGGCCCGTTTTGAGGGGAGGACGCCCCAGCCCTCATATAAACCTCCGTAGCCGTCACAAATTAGGGTTTAGACCACGTTAAAATATTTTGGAGTTGTTTCTTTCATATAACCTCTGGAATTACCCTGTGTTCGAATCTGCCAACTATAATTGAGTGTGATCTGTTGTTCCATTGGGAATTAGTAGATTGCATACTACCGTTCGTGGTCACGGCTGCGTGCGCAAGAGTGTGGTGTTGTGAATATCCTACAAGGTTCGAGATCTGTTGCACTGGCATCAGGGATCAAGCGGGAGAGATCATAGCTACGCACTAGTTATCTATCATCCACCATCATCATCGCCATCCGCTTACTGAGAAGATCGGGCCACCCCATATCATCTTGGTATCAGATTTCCTCGTTGCCTCGGTAAGCAATCCACAATCCATCCATAGATTAGAGAGTGTTTTTCATCCTATACAGAAAAAGGCCCACAAAAAGAGTTGCCATAGCCTAGATTACATCGTATTCGAGTAATAGTTGCTAGTCGCGTTCCTCTATTAGATTAGATCTAGATATGTTCTTCATAGATTTGTTTTCTAGTTGTTCTAGTTGTTTTCCACCATCTTTTTCCGCTACCATCAAGTCAGATCCGATCCAAGTAAAGAGTCCTAGTTGTGTACTACTTGGAGAGTCGGAATAAAAAAATTCGGCTCGCTGCCTCACGCCTAACCGCAGACAGGTTTGTGCTCCAGTGTGACCAAAAAAAAAATTTGGACGGTCGCCTTACCACAGATAGGTCTGCCCTCATACGAGAATTTTTTGTGTCTGCCGACCTCCTGCCGCGGCAGGATTTTAGGCCGTTTTTCTGCCGTGGCAGAGACCAATTCTCAGGTCAATTTTTTTTCTTTTTTGTTTATTTTTTTTACTGAGTCCACATAGCGTACCTATCCTTGTGAGCCTTAGTAAGCCTTTCTTTGTGTCTAAAACTATCCTATGAGACTAGCGTGCTTAGTGCTCTGCGGGCTGCTCAGTTAGCAATCTTGTGCCCGTTTCGCTGAGACATTGCTAGCGTCTCTCCTTGTGCATTACAACACGAGCATTCCTCCGACATACCTTACTTTTTGAGCTCATTTTCATAGTTGCAATTTCCCCATTTATCTCCACCGTGTGTGTTTCCATGGGTCTATGTCATACGATCAGCACTAGGACTTGTTTGCGGTGTAGATAGGATACCATACCTATAGCTCCACCATAAATAACCTGTGTGCCCTGTGATCGTTCTCTATACCTTTGATATTCGCTTCATCACTTCAGTGCATCAGTCTTTGATTACGTTTGGTAGAGCATCTCTATTCACTTTGGAACGGTAAGATCTTCTTTCTTATCAGTTGTGAGTGAGTTGTGAGAGTTTCCACCATACTGATTTTGATTTTTGCACTAACTTACTAATCATGTCTTTGAGTGATGATGAAATTGTGTCACAGAAAAAGCAGGTGGAGGAGCTTGTTACTTGGAGAGAGTCTGTTGATAGAAATATCACCGACATACAAGATGCTGTGGAGAATAATACTGGAGCCATCAATAATATTCAGACGCAGCTGACTGCTATGAATGTCAACTTTGCCACCTTGCAGCGTTCCATTGAGGCAATTCAGGCAACACTCTAGCCCGGACTTGCACAACATGATGATGGGTTTGAGGACTTTGATGAGGGGAGTGCGGCTGATGCTGCTCCACATCGTGGCAGGGGACGTGTAAATCCCCCTACACCTGCGGCTGCTCCTCTGTATGGCCGTGGGTATGCTCCTCTTGGACGTGCCCAGCGTGCTTACAATCCAGCTGATGATAGTTTGGGCAAGCCCAAGTTCTCAATTCCTTCAATGGCTCGCTTGATCCTGAGGATTATATTACTTGGGAGTTGAAGATTGAAAAGCTCTGGCGTTTATTTGATTACCTAGAAGACAAGAAGGTCAAACTTGCTGCATCAGAATTTGATGGTTACGCTTTGCGTTGGTGGGAAGCTATTGTGCAGAATAGACGGAACGACAATGAACTTCCTGTGAGGGATTGGCGTGAGATGAAGGCCATCACGGCGGATCGTTTTGTTCCCTCCAATTATTTGCGTTCTGTGTTTGACAAGCTCACACAGTTGAGGCAAGGCACAATGACAGTTGATGAGTACTACATGGAGATGGATGCTTATGCAGCGTGCTAATGTTCGTGAATCACGAGAGATGACGATGCAATGTTTCCTCAACAATTTGAAGCTTCAAATCAAGAGTATTGTGCGTTCTCACAAGTATGAGACAATGAACGAGTTGCTGCACCATGCTAGAGAGGCCGAGTCCCAGCTGGCTGAAGAGGCAAAGTCACGTGCTCGATTTCCATCTTCTAGCAGATTTTTGGCTAGATCTACACCTCCCACTGTCATGCCACCAGCTGCTGTTCCGTTTACACCATCGGCCAAACCAGCAAGTACACCTTCGTTTGGTTCTAATACTCGGAAACCCGCTGCTCCTGCTGCTAGCTCGAGTTCCAACATGTCTACTGCATGTACTCGTGATGTGGTGTGCCATACTTGTGGAGGCAGAGGTCACTACAAGAAGGATTGTCCAAACAGCAAGGTTATGTTTGTTAATGAACAAGGTGAAGTAGAAAGTGGAGATGAAGCTTCTGATGATGATATTGATGATGGCAAGGTTGGTGCTGATGCGTATGCTGAGCGTGCACCCACTATTGTCGTATCTTCACGTGTACTTAATGTGCAACTGGTTGAGGAATCCCAGCGTTGCAACCTGTTCCAAACAAAAGCTCTAGTTGGACCAAACAAATCTTGCAAGGTCATTATTGATGGAGGTAGCTGCAGAAATCTTGCAAGTAAGGAACTATGTGCCAAACTGAATTTGACATACTTACCTCATCCCAAGCCATACTACATACAATGGTTGAGAAACAATGGTGAGATGAAGGTAAATCATATGGTACGAGTGAACTTTCAAATAGGGCCATACAAAGATTCTATTGATTTTGATGTGGTTCCTATGACTGTTTGTCACCTACTATTGGGTCGGCCTTGGCTCTATGATCGCCATGTGCAACACAATGGCCGAGCCAATACATATCACTTGGAATTCAAAGGAAAGAAGATTACTATGCAGCCAATGACACCACAAGAAATTGTGAATGATTCTCGCCAGAAGATAGAGGTGAACTTGAAGGAAGATACTACCACTCGGCGAGATTGCGTGACAGCTGTTCCTGATGTAATTGAGCCTAAATTGAGTGATATAACGAAAAGTGAGAGAGTGCCTGGTTTATTGATATTAGCCACTAAGGAAGATATGAGAGAATTTCGTGAGGATCCTACAGCCATGCCACTTGTGCTCATGTATAAGGGCGAGGTATTGGTTTCTAACGACATGACCCCTATTTCTCTTGGTGTCTCGTCTGTTTTGCAAGACTTTGGGGATATGTTTCCAGAAGATGTACCCGCAAGTTTACCCCCATTGAGTGGTATAGAACATCAAGTGGACTTGATTCCTGGTGCCACACTTCCCAACCGTGCACCCTACAGGACTAATCCCGAAGAAACTAAGGAAATTCAGAAGCAAGTACAAGCGTTGCTGGATAAAGGGTACATTCGTGTTTCTCTTA
The DNA here is from genome assembly GCA_910589775.1 of Avena eriantha. Lineage (NCBI taxonomy): Eukaryota > Viridiplantae > Streptophyta > Magnoliopsida > Poales > Poaceae > Avena > Avena eriantha. The sequence goes on from OU342745.1 coordinate 82,186,224, forward strand.
GCCCTTGTGTTGTTCCTGTTATTTTAGTTCCTAAGAAAGATGGTACATGGCGCATGTGTGTTGAGTGTAGAGCGATTAATAACATCACTATTTGATATCGTCATCCTATTCCACGCTTAGAGGATATGCTAGATGAATTGAGTGGTGCTGCTGTTTTCTCTAAAATTGACTTGCGTAGTGGTTATCATCAAATTAGGATGAAAGAAGGGGATGAATGGAAAACTGCTTTCAAAACTAAATTTGGTTTGTATGAGTGGTTAGTCATGCCGTTTGGTCTTACTAATGCACCTAGTACTTTCATGCGTTTGATGAATCATGTTTTGAGAGAGTTTATTGGTCGTTTTGTGGTTGTTTACTTTGATGATATACTCATCTATAGCCACACCAAATCTGAACATTGCACTCATATTAGACAAGTTTTGCAAGTGTTACGTGATAATAAACTGTATGCTAATCTTGAGAAGTGTACATTTGCAAAAGATAAGGTCATATTCCTAGGATTTGTTGTTTCTAAGCATGGAGTAGAGGTAGATCAATCTAAAATTGAATCAATTCAGAATTGGCCTACTCCAATGAATGTATGTCAAGTGCGTAGTTTCCACGGTCTCGCTGGTTTCTATAGGCGCTTTGTGAAAGATTTTAGCACCATTGCTGCACCATTAAATGATTTGACAAAGAAAGGTGTTCCTTTTGTATGGGGTGCGGCCCAAGACATTGCATTTGATACATTGAAACGTTTGCTTACTTCTGCACCATTTCTTGCATTACCTGATTTTTCGAAGCAATTTGAAGTTGAATGTGATGCTAGTGGTATAGGCATAGGTGGCGTTTTGATGCAAGAGGGTCGGCCTATCGCTTATTTTTCTGAGAAATTGACTGGTGCTCGTTTGTTATTCAATCTATGATAAAGAATTGTATGCACTTGTGAGAGTACTTGAAGTTTGGCAACATTATTTGTGGCCAAAGGAATTCATCATACATTCTGATCATGAAGCATTGAAATACTTGAAAGCTCAATCAAACTTGCATAGAAGATTAGCTAAATGGGTTGAGTTCATTGAGTCTTTTCCTTACATCATTAATTATAATAAGGGAAAAGAGAATGTTGTTGTTGATGCTCTATCTAGGAAGAACATGCTATTAACCAATCTTGATGTTAAAATTCCTAGATTAGAAGCTATTTGCACTTTATGCAACTGACCATGATTTTGCTGAACCATATCGTTTATGTGCTCTTAGAAACACATGGGATAAGTATCATATACATGATGGATATTTGTTTCGAGCTAACAAACTATGTATTCCAGAATCGTCGTTGCGTTTGTTCTTAGTGCAGGAATCACATGCTAGTGGTTTGATGGGTCATTTTGGGCGTGAGAAGACATTGCTCATGCTTGCTGATCATTTTTATTGGCCCAAGATGAGGCGTGATGTGTACAGATTTGTGAGCAGATGCATTACTTGCCACAAGTCGAAATCCAAGTTGAAGCCTCACGGTTTGTATACACCTCTCTCTGCACCTACTACTCCATGGGAAGACATTAGTATGGATTTTGTGCTAGGTCTACCTAAAACTCAGAGAGGTCATGATTCTATATTTGTGGTAGTGGATAGGTTCTCTAAGATGGCTCATTTTATTGCCTGCCACAAAAGCAATGATGTGTCGCATGTTGCTAACCTGTTTTTCAGGGACATCGTGAGATTACATGGAGTACCAAAGATGATTGTTTCTGACCGTGATGTGAAGTTCATGAGCTACTTTTGGAATACCTTATGGGGGAAGCTAGGAACGAAGTTGTTGTTCAGTACTACATGTCACCCCCAAACAGATGGTCAAACGGAGGTGGTGAATAGAACATTGTCACAGCTGCTAAGGACCATGATTAAAAAGAATCTGCGGGAGTGGGAAGAGTGTTTGCCACATGTTGAGTTTGCTTACAACAGGGTTGTGCATTCAACTACTCAGCTTTGTCCTTTTGAGGTGGTGTATGGCTTCAAGCCATTGACGCCACTCGATATGTTGCCTCTGCCATTACATGAGAGAGTTGATATGGAGGCATCAAAACGTGCTGATTATGTGAAGAAAATACATGAGAAGACTCGAGAGGCTATTGAGAAGAAATGCAAGAACATTGCTGCTGCAAGGAATCAAGCAAGAAAAAAAGTGTTGTTCGAGCCTGGAGATATGGTTTGGGTGCATCTACGCAAGGACAGATTTCTACTACTTGGCAAGTCCAAGTTGAAGCCACGTGGTGCTGGTCCTTACAAAGTGCTAGCCAAAATTAGTGATAATGCCTATTCAGTTGATATACCTATTGAGGAGTTTGGTGGTGCTAGCAACAGCTTCAACGTTGCTGATTTATCACCATATGCTGGAGAAGACCTTGGAGCGTCGAGGTCAACGCCTTTTGAAGGGGGGAGATGATGAGGACATCCATATTATTCCAGTATCTCCTACTCCTATTCACAATGAAGATGTTGCTGCAAGGAACAAGTCCAATGAAATCAGGATTGGACCCATTACAAGAGCTCGTGCAAAGCTGATTGAGCAACAGGTGAATTCACTCTTAATTGAACCTGATGTTTTACTTAATAGAACTTTATACTAACTAAGTCTATGCATCTTTGTATAATTAGGTTTATTGATAACACAAGCGTTGCGCGAGGAGGAGGAGAGTTGCAGCAAGAAGGACAAGTGCTGATTTCCAATATCAACAAGTGCGCGAGGGAGGAGCGGGAGGCAGGCGCACTAGGAGGCAATGAGGAAATCACGTATGAGCAAGAGAGAGAGAGATGGCGCACCAAGAATTACATGTTTGAGGTGTTCCACGACGTTTGGACTGCGTGCCAATAAGGCCAAACCCATATATGGGTCGGTATGTATCAGTTTGAGTCGAACCGAGTCAGTTTGGGCCAAGTTATGACTGTTTTTAGGCCCGTTTAGAGGGGAGGACGCCCCAGCCCTCATATAAACCTCCGTAGCCATCACAAGTTAGGGTTTAGACCACGTTAAAATATTTTGGAGTTGTTTCTTTCATATAACCTCTGGAATTACCCTGTGTTCGAATCTGCCAACTATAATTGAGTGTGATCTGTTGTTCCATTGGGAATTAGTAGATTGCATACTACCGTTCGTGGTCACGGCTGCGTGTGCAAGAGTGTGGTGTTGTGAATATCCTACAAGGTTCGAGATCTGTTGCACTGGCATCAGGGATCGAGCGGGAGAGATCATAGCTACGCACTAGTTATCTATCATCCACCATCATCATCGCCATCCGCTTACTGAGAAGATCGGGCCACCCCATATCAGATGAACTACTCACGCAGCACACCGGAGGCTTGCATGATGATGAAGAAGGCCTCCAGGGTGAATTCCCGTCTCCGCCAGGGTGCCGGGAAGAGCTTCAAATCCCTTCCGATCTAGGGATGGAGATGACGGCGGCTACAGACTCTTTCGTGGATTTTTGATCGGGTACCTAGGGTTTCCGTATCAGAGGAATATATAGGCAGAAGGAGAGGCCGAGGGGGTGCTTGGGCTGGCCACACCACCCCCTGGCGTGGGCCAAGCCTGGCCGCCCTCTGGACCTTCTCCGTATCGTATTCTGGCTGTAAGTGTCCCCCGGTAAAATAATAACTTTGGCTTGTGTCCCGTCCAATTCCGAGAATATTCATTTTCTGACTTCCTGGAACCAAAAACAGCAGAATAGAGGCAGCTGGCACTGTGGCTCCTGTTAATAGGTTAGTCCAAGAAATCATATGAAAAGTACTCCAAAGTGTGGACAAAACATAAGAAAGTAGATAAAACCAAGCAGGGAACATCAAAAATTATAGATACATTTGCAATATATCACCCTTCAATCCACACTCAAAACAAGTAATCTGAGACTTGTCTTTTTCTGCCACGGGCACGACATTGCTTCCAGTTCTAGGTGCAGTATTGTTGCTGTTGTTGTTGTTGGACTTGGGCAGTGCACGGTTGAAATTGTTGGAGTTACCAGGGTGGTTGTTGTTGTTTCCTCCGGTCTTCACATTTCCTCCGCTACGGTTGGGGTAGCTCGGACGAGAAATTGGGGGTCGATTGTTCCGCGAGGCATATCTGGCAGATGGGTTGGGACGATACTTCTGGTGACTGTTGGATCCATCTTGGTGCATCATCCGACATTTGCGGTTGTCGTTCGCTTGATTAATCTTCCCTTCCATCTGAATGGCAGAGTTGACTAGCTCTTTGAGATCCTCGAAACGGATGTTGACTAGCACCGTCTGCATCTCATCATGATGTCCGTTCAGGAACCTCTCCTTCTTCTTGGCCTCCGTGTTGATTTCATCAGGTGCATACCTGGCGAGGGACAAGAATCTGTCACGGTACTCCACTACAGTCATTCTGCCTTGCTTTAGTTCTCCGAATTCATCTCTCATTCTAGTGATTAGACCCTGCGGCACATGGGTGCGGCTAAACTTGACTTTGAAGGCTTCCCACGTCATCACTTGATCGTCGTTCATCGTGCGGGTGATGTTCCACCATGCTCTTGCATCTCCTGCCAGATAGTGGGTGGCAAACAGAACTTTCTTGTTGGCATCTACTCTGGCGACTTCTAAGTTATTCTCCATGGTCTGTAACCAATTATCAGCATCCAGCGGGTCTTCAGACTTGCTAAATATTGGGGGATTGGTATTCTAGAAGTTTTTGAGTTTGGATCCATGATGATCCTGATTTTCATGGCCCTGATTGTTGTGAGCCATCTTGGCGATCTGCTGCAGTGTGGCTAGATTTGCTTGGCGCTCTGCCCTACTAGCTTCACGGTCTGCAATGAGGATCTGCAGAATTTGCAACATTGGGTCCTACGATGATCTGCTCCCTCCTTGGTTTCCACGAGTCATCTGAAGATTGATATAGATAATGGGGTAAGAGGGAAAGTTCTAAGGTTCATGGTTTTGTTTTGAAAGCTAAAACTTTGAGTTCGACTCAGGTTTTGCAACTAACTTCTTTTCATTCATTCAAGCAAAGCACATGATACAAACACACATACCACAACAAAAGGAAAACAGATGGTTTTAAGAACCATTCTGTAAGATAAGATACAATGGGACCGATACAACTCCTTCCTACGATAGTGTTCTAGTGCATCTACTCATCATCGATGAAGTCGGAGTCATCATCATCGGTGTAGAAGTCCATGGCATCATCCTCCAGGTAGTCATCAGCATTGATGAGGTATGAGTGAATATCCCCTGGATGTTTTCACCTTCCTCCTCTTCTTCTTTTGCTGCAAGCTGAGCTTCTTACTCCTTGATGGTCTTCTCGAGGTTGACTACCTTCTTGCAAAGACGGTCGATGGTGCGATCCTTCTTTGCGCGTTGACGGCGAAGTGATTGCCGATCCTTGATGAGTAGTGAGGAAGTCTAGGCCTTTTGGGCGGCAATGTCAAGGGTGTGGTTGGTGAACTCTCGAGCATTGTCCAATTCCTTCTATCTGTCGTATAGTAGGAAGTCGAGGTTCTCCACTTGACGCTTCAACTCCGGGTGACTTGGCATCTCCAGAGGCATTCCCATCGAATCACCCCTTGCATAGTGAGCAAAATGAGTTCCCTGGATCAAGTTGACATTATGTGCGCAAAGACGAGCGAGGGCTTCATGCATTGCCCTGGATAAGCCATCTAGCCAGTTGTTCTCTCTCACGGTGAATTGAATCTTCTCGGAAAGTGGTGCTTCCATCTTGCCTCGAAGATCAGTAACTACTAGCCATTGTAAATCTCCTCCTGGGGGACCATTGAGTTGAGATCCGAAGAATTCCGGATGCAGGCGCTCAAGATACTCAGACAGTGCATCAAGCTCCCTCTCGAAGATCAGTTGGCCTCCGTAGCCCAACTGGTAGAACTTGCAGTACTGAACTTCCATCTATAAGATTTTAGGATGAGAAAGTTAGTGAGGTGATCAAGTGTGTCAAATTTTATGGAGTAATGTAAGAATTTTGAGGAACATGTATCTTTTTGAAAGAATCTCAAGGGTAAGAGGGGAAATAGATTTTCACAAATACTCACTTTGGTTTTGAAACTAAGTTTTTGTTCGGACGTCCATTCTAACTAGGGTCTCCTATGGTCAGGATGGCTCTCATACCAACTTGTCAACACCCGGATTTTTAATCCCAGATGCCTGTTATGCCATACATCACAATCCTAGGATTACATTTTTGCGAGACATAACAGATTGGATATCACAGTACATCATCTATTACAAACCATAATAAGGTCTTTACACAAATAAAGGATCGCATGATCTAGTATTAGTACAAACAAGTAGCAGAATAATAAGCGTAGTGGTGGGCTCCATCTTCAGTGTCATAGGCAATGCTAACGATGGGAGATGATCCTAGTTGTCGTAGCCATCCTGCTGTCCTCCTTCCGGATAGCCTCTTCATAGTCTGGCCACGGGAATAGCCAGGGACAAAGCCATGAGTACTCTTTAAGTACTCGCAAACTATCACTAACAAGTAAGGTAGTTCTAGTAGAATGCTAAACTCTAAGTTTATTTGTAAAGTTAAGTTTGAAACCTAAGCTGAGTTCAGAAACAAAGAAAGATAAATAAAGTTTGAAATCACCTAAGTGGGAACTTAGTTATCATAGTCACAACCATGTTCTGGTCAAGTCATGTCACAATTCATTTCATAAGTCATTTTGAAAACATCTGACAACGGAACAGTATGGCCACTCCAACTATCCATAACTGCGGATGTGGCTATTTGAATAGTTTAACACTCTGCAGAGGTGGTACACTTTCACCACAAAATTCGATACATCTGTCAGGGATAACCCTGAATCATCATACTTAGTATGCAGATAATCAAACATAACCTTTCCTTTACACACTCTAGTATAAGCACCTCTCCTATGAGCTTGGCCTCCCAGCCATGGCCATCTGCCATCCTGGGCACTGCATAGGTGGACAACATTGAGAGGTAGCCTCAACTCAAACCTCCCGCGAGGGAACCAATACTAATGCATATAAACTTTCGGCTAAGCCTTACCCAATTCAGGTATTGTGGTTGTACGGTAGAATTAGAATGGTATCGCATCCGAACCCAACCATCAGTTTTTATAAAAAGGGCTAAGGCTCATGCCTCAACATTTTAATCATCATAAACCATTTGTGTTTCTCAACACATGTCAAAACATCTCAATAGAATGACTCATCATTCCAAGGTTTTCACAAGTCATTTTCACCAAGTATTCCCATCTAGAGTGATCAAGTTTTTGGTTTAGCTCTAATCACTAAGTTAAGAGTGTTCACTAAGGTGGGATGCTAATCTCAATCTCATGATATAGAATGACATCTAAGTCTAACTAGCTAGGCCAAGTGTTATACTCTTTATGCTATCTATAAACAAAGTAAAGAACTTTGGTAAAGTAAAAGAAATTAAAGCTTGTAAGTAAAACTTGGGATTGGTATAACTCAAGAAAGGGTATAACCAAAGCATGCCTAATGCTTTTGCTCAAGTCAAGTGGGCAAGTATTAACTTGCTTAGTTTTAGCTTACAAGGGTTAGCTTGCATTGTTAATGATGGCTTGCCTTGGTTAGTGCAGTGGTTGAAATTCTCCTCTTCTTCTTTGGGGTAGAACTCTGATACATTGCAAATGTATCCAAATTTTTTAATGTTCCATGCTTGGTTTTATCCACTTTCTTGTGTTTTGTTCCAACTTTGCAGTACTTTTCATATGATTTCTTGGACTAACCTATTAACAAGATCCATAGTGCCAGCTGCCTGTTTTCTGCTGTTTTTGGTTCCAGGAATGTCAGAAAATGAATATTCTCAGAATTGGACGAGACAAAAGCCAAAGTGCCTATTTTTCCGGAAGTGATCAAGTGCCAGAATACAAGATGGAGAAGGGCCAGGGAGCCACCACACCCCGTCGGCCTCTCCTTCCACCTATATATTGCCCTCGGGACAAAAACCCTAAGTACCCGATCAAAAATCCACGAAAGAGTCTGTAGCCGCTGTCATCTCCATCCCTAGATCAGGAGGGATCTGAAGCTCTTCCCGGCACCCTGCCGGAGAGGGGAATTCACCCTGGAGGCCTTCTTCATCACCATGCAAGCCTCCAGTGTGATGCGTGAGTAGTTCATTCTTGGAATACGGATCCATGTAGTAGCTCGATGGCTGGTTCTCCCCCTTTGTGCTTTCATGTCTAGATCTTGTGAGCTCCGTTCATGATCAAGATCATCTATTTGTAATTCTGCATGTTGTGTTTGCGGGGATCCGATGGATATTGAGATGCTATTTCAGATTGATTATTGATTCTATCATGTCTTTGTTATTTGTGATCTTGCATGCTTTCCGTTGTTAGTAGCTATCTTGGCCAAGTAGATGCTAGCAACTCCAAGAGTTAGTATTTATGCTCGATAGTGGGTTCATGCCTCTAGTAATCTGGGGAAGTGACAGAAATATCTAAGGTACTAGATGTGCTGTTGCTACTAGGGAGAAAACAACAATCCTTTGTTCATAGAACAATCGTATTGTTTACTTTACACGCAGTTTGTAAAGCAATAATCTGTTGCTTGCAACTTAATACTAGAGGGGGTTCGGATGATAACCTGAAGGTGGATTATTAGTCATAGATGCAGTTGGATGGAGGTCTATGTATAATGTTGTAATGCCCAATCAAGTCTCAAAGGAGTCAAGATGATTAGTATATGCATGTATTGCTTTCTCGGTGATTGTTAATTGCCCTGCTGTAATTTGTTCACCCAGCATGTTATCTATCTAAGGAGAGCCACCTCTAGTGAACTATGGATCCCGGTCCTTGTCTTTTACATACAATCTACAATCTTTTACTGCTTTGTGTTTACTTTCTGCAAAATTTTACTTCTTTCCATTCGATACGTTTAATCCTTTGTTTTCCGCAAAACACGGTGAGATTGACAACCTCATCGCAAGTTGGGGACAAAGTTCTGTGGTTGTGTTGTGTAGGTCTCCACGTTGCTACTAGCACCGGTAGTGCGCCCTGCCAAGGCTCAACTAGTAACACCTTTGGGGTGTTTCCTTGCTCCTATTGGTTGGATTAAACCTTGGTTTCATAACTGAGGGAAACTTGCTACTGTGCTCATCATACCTTCCTCTTGGGGTTCCCAACGATCTCTACATCAACACCGCCATCAAGCAATTTTCTAGGCGCCGTGCATTGAGCCATCAAACTCCTCCTCCTCGTAGACTTGGTCGGTACTATCGTCTATAAATACATATGGGAATACACAATCACCAAACAATACTTAACTAGTCTACTTAGCACACTAAGGCACATACTTGATGATCTAGTATCATCACATTCATCACAAGATTTAATGAACTAGTTTCATTTATTTTATTTGAGAAAAGTAATTTCTACTCATTGAAATTAACTAAGATTTAATATTATCCAATTAAAATATGGGATCATGTGGACACATGTCATCACCACATATTCTAATACATGGGAATGTGATTTAAATGTTGGATCACATTTTATAAAGTTTAAGATTAATATTTAAATGATTTAAAGTGACTAGAAATGCCTATATAGCATTATTTTGGTACTAGTCCAAAGTCACCGCATGCAAACCTAAATATTATTACATATTCAGATAGGTATTATCAAATGTGATTTTTGAGAGTTGTAATCAACTCAAAAGCTATTATGGTTGATTTTTGAAAAATGTTTGAATGTAGAAAAGTCTCTGTTTTGTTATTTTTTCTATAGATGATCTATAACTCTAATTGATTTAAATCCAATGGGAATGGATAGATATTTGAATTATCTTTCTAGCAAAATTTGAATCATTCAATTTGGTTCAGTAGATCTGTCTGAATTGATTTTCAAACTAGGGGACAGAAACTAGATTAAGTCTAAATCGAAAAACCTAAATTTGAATTCTAGGGCCAGCGCGGGAACACTAATGGGTCGGCCCAGTTACACTCCGCGGCGCAGAGGACAGCTGACAGGGGGTCCCGCATGTCAGTGGCTCTTCTAACGCGAAGCGGTCCGGGGCGCTGTGGACGGTGGCTTGCCTCCTAGCGGTCAGCTACGGTGTAAAGGCGACGCTAGGGGCGGTGGCGTTTGGTCGGGAAAGGGTGATGCTCAATGCGGCAGAGGCGGTGCTCGACGTGGTTCACGGCGGCTGCTGGTCGCGCGGCGGGAAAAGGGCATGTTTGGGGAAGTGTTGGGGTTATGGCGGAGTAGCGCACACGAGCTGAGGGCAAGGCGCGACTTGTGCGGGCCTACCGAGGACGGCGCTCTAGCGTGCTCCGTGCATGGCGCAGAGGCGGTGGGCGCAAGCATTCCTCGGTGGTCCAGGGGCTGGCTGCGTTCGTGGGGTGGACAGGAGGTCACGGTGTGGTCTGGTCTACCTCCTAGACATGGCAAGAGAGGGCGGGGCGGTCTCCTGTGGCTTGGGCATGGTTGGCCGGCGACGACCATTCTCGAGCGGCACGGTACTGGCGCTGCGGTGAAGAGGGGATGTTGTTTGGGGCTGGGTGAGTGTAGAAGGGGACATAGGAGAGATGTGGGGTTTAAATGGGGGACAAGAGTTCAATTTGCAATAGTATTAGTTAGGCCACAATTTCTCTGCCTGCCAACTGTTCGACACAATGGCCGCAAGAACAAAAGTTTTGAATTTTGCAAAGATTTTTGGTGGAGTTGTTGGTCCTATGCTTGAGCATCTATGGTTGCTTGGGATTGTCAAGGTGAACTCACTTGAGTGGTTTTTAGAGAAGTGTGATCTATGCATATGAAATTGATTCCATTTTAAAATGCCATTTAAATTTAGTGTTTAAATGTTTTTGTAAGATTTCAAAGTGGGCCTTGGTAGATCTTTACTTGTACTAGCAAGGGGTGCAAAGAGTTAGAATTGTTTCTGTTAAGAATTGACTCCTAGGAACACCTAAAGGGACCTAGTGGATTAAAATGGCACAAATGACCATTTGCATTTATTAATCTTATTTGATTTCTTTTCCTTGACATTTTTCTTGGGAATGATCTAGTTGATGTGGAATTCATCTTTGAATCATTTTACAACCATTAGAACAAACAAACATGGCAATTCAAAACAATTCCATATTAATGCAACACACATATGCATTCTTAATTGTTTTAATAATAAAAAGTTTTTGTTAACCCCTTGATTAAAGTTTTGGGATGTTACAAAGATCTTCAAGGTCAATAATGGAGGAGAGAGAGAGAGTGAAAATGGACCAACAGAACTCGTGCCACGAAGGGGAAGAGGAGCCCCTTTTAAAGGGCTCTGCGATCTGCTCGTTATGCATAGAATCGTGCACATCCGGTAGTACCGGTGGGGGAGCGATACTACCAGTGGCACCCAGCCAACGGTCACAAAAATAGTGATGCGAGGAACAGATAAGCGAGCCTGGCCGGTACTACCGCCGTCCACCAGAACTTCCAACGGGGACGGTACTACCGCTAGAAAATCCGACTGAAGTTCTGTCAAATAGTGCACTCCAAAATAGAGACCTTACTCAACGCATCCCATGGGCATCGGAACAAAGGGCGGAACTACCGGCGGCAAACATGCCCTAGCGGTACTACCGGCGGAGAGCTGGAACTTCCGGTCAGGGAAACTTCAGAAACCAAAACTGCAATAACTTTCGCATCCGAACTCCAAATGAGATGAAACCAATTTTGTTGGAAAGATAACGACGTGCAGAATCCAACAAAAAGCCCACAAGATCAAACGACACAATAAGATATGCAAGAGAAATCCGTTTTTATGAACTAGAGCTTGTCATGAAGATAACCACAAGCTCTAGATATTCACATGGACAAGAACCACACAACAACCAAGAAAGATGATGCTATGTATGCAAAGGTTTGAGATCTCTCTAAAAGATACGATCGAGCTACTCACTAGCCCCTCTTTATAGTACGGTTATCTATCCTAAACCCGGTCTCCCAACACTATAAGAGACTGGTAAAATAGAAAGTCTATCAATATCATACCTTTGCCTTGAGCATTCCACTTGAGCTTGATGTAGGCTATCTTGCCCTTATCAAGATGGAACACCTTTCTTGATTGCTCTTGCTCGCGCTTTGCTTGATGAGGACTTGCGACTTGCTCCCCCATACTCCATGGGGAAATCTCTTCTTTGAATTGGTCTCTTCATCACTCCGTGATCGCCGAGGATGGCAAGCTTCAAGCATGAAATCTTCTATAGATGGCGCATCTTGAGCTTGCACATCATTTCTTCATGATGTCTTGAAGATGGCCATAAGGAACTCCATATTCTTCTTCTTCAAGACATACTTGATCTTGATCTTCTTCTTCTTCACAAGATTCCAATAGGCACAAAGCCCTTGGACATTTCTTCTTCTTTTTCAACAATGAGACTGTAACACCCTCGAATTGGTCCTATGCAAGTTTTAGCGATGCCCGTCAAACCCGCATAGAAACGATTCAACGGTGTCCACCAGGCACTTGCGTACGGGTGGAAAACAAAGTAATACCATTACACAATAGTTCACGATGGAACCCACAAAAGAACATATATATACAACAACGACTCCATGAGTCAAGAATACAGATATACAATACAAAGATCCAAATCACCTTGAAAACTATACAATGTCCGAGTACGGACAAGATGCAAATGGGGCTAAGAGCCCTAAAGAATAACTAATGGCATCCATAACCCTACCCAGGCCAAGCCGGAAGGGTAACCTTGCTAACGACGTCAAACTCATACCTGCTAAAACAAAAAGGATGCCGATAAAGGGCAAAAGAAAAAGGGAGTGGTCGGTACTGAGGCCAGTACACGGTGAGTCTAGAATTCGGTGGCTCTCGCCTACATAGGTATGGTGGACTGAAGCGATAGCGAAGGATGCACTGAACAACCTATAGAGACTCGATACAAGTGTCGGCTATTAGAGAGGGGTAAGAAAGACCTATTCGGATCCAACCTGATACTAACACCAATCATACCCATCCTGGTATTCCCCCTCGAGACCAAACGAGTAAGTCAAACCGAGGAACTCACACAGTTGGCAGTTTTATTTATTCCATTATAGTTGCAGCACTTACTAGTCAGATATAGATAACATGAGTTATCCCGATATCATAAGTAGTGGGCAGTTTTAGTTAACCATTCCATTATAGTTGCAATACTTACTAGTCAGATACAATTAGCATGAGACATCCCAACCAGCAGTTGTTGCCACTTTTATTTACTCATTCCGTTGTAGTGAAACTAATTACTAGACATGTCGAAGTCAAATTTATAACACTACTTTAGTTATAGTTATCTATGATCGAGATACTGTGCTCCAAGTCGTCCATATCCGCGAACACGGCTTTCAGAAAGATTTACCCTGCAGGGGTGCACAAATAGCAACACACGCACGATCAACCTTGGAAAAACCAAATAAAAATCCAACGAGTCTTTCACGACAAAGCAATCACAGGATTCATAAAATATTTTAGGGGAATCCTACTAAGCTACCCGCAACAAAGTTGGCCGGCTCCGAGACGGACCCATGGTTTGTGTCGATGGTGGTAAACGACTAGGAACCCGAAAGTGTGACTAGGCTTGTCGATACAGCGAAAACGTGTGATGGCTCAAAATATATTCGAGCTCGTTGGGGAACCCCAAGAGGAAGGTATGATGAGCACAGCAGCAAGTTTTCCCTCAGTTATAAAACCAAGATTATCGAACCAGTAGGAGCAAGGAAACACCTCCAAGGTGTTTTTTCCAACTTGGAATCATGCACAACACAACCACATAACTTTGCCCCCAACTTACAGTGAGGTTGTCAATCTCACTGGTTTTGCTGAAAACAAAATATTAAACGTATTGTGTGGAAGATAGTAATTGCTTGCAGAAAGTAAATAGAAAAAAGTAAATAGTAGATTGTAGATTGATGGTAAAAGAAAGGACCGGGGTCCATAGTTCACTAGTGGTGATTCTCCTTAAGATAGTTGACATGTTGGGTGAACAAATTACAGCGGTGCAATTGACAAACATCGAGAAAGCATACATGCATATACTAATCATCTTGACTCCTGCTTACTCAAGATGTTGAGCTCATTGGGGAACCCCAAGAGGAAGGTATGATGAGTATAGAAACAAGTTTTCCCTCAGTTATGAAACCAAGGTTATCGAACCAGTAGGAGCTAGGAAACACCTCCAAGGTGTTGTTTCCAACTTGGAATCCTACACAACACAATCACAGAACTTTGCCCCCAACTCAGTGAGGTTGTCAATCTCACCGGTTTTGCTGAAAACAAAGGGTTAAACGTATTGTGTGGAAGATAGTAATTGCTTGCAGAAAGTAAACAGACAACAGTAAATAGTAGATTGTAGATTCATAGTAAAAGAAAGGACCTGGATCCATAGTTCATTAGTGGTGATTCTCCTTAAGATAGATGACATGTTGGGTTAACAAATTACAGCGGGGCAATTGACAAACATCGAGAAAGCATACATGCATATACTAATCATCTTGACTTCTGTGAGATTTTATTGGGCATTACAACATTATACATAGACCGCAATCCAACTGCATCTATGACTAATAATCCACCTTCAAGTTATCATCCAAACCCCCCTCCAGTATTAAGTTGCAAGCAACAGATAATTGCATTAAGCATTGTGTGTAAAGTAAACAATACGATTGTTCTATGAACAAAGGATTGTTGTTTTCTCCCTAGTAGCAACAACACATCTAGTACCTTAGAGATTTCTGTCACTTCCTGATACGTCCATTTTGCATCACTATTCTATATAATTCACTTTTATTCATTGATATATTTCATATTAAGAGGTGATACTTACATTATTTCATCTGTTTTTGCATGGTTGATGACTTTTGGAGCATGGACCGCTGCAGTCCGGATTCTGATGGAAAAGGTGCAGTTTGGAGGCAAAATTCGCGAAGATCAGAAAATCCGGGAAAATATATGGAAAATCCAATTTTTCTAGAAGACGAAGACTGCCAGAAGGAGGAGTGGAGATGGGCCACAAGGGGCCCACCCCCCCCCCCCCCCCAGCGTGGTCCAGCCTAGGTCGCGCCACCAGGTGGTGTGGCCGCCCTAGCCCACCTCCAGCTCTCCCCTCTGGCGTATATAATCCTCCCGAAACCCTAATACTTGGGGAGCGACCACATAAAGATTCCACCGCCTCTGCGGCGCGGAAAACACCGAGAGAGAAAGATCTCTCCGACAGATAGAATTCTGCCAGGGGAATTCCTTCCTGGAGAGGGGAGATCGTCACCATCAACACCACCATCAAGATGGACTTCATCGGGATCATCATCATCACCTCCATCATCACCATCTCCATACCGCTGTAACAATTGGGTTGAATCTTGCATAGTTCTTAGGGGAAACTTTCCCGGTGTTGATTACTCTTTGTAGTTGATGCTATTGAGTGAACCATTGAATTATCGTTTATGTTCAGATTGTTATACATCATTATTCCACCTCTGATCATGATCCATATCATGCCTTGTGAGTAATTTGTTTTGTTCTTGAGGACATGGGAGAAGTCATGTTGTTAGTAGTGGAATTGTGTTGAGAAAGATTCAATAGTTTGATATTTAAGTTGTGGTGTACTTCTTCTAGAGGTGTCATGTGAAAGTCGACTACATGACACTTCAACTATATGGGCCTAGGGGAATGCATTGTGTATTTGGCTACTAATCGTAGGGGTTTCCGGAGTGACAGAAACTTGAACCCCCACTAGGAAACCATTGCACAAGGGACGTCAGGGTCTTAGAGTTTAAAGTTGTGGTTAGGTTTCTACCTTATTTACTTTCTTGTACTTACGGGTGTTTGCAAGGGGTATAATCACAAGTATGTATTAGTCCTAGGAAGGTCGGTACATTAGCACAGGTTCATCCACACAATGCTTAGCAAGCTAAAGAAGATTGATCAACTATATGAAGCGAAAGCACTTGATAGAATTCTCGTGTGTCTTCGAGAACGTTTGGTCATCTTAAGTAATACAACTGGCTTGTCCTTTACTGAATAAAGGATTGGTCCACTTGATGCATTTATTCTTACTGTCTTTTATTTACTCGTACTTTATTTACTTGCATTATCAAAAACCCCTAAAAATCCGTTTGCTAAGTATTTGCAGAGAATTCCTAATCCATACCACTAGCCAGCACCTTCTGCTCCTCGTTGGGTTCGACACTCTTACTTATCGAAAATCCTGCGATACACCCCCTATACTTGTGGGTCATCAAGACTATTTTCTGGCGCCGTTGCCGGGTAGTGAAGCGATATTGGAGAGTGGAACTGGTAAAGGAAACTTCTACTATGAGTATTGTTTATTTCTGTTGGTTGCTTATTTTCATTATGGATAATTCGATGAGTTTCTTATTTCGTAATGCTACTACCACTGCTAAGGTAGTAGATGAACCACCACCTACTGAGAATGATACTTTTAAAATACCTACGAGAATTATTGATCGTGTTATGGATAACTACTATGTTGGGGATGGAACTATCCATCCCGGTGATCATTTGCTCTTTATACACAAATTCTGCGGGTTGTTCAAGTGTGTAGGTATTACTACAAATCAAGTTAATAAGAAGTTATTCTCATTGTCACTGAAAGGAAGAGCTGAGGAATGGTATAAGTTGTTGAAGAATGGTCAAGCTCTTGAATGGGAGGAAATAGTACCTCTCTTTTATTCAAAGTTTTATCCTCCTAGTGAGATTCATAAAGATCGAAATCAAATATACAACTTTTGGCCTCTTGATGGAGAGAGTACAGCTCAAGCTTGGGGGAGATTGAAGTTACTAATCCTCAAATGTCCCATTCATGAGCTCCCCAACAATATTATTATCAATAACTTTTATGCAAGGCTTTATCTTCATGATAAGGATTTATTGGATGCTTCTTGTAGTAGATCATTCACTCGCATGAAAGAAGAAGCTAAATGGGATCTTCTGGACCGTATTCAAGATAATACTGAAGCATGGGAGAATGACAAAGGTAGAAAGTGAGGTATAAATTATGATTATGAATGCATTGAATATTTTATGGGAACTGATGACTTTCAAAATATTAGTAATGCTTATGGTCTTGATTTACAAGTTATTAAAAATTGCTTTAAGGCTTTTGCTTCTTATATTGAAATTCCAAATAAGGGATGGATCAAGTACCATGCTCCTTATAAAGATATTGTTGACTGTGTTCATGTTGGTAGTACTGAGTTTTACACTATTGATCACATCTTACCTGAACCTTATATCGAGAGAATACCCTTCCCGGATAAGGTAAAGGATCATCCTATGATAACTAGTGTAATCACTAAAAGTGCAAAGAGAAATGTAAAACTTGATGAAAAAATAAACATTGAACCTGTTGTAGCAATTGTGAAAGACCTTGTCACTAAAAGTATAGAAGATGGACACATAGTCTTTTGTGAGGATGCTTCTAATATAGTATCACATCCTAATAAAGCTAAAAAGGCTAGTATCCATGTGCTTTCTGTTAGAATTGGTGATCATTGCTATTATGCTTTATGTGATATTGGTGCAAGTTCAAGTGATATTCCTTATGAGCTTTATAAAGAAATTATGCATGAGATCAGTCCCTGCGAGTTGGAAGAGATTGATGTGGTTATTCACCTTGCTAATAGAGAGACCATCTCTCCAATCGGTATTGTGCGGGATGTAGAAGTTCTTTGTGGTAAGATTAAATATCCTGTTGATTTTCTAGTACTTGGTTCAGCTGCTAGTAAAACTTATCCCATCATTTTTGGTAGACCTTTCTTGAGTACTTATGGAGCTATTATAGATTGCAAAAGGGAGAAAATCTTGACTAAGTTTGATGGGGAATCTTATGAGTTTAGTTTTTCGAAATTTACTAAAGAACCTTGTGAAAATGAAACTCATAATGAGGATTTTAGAGTTGAACAACTTGCCTCTATTTCTCTTGCTCCTAATAATGCTTTGCAGCAATTTATGGAAGACCACGAAAGTGAGATCTTGATGGAAGAAAGAAATGAGATTGACGAGATTCTCCATCGTCAACCTAAGATGCTTAAGCACAACTTGCCTATAGAAGACTTGGGTACCACATTGCCGCCTAAAAAGGATCTGGTCTTCGATCTAAAACCTCTCCCTGATGATCTTAAATATGCTTACAATGATGAAAATAAGATATATCCTGTTATTATTAGCTCTAAACTTTTAGGGAAGGAAGAAGAAAGGTTATTGGAGGTTTTGAAGAAACACCGAGGGGCTATGGGCTATACCTTGGATGATTTAAAAGGGATTTCTCCTACTATATGTCAGCATGCTATCAATATAGAACCAGATGCAAAGCCAGTAGTAGAGCACCAACGGCGTCTGAATCCTAAGATGAAAGAAGTGGTAAGAAATGAGGTATTGAAACTCCTTGATGCTGGTATTATTTACCCTATTGCTGATAGTGAATGGGCTAGTCCTGTTCATTGTGTTCCTAAGAAAGGAGGAATTACCGTTGTTCCTAATGATAATGACGAGCTTATTCCCCAAAGAATAGTAGTAGGCTATAGAATGTGCATTGATTTTAGGAAAGTTAACAAAGTTACTAAGAAAGATCATTACCCACTTCCTTTTATCGATCAAATGTTAGAAAGGTTGTCTAAAAAGACCCAGTTTTGTTTTCTTGATGGATATTCCGGTTTCTCTCAAATTGCTGTTAAACAACAAGATCAAGAAAAAACTACTTTTACATGGCCTTACGGAACCTATGCTTATAGACATATGCCTTTTGGTTTATGTAATGCTCCTGCTGCTTTTCAAAGATGCATGTCTACTATCTTTCATGGTTTTTGTGAGGAAATTGTGGAAGTGTTCATGGATGACTTATCCATCTATGGAACTTCTTTTGATAATGGTCTGCACAACCTTGATAAATTTTTGCAGAGGTGTGAAGAAACTAATCTTGTTCTTAATTGGGAGAAATGCCACTTCATGGTTAATGAAGGGATTTTCCTTGGGCATAAGGTTTCCGAAAGAGGCATAGAAGTGGATAGAGCTAAAGTTGAGGCAATTGAGAAAATGCCCTTCCCAAGAGACATCAAAGGTATTTGTAGTATCCTTGGTCATACTAGTTTCTATAGAAGGTTTATTAAAGATTTCTCTAAGATATCAAAACCCCTCACTAATCTTCTTCAAAAATATGTACCCTTTGTTTTTGATAATGATTGTAAGGAAGCTTTTGAAACTCTTAAGAAGGCTTTAACTACAGCTCCTATCGTTCAACCACCTGATTGGATTTTACCCTTTGAAATAATGTGTGATGCTAGAGATTTTGCTGTAGGTGCTGTCCTTGGGAAACGAATAGACAAAAAGTTAAACGTTATTCATTATGCTAGTAAAACTCTTGACGTTGCTCAAAGGAATTATGCTACTACTAGAAAATAATTCCTGGCTATCGTTTTTGCCTATGATAAGTTTAGACCTTATATTGTAGACTCAAAAGTCACCATTCATACTGATCATGCTACTATTAAGTATCTTATGAAGAAGAAGGATGCTAAGCCTAGGCTTATTAGATGGGTGTTGCTTTTACAAGAGTTTGATCTACATATTGTAGATAGGAAAGGTGCTGAAAATCATGTCGCTGATAATTTATCTCGGTTGGAAAATATCTCTTTTGATCATATGCCTGTTAATGATAGTTTCCCGAATGAACAGTTGGCAGCAATAGGGGTAAGCTCGCGAGGGAGCCCTTGGTATGCTGACTATGCTAACTTTATTGTCTCCAAGTATTTGCCTCCAACTTTCACAGCTCAGCAAAGAAGGAAGTTCTTTTATGATTTAAGCCATTATTTTTGGGATGACCCACATTTATATAAAGAAGGAGTGGATGGTATTATGTGAAGATGTGTTCCAGAATATGAACAAAAGGAGATATTGCGGAAATTTCATGGTAGTGCCTATGGAGGACATCATGCGGGAGATAGAACTGCACAAAAGGTGCTACAATCAAGTTTCTACTGGCCTACCATTTTTAAAGATGACAGAAAATTTGTTTTATCTTGTGATGAGTGTTAGCGTGTTGGTAATATTTCTAGACGCAATGAAATGCCTATGAACTACTCTCTAGTTATTGAACCCTTTGATTGCTGGGGATTTGAATTTATGGGTCCTTTTCCTCCCTCGAAAGGTTATACTCATGTTTTTGTTGCCGTTGATTATGTTACTAAGTGGGTACAAGCCATACCTACGAAGAGTGCTGACGGGGAGACCTCTCTAAAAATGCTTAAGGATGTTATCTTTCCTAGGTTTGGAGTGCCTAGGTATCTCATGACTGATGGAGGTTCTCATTTTATTCATGGCGGTTTAGAAAGACCCTTGCTAAATATTATGTTAATCATATAATTGCCTCAGCTTATCACCCCCAAACTAGTGGGCAAGTAGAGCTATCAAATAGAGAAATTAAATCTATCTTGCAAAAGACTGTTAATAGATCTAGAAAAAACGGGGCTAAAAAGTTGAACGATGCTTTATGGGCTTATAGGACTGCCTATAAAAACCTTATGGGGATGTCTCCTTATAAAATGGTTTATGGGAAAGCCTGTCACCTACCTTTAGAATTAGAACACAAAGCTTATTGGGCAGTTAAAGAACTCAATAGAGATTGTAAGCTTGCTGGTGAAAAAAAATTGTTTGACTTAAGTTCTTTAGATGAATGGAGGAGTGAAGCATATGATAATGCTAGGCTCTTTAAGGAAAAAGTTAAAAGATGGCATGACAAGCGAATACTTAAGAGAGAATTCCATGTTGGTGAGAAAGTTCTATTGTATAGGTTTTGTCTCAGATTTTTTTGCAGGAAAACTACTGTCATTATTGAAGAAGTGTACCGTTCAGGAGCGATAAAAATTTCCTCTTTAAAAGACAACACTACAAAAGTGGTGAATGGGCAACGACTCAAGCACTATATTGCTGGAGATTCATACAATGAAGATGTTGATGCTTTTCAAGTTATAACTCCAGAAAAATTTATCAAAGACTAAATTCAGAGACCTACAGAGTCCGTTTTCAAATAGGTAACAATTCTGGTAAGAAAAATTCCACGAAAGATCTGTCTAGTTATGTTTTTGCAGTTTTTAGCCAACAAGGAAATCTATGAAGTGAAAGAGGGACGGAAACGGAGCCAGGGTGGCTCACACCACCCTGTGGCACAGGCCCACCCCTGGTCGCGCCACCAGGTGGTGTGGCCACCTCGGACTCCGTCTTCGACCCGTTTTCTCCCAGTACCTTCCTTTTGTTGTAAAACTTCGTAATATATAATCCCCCGGATCCCCCGAGGTTCGTATATCGTGTTCTCGTCGTGTTTTTGTTTCGATCTGCTTCTGACAGGTAGAGTCCTAGAGTTGGAGCCACAATGTCTTCCTCTGGGTCAGACAAGGAAGACTCCTCTGCGGATATCATCAACCCCCACATGAGAGAGAGTTGAAGATTCATCCCAAGGAGTTGTTTCTTGAAGATGGAGAGGAACGGATAAAGGAGGTTCAAGGCCCTAAAGTTGAAGGAAGTCTGGAAGACAGGATGGAAGCACTGGAGCAAGAAGTCTTTAGGTACAAGAAGATGGTGGAGCGTGTAGTGGATATCATCCATAATGTCAACACCCAGATTTTTAATCCTAGATGCCTGTTATGTCATTCATCACAATCCCATGATTACCATTTTTGCGAGACATAACAGATTGGATATCACATTACATCATCCATTACAAACCATACATAAGGTCTTACACAAATAAGGATCTCATGATCCAGTCTTAATACAACAAGCAGCGGAATAAAAGATAAGCGTAGTGGTGGAAAGATGGGATCAATCTCATGCCTCAACATTTTCACCATCATAAACCATTTGTGTTTCTCAACACATGTCAAAACATCTCAATAGAATGACTCATTATTCCAAGGTTTTCATAATTCCTTTTCACCAAGTGCTCCCATCTAAAGTGACTCAAGTTTTTATCTACTCTAAACTACTAAGTTAAGAGTGTTCACTAAGGTGGAAAGATGGGATCAATCTCATGCCATAGAATGACATCTAAAGTTATCTAACTAGGTCAAGTTTTATACTCTTTATGCTACCTTCAAAACAAGTAAAGGACTTTGGTAAAGTAAAGGAAGTAAAGCTTGGAAAGATAATACTTGGGATATGTAATAGTCAAGGTGGTATAACTAAAGCATGCCTAAAGCATCTTTGCTCAACCATCTAGCTTGATTCTAGCTTGCTAAGCATTATACTTGCAATTGTTAGCTTGCATTGTTAATGGTGGCTTGCCTTGTGCAGTGCAGTGGTTGAAGTTTTCTTCCTCATCTTGATAGAACTCCTCCTCCTCGAAAGCTTGGTCGATACTATCGTCTATAAATACATACGGAGTACACAATCACCAAACAATACTTAACTAGTATAATTAGTACTCTAAGGCACACATTTGATGATCTATTATCATCACAAGCATCACAAGTTTTATTCACTCGTTTCACTCTTTTTATTTAAGAAAAGTAATTTCTACTCATTGAAAATTAACTAAGATTTAATATTCACCCCTTAAAATATGGGATCATGTGGATACATCTCATCACCACATATTCTAACATGTGGGAATGTGATTTAAGGGTTGGATCACAATTACTTTGGTTTAAGTTCATTATTTAATGATTTAAAGTGACTAGAAATGCCTATATAGCATTATTTTGGTACTAGTGCAAAGTCACTACATGTAAACCTTAATATTATTACATATTCAGATAGGTATAGTGAAATGTGATTTTTGAGAGTTGGAATCAACTCAAAAGCTATCATGGTTGATTTTAGAAAAATGTTTGAATGTGCAAAAGCTTCTATTTTGTTATTTTTACTAGGAGAGATCTCTAACTGTAATTGAATTAAATCCAACGGGCTTGGTTAGAACCTTTCAGTAGCTTTCTAAAAAAATTGGAATCACTCCATTTGGATTTGTAAATCTCTCTGAATGGATTTTCAAACTAGAGGATAGAACTAAGTTCAAAACTAAATAGAAAAACCTAAGTTTGAATTAAATGGGTCGCGCGGGAAAGCTAACGGGCCAGCCTAGTGGCACTCCACTGCGCGGGGCACAGCTAACAGGGGGGTCCATTTGTCAGCGGCTCATTACACGCAAAGCGGTACGGGGCGATGTGGGCCGTTAGATTAGAACTAGGATCGACGGCTAGGGCTCGTCGTCGACGACGGACAGGTCGCCGGCGAGGTCTAACCCTAGCGGCTTGGTGGGGGTGCTCAGGGGGAATACCAGGGCTCCAGCGACGACAGCGAGGTGGGCAAACGAACTGGTGGATGATGGCGAGCTCAGGGGTGGTCGCGGCAGCTCCTGGGGTGGACGAAATCGACGTCGCCTTCTCCTCCTCTGCAGTGGGCTCCTCCGACCAAATTCCGGCGAACCAGTGCTCGAGCTGCTCCGGCTAGAGGTGGGGAAGGACCAGTGAGGAGAGGGGAGGTGAGTGGTGTGCAGAATAAGGCTAGGGGTGGCCTCCTTATATAGGCTCGACGAGGCGACCGAGAGTGATGGGCGGGCGACTCCGGCGAGGGCTGCACAACGTGCTAGCAGCGTGGCTTGAGGTAGGGACGGTGGCCTGCCTCCTGGTGGTACGCTAGGACTTAAATGTGGGACTAGGGGCGGTGGCAAATGGTCGGGCGGTGCTCACGGTCTGAGCGGCCGAGGCGGCGTTCGACACGTCACGCAGTGGCTGTGGTTCAATTAGCGGCGAACGGGTATGTCCGGGTGGTTCCCTGGGTCGTGGCGAAGCGGTCGGCGCGGGCTGCGGTCGAGGGGCAGCGTGTGCACGCTTGTCGGGCGCGACGCTCTGGCGCATGCTCGGCATGGTGCAGACGCTCTGGGCGCGGTGCTCAGTGGGTGGTATGCTGCTGCGTTGGTAAGTTTGGTCGGCGATCATGGTGCTCGGGGTGGCGTGGCACTGCTGCTAGGGGATAGGGGATGGGGTGCTTATGGCCTGGTTAGAGCTAGAAGGGACAGAGGGAGTAAATGGATGTCGATTGGGTGGCAAAACCTTGTAGAAAACAGTGAGCTAATACTAGGTGTAAATCCTGCCTGCCAAGTGTTTGTGAAAATGGCCGCAAGAAATTTAGTTTTGAATTTTGAACAGATTTTTGGTGGGTGTGTTAGCCATAAGCTTGAGACTCTGTGGTTGCTTGGGTTTTGAAAATGAAGATCATTTGAGTGGTTTTTGAATAAGTGGGATCTTCCCATATGAACTAGATTCAATTTTCAAATTCCATTTAAAATTAGTGTTTGAAAGTTTTTGGAAGATCACAAAGTGGGCCTTGGTACATCATTATATGTACTAGCAAGGGGTGCAAAGATCCACATTTGTCTCTGTTAAGAATTGAGTCCTAGGAATAGCCAAAGTAGGCATGTTGATTAAAATGGCACAAATGACCATTCTCTTCTTTTATTCATTTTGATTTGTTTTTATTTGGGATTTGTTTGGGAATGCTCTAGATGATGTTTATTTCACCTAAGAATCATTTTTCAAGCAATGGATCACTTAACCATGGCAATCCAAATAAACTCCTATTTAAATGCACACACATTTGAATGCTTCAATAATTTTAATTGGAAAAGTTTTTGTTAACCCTAATTTTGATGATTTTGATCTTAATAACCTTGGATTGAAGTTTTGGGATGTTACAAACCTTCCCCCCTTAAACAAAATCTCGTCCCGAGTTTTACAAAATAAAATTAGGAACTAAAGAGATTTGGGAACTCTGTCCTAATGTAATTTTCTCGCTCCCAAGTGGCTTCGTCTTCGGTATGGTTGCTCCAATGAATCTTGAGAAACTTGATACTCCTGGTCCTGGTGGTTCTGTAAGCCTCCTCCAAGATACGGATGGGCACTTCACGATACGTCAGATCATTGTTGATCTCCATAGCTCTGTGATCGATGTTCTTGAAAACTTCAGTCTTCTCTGGAACTTCTAGGCATTTGCAAAGTAACGAGATATGGAACACATTGTGGATGGATGACATCTCTTCTGGCAGTTCCAGTTGATACGATACTTCTCCTCAACGGTTCAGAATCTTGAAGGGCCCAATATATCTGGGGGCTAACTTTACTTTCATACTAAAGCGTTGGGTTCCTTTCAATGGTGAAACCTTGAGATATACAAAATCTCTCACATTGAAAGTCAGGTCTCTCCTTCTCTTGTCAGCATAACTCTTCTGTCTGGATTGGGCGGTCTTGAGGTGCTCACGGACTTTGTGAACCTTTTATTTGGCTTCTCGGAGAATGTCAGGTCCAAAGATCTGACTCTCTCCTACTTTCGACCAATTCAAAGGGGTGCAGCACTTTCTTCCATATAGGAACTCAAATGGTGCCATTTGCAAACTAGCTTGATAACTGTTGTTATATGAGAATTCTGCGAAAGGCAGCCAGTCTTCCCATTTTGATCCGTACTCTAACACACAAGCTCTTAACATATCCTCTAGGATCTGGTTGACTCTCCCGGTCTGTCCATCAGTTTGCGGGTGATAAGCGGTGCTGAAGTTCAATTTGGTTCCCAATCCTTCTTGAACTTTCTTCCAAAATCTTGAGGTAAACTGGGTTCCTCAATCTGATACTATGGTCTTGGGGGTTCCTTGCAGACTAACAATCCTAGCAATATACAACTCTGCTACCTTCGCACTCTGGTAGGTAGTCTTGACAGGGATAAAGTGAGCTACCTTGGACAATCTATCAACTATGACCCAGATTGAGTCATTTCCCCTACTAGAAGTAGGCAAACCGGTGATAAAGTCCATTCTGACGAAATCCCATTTCCGTTCCGGAATCTGCAATGGTTGCAACAGTCATGCGGGTCTCTGATGCTTTGCTTTGACTCTTTGACAGATGTCACACTTGGCGATGTAGCTTTTGATTTCTCTCTTCATCTTGTGCCACCAAAATTGCTCTTTCAAATCTTGATAAATCTTCGTTCCTCCAGGGTGGATAGAATAAAGAGTATCATGAGCTTCCTGCATCATAACCTACTTCAGCTCCGAATCTGCTGGCACACAGATACGTCCTTTGTACCACAGAACTCCTTCTTCGTCTTCAGTGAATCCAGGTACCTTTCATGTACCAATACAACTTTTAATTATGTCGATACTTTCATTTTCCTTCTAGGCTTCCTTGATTTGGCTAATCAAAGTGGGTTGAAGTTCAATGCTAGCTAAGAATCCCTTGCTAACTAATTCAGTTCTGAACTGCTCCAACTCTCCATACAAACTTGGCTGCTTCTCCTTGATCATGGTGTTTAGCCTACGCGGCAATCGACTAAGAGCATCCGTTACCACATTGGCTTTGCTGGGGTGATAGTGAATGTCAAGGTCATAACACTTGATTAACTCTATCCATCTCCTTTGCCTCATATTCAGCTCCTTCTGAGTGAAAATATACTTCAAGATTTTGTGATCTGAGTAAATCTCACAGCGATTACCCATCAGATAATGACGCCATGTCTTCAATGCCAAAATTACGGCTGCTAGCTCAAGATCATGGGTCGGATAGTTCTGCTCATGCTGCTTCAGTTGTCGACATAGATAGGCGGTGACTTTGCCTTCTTGCATCAACACACACCCGAGACCAATCTTGGATGCATCACAATATACATCAAACGGCTTCTTGATGTCTGGCATGATCCATATTGGGGTTGATATCAATCTCTTCTTCAGCTCTTGAAAACTGGCTTCACATTTGTCGGTCCATTCAAACTTTTTATCTTTCTTTAGCAATTGGGTCATGGGTCTGGCGATGCTCGAGAATCCTTCTAAGAACTTGCGGTAGTATCCCGCTAATCCGAGAAATGCACAGACTTGGGTTTGAGTGGTTGGGGCTTCCCATTCTTCGACATCTTTGATCTTGGCGGGATCAACAGAGACTCCTCCGGCAGACACGATATGTCCTAGGAATCCTACTTCTTTCAGCCAAAACTCACACTTGCTGAACTTGGCATATAACCGATGCTCTCTCAGGGTTTCTAGGATGATTCTCAGATGTTGCTCATGCTCTTCTTCTGACTTGGAGTAGATAAGGATATCATCGATAAACACAACTACAAACTTATCTAGGAAATTCATAAAGATCTTATTCATGAGATTCATGAAATAAGCAGGGGCATTGGTTAATCCAAAAGACATAACCGTATACTCGTATAAACCATAGCGAGTAGTAAAGGCGGTCTTCGGAATATCCGTTGCACGAATATTAAGTTGGTGATAACCAGTCCTAAGAACAATCTTTGAGAATACCTAGGCTCCAGTCAACTGATCAAATAGATCCTCTATCTTTGGCAAGGGGTACTTGTTCTTGATGGTGACGTCATTCAACTTTTTGTAATCTATGCACAAACGGTTGCCTCCATCTTTCTTGTCAACAAATAACACTGGTGATCTCCATGGCGATGCGCTTGGTTGAATCAAGTCTGTTGCTAACATGTCATCCAACTGCTTCTTCAATTCCACTAACTCTGAGGGGTTCATGCTATAGGGTCCCTGGGATATGGATCCGGTTCTAGGGATTAGTTCGATAATGAACTCAATATCCCTATCAGGGGGCATACCTGGCAATTCATCTGGGAATACGTCGGGTATTCACAGACTACTCTAACTTGGTCTATGGTGGGTAGGGCTAGACTCTTGTTGCACTTGAATTGATGAGGTAAGGTTTCAGAGATATGCTCTACTGTTACTCCAGAGCTACTGGTCATGGTGATGGCTTTCTTAGCACAGTCTATCAGTCCTTTATGCCTTGACATCCAGTCCATACCTAGTATTACTTCCAATCCTTTAGTTCCAAGTACAATTAGGTTGGGCATAAAAATCTATCCCATGTATTCTGATAGGTACAGCTTTGCAAATTTTTCTAGCTTTGGTTGTTGAACCGGGGATTTGAACTATCATGACATGCTTCAAGTTGGTTGGGTGAATCTTACTAGTGCATGCAAATTCTTCGGTGACAAATGAATGTGATGCTCCCGAATCAAACAACACTCTTGCTAAAACTGAGTTGACAGAAAACATACCCAGCACTACATCTAGTGCTTCCTAGGCTTCTTCAGCATTCATGT
Source organism: Avena eriantha (assembly GCA_910589775.1). Lineage (NCBI taxonomy): Eukaryota > Viridiplantae > Streptophyta > Magnoliopsida > Poales > Poaceae > Avena > Avena eriantha. The sequence continues at coordinate 82,214,325 of OU342745.1, forward strand.
GGAAGAGACAGCCATTGCGATTGTGAGGGTTCGCTAGGGCAAACCTTCTCCTTGGTTGAACACGACGTTGTTGTTGAGCTGGGGCATTCACATTGGCAGTGGCGGCAGTCTTCTTGGGACACTCATTGGAATAGTGACCCTTCACTCCACACTCGAAACAAGTGATCTGGGACTTGTCCTTTGCTGTGACCGGCACAGCATTGCTGCCAATTCTAGGTGAAGTGTTGTTGTTGTTGCTCTTGGGAGGTGCACGGTTGAAATTGTTGGCATTGCCAGAGTTGTCATTGTTTCCTCCGGACTTCACATTGCCTCCGCTACGGTTGGGGTAGCTTGGGCGAGACATTGGGGGTCGATTGTTCCTTAGTGCATATCCTAGTGAGGGGTTGGGACGGTACTTCTGGTGACTACTGGATCCAGATTGCTATATCATACGATGATTGCGATTGCTGTTTGCCTGATTAATCTTCCCTTCCATCTGAATGGCAGAGTCGACTAGCTCTTCGAGATCCTCGAAGCGGATGTTGATGAGGATAGTCTGCATCTCGTCATGCAGTCCGTTCAGGAATCTCTCCTTCTTCTTGACCTCTGTGTTGATCTCATCAGGGGCGTACCTTGCAAGCGACAGGAATCTGTCACGGTATTCCACCACAGTCATTCTGCCTTGCTTCAAATCGCGAAACTCATCCCTTAGTCTGGTTACTAGACCTTGCGGCACGTGGGTGTTGCTGAATTTGGTTTTGAAGGCTTCCCATGTCATCACTTGACCATGGTTCATATTACGGATACTAGACACCAAGCTCTTGCATCTCCCGCCAGGTAGTGGGTGGCGAAGAGAACTTTCTCGTTGTCATCAACTCCTGCAACTTCTAAGTTATTTTCCATTGTCTGTAACCAGTCATCAGCATCTAGTGGGTTTTCAACTTGGTTAAAGATTGGAGGATTGGTATTCTGAAAGTTTGTGAGTTTGGATCAATGGTGATCCTGGTTTCCATGTCCTTGGTTGTTTTGGGCCATCTGGGCAATCTGCTGCAATGTTGCTAAGTTGGCTTGGCGCTCTGCCCTGCTTGCTTCATGGTCTGCAACTAACATCTGCATAATCTTGTAGGGGTTCCGCGCATAAAAACAATAAATTTCACTCTACGCCCCTGAACCCCTGAAGCTGCCAGGACCTATCTATTAGTAATACAGTAACGGGAGGGGCTTTTCGTGAACTTACCCTTGAAGACCGAAAAGCGTTGTCAACGCTCAAGAGAGCGTGGTTGATGTAGACGAGCCGAAGCCGACCTCAAGGTCGTGATGAAGTCCTTGCGCTCCTTCTGGCTCCAACGACTTGAGTGCCTCAAGTGCAACACCTCGCGGGGAGTTACACACATCCGGTGCCTGACGATGACTCCCGCTTCCCTGATCCAGCAGCATTTGCGGAAGTAGAGCTCCCGGACCCGAATCCCGCAGCGCGACGGCGCTCCGAGGTGAAGATGTCTCTTGCTCGCGCAGTCCAGACTTGGGACCACGGTCACGAGAGAGAGAGAGAGGGGGAGAGAGAAAATATCAATTGGAGGTCCTTCCAAAAGTGGGGAGACCTTTATTGATTATTGGGTGTGTTTATCTGGCCAAATACCCCCACTATATATAGGGGGAGGAGGGGTACACCCTCCCTCAAAGTCTCGGGGTGGGACTAAAGGAGAGAGAGGTGGGGGCCAGCCGCCGGCCAGCCCCCAACATGGGCCCCACGTGGGGAAGGCCCATTAGGGCCACCGGCCACCCCCCTTTGGCCCCTCCTAGGGGCTCGGCCCCTCTTGGGCCCTTTCCCCTCCGGGAATTGGCCCATTAAGCCTTTGACCTTTTAAATTGATTTTTCTCTTTATTAAATAATTATGAATAAATGATTAAATCAATATTTAACATTCATTCACATATTATTCAATCTCCGCACCACTCCAGACATGGTCGGGAACACTCCCGCACCAATGATCAACAGAGGGACCTGGATGGCCATGTGACCCCTGTGCGTTCCATGAAGATCTTTCGTCGTTTGAACCGGGATAGTCGTGTCTTATTCCCTTTGTCTCTCGATACTTGCATTGCCCGAGATCTGATCAATGACATCACCATGTCGTGTTCAATCTCGTTACTGAACAATGCTATTTGACTCGTTCCAACAAGTGATATCCATGTGATCTAATCACACGCTGCGCAGCTATTGGATATAACTTCTCCGAGTGGGCCCTTGAGTATCTTCCCGTCACATGGAGGGACAAATCCCGCTCTTGACATATATTGCCTCTACGGTTTCCTCTGAGTACCTGAACACACCTTTATAACCACCGTTTTACCAGATGGCGTTTGATGCTATCTAAGCACTCTCGGGAGACAGTGATTGATATAGCCTCAAGGTCTAAGGAATAGTCTACGAGGATCCATTTCTAATCATCATAACTTGAACTTCATGACATGATCGAATCACGATGTTTAGGTTGGGTATTGGTTCATCATCTCATTCTCCGAATGAGATGACCTCATTTCCAACTGGCATAAATGCGACATGATCAGGAAACATGATCATTTGTTGACCAATGAACCAGTGACTAGAGTTTCACTGGCAACCCCTGGTTTGTTTGTATATCACACGTGTATTGATGTTTCCACTCAATACAGTTATAGCATGATATAAAACTTAATCATAAACTATATGAAATATGATAATAGTCCTTACTACTATTTGTCTCTAGGGCATATTTCCAACAGTCTCCCACTTGCACTAGAGTACAAATACACTAGCTGCATTTGTTCTTAATTATTGGCACCATATGTCCGGTACCCTGAACATGCTTGCTCATGGAAGAGGTTGAGTCTTGGGTCTATACTTTATAGCCCCAGATCCTTTGCAACTTACTAATGTCACTTTGATTGACATTAATATTCTATCATCACATGACAGCATCTGTGTGTATGCATCGTCGTTATGGTAGTAGAACGAGGCCTGATTCCAGGAGCCTATAGTGACGTTAGATCAACCTCGAGGGCTTTCTCATGGGCATTGTGCCCTGGGACACATCATTCTACGTTAAAAGCGAATTAGCCCCGCCATAACATTATACAACACTTTAGATGGTACCCTTATCTATTATTATAAATGTATTCATCGAAACACTAGTGCACTCTGTGCAACTTTCGATGTTTTTGTTCACCTTGCTTCCTATTTGACTTTGATTGGTATCTACAGGAGTTTCCAACATATTCCCTTATAACATAACTCTTTATGCTTTAAGATATGTTATCCTTTATGGATTTTGAAAATATGTTCACAGCTCTATAACAGACACTACGGACAAACTTAGCTCAACGTTCTGTGATTTGAACTTAATCACTTTTAAACATTCCTTAATTAGATCACTTATTATGTTAAGCTATCATCATGGTTTACTAAGACAGAACCTATGTCTCAACATAGTGAATGATGATCATACTTTTCTTTCTTTTAACCATTGATGTTCAACTTAATACTATTCCAAATTTGAGTTATCAAGGACCAGTTCCTTAATTAACTTCTATTCTGAAACAGCTTTCAGAATCCCTTAAGGAATACTACATAATATCATAATACGCTTATTATTAACTTCTCCATCTTATAAATCCTTATTTATAAGTATTTGCGCTTTCATCCTTAACTTACTTAAGAATTACTCCTATAAGCTCCCACCCAAACTATGTTGCTAACATATTTGGGTATGAGTCAGTACTCTTACTCAAACTATGTTCCTACATATTTGAATTTGAGTCTTATATTGCTCCCACTTAAAAATATGTCAATCACATATTGTTTCATGAAGACTTTCATAGCTCCCACTCAATTTTATGCAAATTGCATATCTCCTTACTATTTTGAATAACTTCAAACTCTTTTGATCAAATATCAAACTTGGAGATTTTCTATGAGATACTAGTACTTTACTAGTTTTAAATCCACTAGACATTTAGCACACATGAATCAAATTCATTTGAATTTGTCCAATACTTGACAAATTGTGCTTTTGTCATTTACCCCTTTTTCCTACTATGGCTTTGCAGTCATTTGGGAAAATTCCAAGTAACTCCTTTTACTTGTGAGATTTAGCAACGAATTGCTTTCTAATCTCAAGGGAAGTTTGCTCCTAGGATTTCGGATAATTTAGTTTACCATTATTTCCTTTGTAGTTCGTAGGTATGTCATGTTCCAAAAATCATGACAAATGATTCACAAATGTCTCCATACAGGATATGGATTTACATTTTTGAATCCTACTTTATGTAGTGAAAAAACAATAGTGGAGGAAAAAACACGATGATCAAAATTATTGGTTCTTTCTTTCCGTGAAGAGAATCGTTCAGAAACTCTGTCCGTTGCGCTTCTCAACACTCTGATGCAGGGTTTTGAATCCTCATCGTGTTTTACACTATTTTCCATTTGCTCCATAATTGAGAAACTTCACTAGAGGTGAGCTTTCTCAAGAATGCACCAAAATCCTAGCAATATGAATCTTGCTTTCCTTTTGGTTTGAGCTATGGGTTTTGTATTCAAAGTTTCCAATGAATACTCTACAAGGACTTATTCGCTATTGTTTTGGTTATATCAAATAACCCCAAAACTTTCACGAATTCAAATGGTTTACCAATTCTAATTGAGTGCTAACTATTTCTTAACTAATGGTCTCTACATATACACTACAACGATTTATTTGGTGCCTTCTATTCAACCCCCTTTGATATCTAATATCATATTGTGATGCTTTGCATTTTGACGTTTCAAAACACTTTGCATTCCACAATTTCTTTCATGCCATTCTTATAAAGTTGAATTTCATTACTATTGATCAAATCATAGTAATTAGATTCTCTTTTATACTTATACCCTTTGTTGATGAAACACTTTGATCAAATCAAATAGTTTCATATTCATGTTTCCTTTGGTAAACTACTTTACACATTTAAACAATCATTTAATGATAATTACCATTTTCGTTAAAACACAATACATCGGATATGTATTAACTTTTAACAATTCATCAAACACTTTGTATTCAAGTAATACACGGGGTTCAAGTTATTTTGCCGAACTTAGGCATGATTTATATGTGATAAGAAATCGAATGAATCTCACATATTATCACATAACTTTGAACTTAAACAATGGTTTTTCATTCACTAATGAACATATCATTAAGTTGGGTACTTTTAAATAAGGCATTTTAATGTTTTACAAATGTTCATGCATTATCAATTAGTTTCAAACAATAAGGATAATTCACAAGTAATCAAACAAGATATGAACACGAATAGAAATCATTCATAAAAACAGAACAACTGTTTGTTACAAACTCATATGAATAACCGTCTCACGAAGTGTGAGACACACTAAAGAAGTTCACAATCTCTTGATTACAATAATCATCCTAAAACATAAACTAAATGATAAATGTTGAGGGAGAGTGTCGTCGGCCATCATCATCATGCTCGCCATCAACACGCAACGTCACCTCCTCTCCAGCAAGCACCTCTATGCAGAAGGACCTGTTTTCACCAAAACAGAACAAGTATCAGATATACTTAACACTGCAATGTGTTTGCAAGATTATAACATTTATAAAACTGTATATCAAATATATACCTTTGTCGTTGATGACTTGAGCGACATCTGGTTCAACCAACACATTCCTGAGATGTGTCATGAACCGGTGGAACTCCATTTCTGTGTCGCCCCTCATTACGCAAGTCCTGACTTGTGCTTGGTAGCTTGGTGGCAGCGACTGCAGCACAGCAACATTTGCGAAAGAGCCTGAAATCCAGACGTCTAGGAAGTATGCTGGCCTCATGTACACATCATGCATGTGCTGTAAGTGGTTGTCCAGTGACGAGTTCTCCTCCATCTTGATGGAGAGGAAGTCTCCATCAACACATGCTCCCAAATGCGTGTCTAATCCACGAAATGTGTCCTAAGCTGTAGCATCACCGAACGAGGGTTGACATCACCCACAAAAGGCCACAGCTCATCCACCATTCCAAAACGCATCACAACTGAAATATAGGAGGCCATCTCCCGACGGAGATAGCGGTCTTTCCGCTCCTCTAGGGTCTCAAGGTTTGTGGACGGATCCAGATCCATCCCGTCGAGTATGTAGTCGACCATGTCGTTCTCGCTAAGGAGAACATGGAGACTGGCAACCCAAATGGAGAAGTTCGATCCATCTAATCTGAGCTTCTCTCCTTCTAACCAATTAATAGTCAACACGAAAAAGCCCATCTACATTTATAATTGCAAAAGGAATTTAGACTAAGTTTATAATTTAATGAGTTAATAATAACTCCACTCAGAAACACCTATCCCCAGTGAGGGTTCCTAGTGATAACACGACCCCTATCAGCCACATCTCCCCCGATCGTCACGGCCATCAATGTGGGTTCAAGGGTGGACGCTAAGCATCGGTCACATCATTCATGCGACTCGTGCTCGATATTTCGACCATCCGTGTTTCGAGGCCACGCTTCTCTAGCGTGCTAGGCTTGCCAACTCAACCTTAGTGTATTCGCTGTGCAACATGGCTTACACCCACTGTATGCGAACGTAGATATGTATGACACCCAGGCCTGTCACCGTGGATCGCCTCATAGCGAAGAACTTTCTTGGTGGTGCACACTAAGGGGGAACACAATCGTTGGTAATTTTAATAGGGATCATCTTATTAGGCTACCGTCGAGTATCTAATACTAGAACACAATAAGACATACAAACAATAACATTGAATGTAAATGCTATGTGATATGGTCCTTCACGTCATGATCTCCATCCGTCGTCACCGGGTTCCGGCGCCAGGGTTCTGGCGCCGTAGACACCAGGGTACCGGTGTCATTCCGGCGTGGTAGTTCGTCATTACCGTGACTAGCTACTACTATGCAACAAAAGGTAATTACTTTACCTTTGCCACAACCATATCACAAAGCAACGCCCCCCTGCAAAACAAAGTTAGATGCCTCTACTTTATCTTTGCATGTTTTACATGGCTGAACGGGCTTTCGCACAAGAACTGTTCTTACCTACGAACTTTCAGCACAACGATGATCAAGTAGTTGTCTCTACTACACCCCTTTTGGGGCCCTCCGTTGCAAATGGTATACCAACTAATGCGAGAGAGACAGACACCCCCCTAAGCCACTTTATACGATACAAGCCGTATGTCAAGCGTGGACCAGTCTCGCGAATGAACGCGTAAAGTCGGTTGGGGGCCGCTTCATCAAGCATTACTGCGGTATACACAAGTACACGTGGGAGGGTAACAACTAAAAGATCAACGCCCACACGCTACATCTCGTGTGTTCTACCCGTACTAGCACTACTACGCATAGATCTAGCTCTGATACCACTGTAGGGGTTCCGCGCATAAAAACAATAAATTTTACTCTACGCCCCTGAACCCCTGAAGCTACTAGGACCTATCTATTAGTAATACAGTAACGGGAGGGGCTTTTCGCGAACTTACCCTTGAAGACCGAAAAGCGTTGTCAACGCTTAGGAGAGCGTGGTTCATGTAGACGAGCCGAAGCCGACCTCAAGGTCGTGATGAAGTCCTTGCGCTCCTTCTGGCTCCAATGACTTGAGTGCCTCAAGTGCGACACCTCGCGGGGAGTTACACGCGTCCGGTGCCTGACGATGACTCCCCGCTTCCCCGATCCAGTAGCAGTTGCGGAAGTAGAGCTCCCAGATCCGAATCCCGCAGCGCGACGGCGCTCCGCGGTGAAGATGTCTCTCGCTCGCGCAGTCCAGACTTGGGACCATGGTCACGAGAGAGAGGGGGAGAGAGAAAATATCAATTGGAGGTCCTCCCAAAAGTGGGGAGACCTTTATTGATTATTGGGTGTGTTTATCTGGCCAAATACCCCCACTATATATAGGGGGAGGAGGGGTACACCCTCCCTCAAAGTCTCGGGGTGGGACTAAAGGAGAGAGAGGTGGGGGTCAGCCGCCGGCCAGCCCCCAACATGGGCCCCACGTGGGGAAGGCCCATTAGGGCCACCGGCCACTCCCCTTTGGCCCCTCCTAGGGGCTCGGCCCCTCTTGGGCCCTTTCCCCTCCGGGAATTGGCCCATTAAGCCTTTGACCTTTTAAATTGATTTTTATCTTTATTAAATAATTATGAATAAATGATTAAATCAATATTTAACATTCATTCACATATTATTCAATCTCCGTGGCCATGTAACACCTTCCACCTCCACTCCGGACATCCTCCAGACTTACCGAAACCCTTCCGGTTTTCTCCCTTCTTTTCTTCGGCGATTCTACCGATCCTATAAATGCTCTCTAAGCATCATCACGCCCATAAGCGTGATACCCCATGGTTCGGGAACACTCCAGACATGGTCGGGACACTCCCGCACCAATGATCAACAGAGGGACCTGGATGGCCATGTGACCCCTGTGCGTTCCACGAAGATCTTTCGTCGTTTGAACCGAGACAGTCGTGTCTTATTCCCTTTGTCTCTCAATACTTGCATTGCCCGAGATCTGATCAATGACATCACCATGTCGTGTTCAATCTCGTTACTGAACAATGCTATTTGACTCGTTCCTACAAGTGATATCCCCGTGATCTAATCACACGCTACGCCGCTATTGGATATAACTTCTCCGAGTGGGCCCTTGAGTATCTTCCCGTCACATGGACGGACAAATCCCGCTCTTGACATATATTGCCTCTACGGTTTCCTCTGAGTACCTGAACACACCTTTATAACCACCGTTTTACCAGATGGCGTTTGATGCTATCTAAGCACTCTCGGGAGACAGTGATTGATATAGCCTCAAGGTCTAAGGAATAGTCTACGAGGATCCATTTCTAATCATCATAACTTGAACTTCATGACATGATCGAATCACGATGTTTAGGTTGGGTATTGGTTCATCATCTCATTCTCCGAATGAGATGACCTCATTTCCAACTGGCATAAATGCCACATGATCAGGAAACATGATCATCTGTTGACCAATGAACCAGTGACTAGAGTTTCACTGGGAACCCCTGGTTTGTTTGTATATCACACGTGTATTGATGTTTCCACTCAATACAGTTATAGCATGATATAAAACTTAATCATAAACTATATGAAATATGATAATAGTCCTTACTAGTATTTGTCTCTAGGGCATATTTCCAACAAATCTGCAGCATTGGGTCTTGCGACGAGCTACTCCCTCCTTGGTTTCCACGAGTCATCTAAAGATTGAGATAGATAAAGGGATAAGAGGGAAAGTTCTAAGGTTCATGGTTTTGGTTTCAAAGCTAAAATTTGAGTTTGACTCGGGTTTTGCAACTAACTCCATTTCATTCATGCAAACAAGCACATGGTACAAACACACACCACAACAAGAAAGGAAAACAGATGGTTTGAAGAACCATTCTGCAATATACGATACAGTGGGACCGATACATCTCATGCTACGACAGTGCTCTAGTGCATCTACTCATCGTCGATGAAGTCGGAGTCCTCATCGTCAGTGTAGAAGTCCACAACATCCTCCTCCAGAAAGTCATCATCATTGCTGAGGTAAGAATCCATGTCTCCCTGGATGTCTTCACCCTCCTCTTCTTCCTCCTTTGCTGCAAGCTGAGCTTCCTGCTCCTTGACGGTCTTCTTGAGGTCGGCCACCTTCTTGCGAAGACGGGCAATGGTGCGATCCTTCTTCTCGCACTGGAGGCGAAGAGACTAACGGTCCTTGACTAGCAGTGAGAAAGTCTGGGCCTTCTGGGCGGCAATGGAACGGTTGTGGTTGGCAAACTCCCTAGCATTGTCCAACTCCTTCTGACGATCGTACAACAGGAAGTCAAGGTTCTCCACCTGACGCTTCAGCTCCGGGTGACTTGGCATCTCCATTGGCATCCCCATGAAGTCACGTCTTGCGTAGTGAGAAAAACGGGTTCCTTGGATTTGGTTGACGCTAAGGGCACATAGATGTGCGAGAGCTTCATGCATTGCCCTGGCTAATCCATCTAGCCAGTTGTTCTCTCTCACTGAGAACTGGATTCTCCCGGACGTTGGTGCTTCTATGCTTCCTCTAAGATCAGCGGTGACTAGCCACTGAAAATATCCTCCTGGGGTCCTAGAAGTTGAGCTCCAAGAAACTTCAGATGTGGGCGTCCCAATAACTCCGACAATGAATCTAGATCCCTCTCGAAGATCAGCTGACCTCCGTTTCCCAACTGATAGAACTTGCTGAAGTGAGTCTCCATCTACAAGAATTAAGGATGAGGAAATTAGTGAAGTGATCAAGTGTGTCAAATTTTAAGTAGTAGTGTAAGAATTTTTGAGGAACATGAATTTTTTTTGAGAAAGAATGAATTCCCAAGGATAAGAGGGGAAATAGTTTTTCATAAATACTCACTTTGATTTTGAAACTAAGTTTTTGTTCGGACGTCCATTCTAACTAGGGTCTCCTATGGTCGGGATGGCTCTGATACCAACTTGTCAACACCCGGATTTTTAATCCCAGATGCCTGTTATGTCATTCATCGCAATCCCAGGATTACCACTTTTGCGAGACATAACAGATTGGATATCACAGTACATCATCCATTACAAACCATACATAAGGTCTTACACAAATAAGGTTCTCATGGTCCAGTCTTAATACAACAAGCAGCGGAATAAAAGATAAGCGTAGCGGTGGGGTCCATCTTCAGGGGCACAGGCAATGCTGACGAAGGCAGATAGTCCTAGTTATCATAGCCGTCCTGCAGGCCATCATCTTGGTAGTCTCCTTCCTAGTTTGGCCATGAGAATAGCCAGGGACAAAAGCCATGAGTACTCTTTAAGTACTCGCAAACTAACACTAACAAGTAGTATAGTTCCAAGTTAAAGTGTTAACTCTAAGTTTAACTAGAAAGTTAAGTTTGAAACCTAAGCTGAGTTCAGAAGCAAAGAAAGATAAAATAAAGTTCTAGAATCACTTAAGTTGGGAAGCTAGTGTCATAAACACAACCCTGTTGTGGTCAAATCAAGGTTAATCATTCCTTTCATAAGTTATTTTGAAAACAACTGACAACGAAACAGTATAGCCATTCCAACTGTCCATAACCGCGGACGCGGCTATTCGAATAGTTTGACACTCTGCAGACGTAGTACACTTTCACCACAAGATTCGATACATCTGTCAGGGATAACCCTGAATCATCATACTTATTATACAGATAATCAAACATAACCTTTCCTTTACACACCCTAGTAGAAGCACCTCTCCTATGAGCATGGCCTCCCAACCATGACCATCTGTCATCTTGGGCACTTCATAGGTGGACAACATTGAGAGGTAGCCTCAGCTCAAACCCCTCCCGCGAGGAAACTAATACTAATGCATATAAACTTCCGGCTAAGCCTTACCCAATTCAGGTATTGTGGTTGTACGGTAAATTTGGAATGGTATCGCATCCGAATCCAACCATCAATTTTGTAAAAGGGTTAAGGCTCATGCCTCAACATTTTCACCATCATAAACCATTTGTGTTTCTCAACACATGTCAAAACATCTCACTAGAATGACTCATTATTCCAAGGTTTTCATAATTCATTTTCACCAAGTGCTCCCATCTAAAGTGACTCAAGTTTTTATCTACTCTAAACTACTAAGTTAAAAGTGTTCACTAAGGTGGGAAGATGGGATCAATCTCATGCCGTAGAATGACATCTAAAGTTATCTAAATAGGTCAAGTTTTATACTCTTTATGCTACCTTCAAAACAAGTAAAGAACTTTGGTAAAGTAAAGGAAGTAAAGCTTGGAAAGATAATACTTGGGGTAAGTAATAGTCAAGGTGGTATAACCAAAGCATGCCTAAAGCATCTTTTCTCAACCATCTAGCTTGATTCTAGCTTGCTAAGCATTATACTTGCAAGTGTTAGCTTGCATTGTTAATGGTGGTTTGCCTTGTGCAGTGCAGTGGTTGAAGTTTTCTTCCTCCTCTTGATAGAACTCGTCCTCCTCGAAAGCTTGGTCGGTACTATCGTCTATAAATACATACGGAGTACACAATCACCAAACAATACTTAACTAGTCTAATTAGTACTCTAAGGCACACATTTGATGATCTATTATCATCACAAGCATCACAAGTTTTATTCACTCGTTTCACTCTTTTTATTTAAGAAAAGTAATTTCTACTCATTGAAAATTAACTAAGATTTAATATTCACCCCTTAAAATATGGGATCATGTGGACACATGTCATCACCACATATTCTAACATGTGGGAATGTGATTTAAGGGTTGGATCACAATTACTTTGGTTTAAGTTTATTATTTAATGATTTAAAGTGACTAGAAATTCCTATATAGCATTATTTTGGTACTAGTCCAAAGTCACTGCATGTAAACGTTAATATTATTACATATTCAGATAGGTATAGTGAAATGTGATTTTTGAGAGTTGGAATCAACTCAAAAGCTATCATGGTTGATTTTAGAAAAATGTTTGAATGTGCAAAAGCTTCCGTTTTGTTATTTTTACTAGGAGAGATATCTAACTCTAATTGAATTAAATCCAACGATCTTGGATAGATCCTTTCAGTAGCTTTCTAAAAAAATTAGAATCACTCCATTTGGATTTGTAAATCTCTCTAAATGGATTTTCAAACTAGAGGACAAAACTAAGTTCAAAACTAAATAGAAAAACCTAAGTTTGAATTAAATGGGTCGCACGGGAAAGCTAATGGGCCAGCCTAGTGGCACTCCGCGGTGCGGGGCACAGCTGACAGGGGGTCCATTTGTCAGCGGCTCATTACACGCGAAGCGGTACATGGCGATGTGGGCCATTAGATTAGAACTAGGATCGACGGCTCGGACTCGTCGTCGACGACGGACAGGTCGCCGGCGAGGTCTAACCCTAGCGGCTCGGTGGGGTGCTCAGGGGGCATACCAGGGCTCCAACGACGATGGCGAGGCGGGCAAACGAACTGGTGGATGATGGCGAGCTCAGGGGTGGTCGCGGCAGCTCCTGGGGTGGACGAAATCGACGTCGCCTTCTCCTCCTCTACAGTGGGCTCCTCCGACCAAATTCCGGCGAACCAGTGCTCGAGCTGCTCCGGCTAGAGGTGGGGAAGGACCAGTGAGGAGAGGGGAGGTGAGTGGTGTGCAGAATAAGGCTGGGGGTTACCTCCTTATATAGGCTCGACGAGGCGACCGAGAGTGATGGGCGGGCGACTCCGGCGAGGGCTGCACAACGTGCTAGCAGCATGGCTTGAGGTAGGGACGGTGGCCTGCCTCCTGGTGGTACGCTAGGACTTAAATGCGGGACTAGGGGCGGTGGCAAACGGTCGGGCGGTGCTCACGGTCTGAGCGGGCAAGGCGGCGTTCGACACGTCACGCGGTGGCTGTGGTTCAATTGGCGGTGAACGGGCATGTCTGGGCAGTTCCCTAGGTCGTGGCGAAGCGGTGGGCGCGGGCTGCGGTCGAGGGGCGGCGTGTGCACGCTTGTCGGGCGCAGCGCTCTGGCGCGTGCTCAGCATGGTGCATACGCTCTGGGCGCGGTGCTCAGCGGGTGGTCCACGGCTCGGTTCTGCTCGGGGAGGGGACAGAGGGTGGCAGTGTGGTCTGGGCTAGCTCCTAGACATGGCGAGAGAGAGAGGGGCGGTCTACTGCTGCGTTGGCAAGTTTGGCCGGCGATCATGGTACTCGGGGTGGCATGGCACTGCTGCTAGGGGATAGGGGATGGGGTGCTTATGGCCTGGTTAGAGCTAGAAGGGACAGAGGGAGTAAATGGATGTCAATTGGGTGGCAAAACCCTCTAGAAAACTGTGAGCTAATACTAGGTGTAAATCCTGCCTGCCAAGTGTTTGTGAAAATGGCCGCAAGAAATTTTGTTTTATATTTTGAAAAGATTTTTGGTGAGTGTGTTAGCCATAAGCTTGAGACTCTGTGGTTGCTTGGGTTTTGAAAATGAAGCTCATTTGAGTGGTTTTTGAATAAGTGGGATCTTCCCATATGAACTAGATTCAATTTTCAAATGCCATTTAAAATTAGTGTTTGAAAGTTTTTGGCAGATCACAAAGTGGGCCTTGGTACATCATTATATGTACTAGCAAGGGGTGCAAAGATCCACATTTGTCTTTGTTAAGAATTGAGTCCTAGGAATAGCCAAAGTAGGCATGTTGATTAAAATGGCACAAATGACCATTCTCTTATTTTATTCATTTTGATTTGTTTTTCTTTGGGATTTGTTTGGGAATGATCTAGATGATGTTTATTTCACCTAAGAATCATTATACAAGCAATGGATCACTTAATCATGGCAATTCAAATCAACTCCTATTTAAATGCACACACATATGAATGCTTTAATAATTTTAATTGGAAAAGTTTTTGTTAACCCTAATTTTGATGATTTGGATCTTAATAACCTTGGATTGAAGTTTTGGGATGTTACACATAAGATTTGTTCTGAACGCATCGCCGAGCACCAAAAGGAGACTGCTGAGCTCAAGGATGAAGTCCTCTCACTCCGCCAAACAACCAACCAACTGCAAGCACATCTCTACGATGTTCAAAATCAAAATTGTGAGTATGAGGTTAGGTTTAAATGCATAAGTGTTGCTGCAAGTTTCAGGATGCTGGAGACCACGATGTCCTTTGTTGATGGGGAGCCCTTACCTTGGAAGTCGGACGAGACGAGAGGATACCACCACCACTGAAGGAGTAATTCGTCATCAGGTTTGGCATCCCCTTGGTTTGTTCCAAGCTTGGGGGAGTGTCACGGTATCACATCACTATCTTCTATCTTTTTACCTTTTTAGTAGAGTCATATCATGAATAGAGAAGTTATCATGTAGGATGGTTTGCATTATGGAAGTGTACCCTCTCTCGTTAGATATGTATCCCTTGGTGTGAGTTGCCGTTATTGAATATTAATGAGAAGTTCTATCATTTACTCTTTTGCATATCTTATATTAGTTTTAATTCATGGTTATATGATTGATCTTGTTGTTAGTATTGGTATCACTCTGGGATCATTGAGTTAATTTAGTTGGTTTTGGCAAATCTGGCTCAGTCAGTAGCAACACTATTTTTGAGAGTTGAATGAAAAGATAAAAGTACTCTAAAGAAATATAATTTCATCATCTTTCTTTCTTGATTTGCTCATAAGTGTAGTATTCTCTGGTTAAGATCTTTTGTCCTTCCAAGGAAGATTGCATGTTTGTTTGTATCACTTGTATGTTTGTTTGTTTCCTTCAACTCTTTTACTTGCTACCTAGCCTTGCTAGCCAAAAACCTGTACTGAGAGGGAATTCTTCTTGTGCATCCATTCCTTAAGCCAAAAACCTCTGCCATTTGTGTCCACTATACCTACCTATTGGCATTATTGCTATTCCAAGTAAATTCTTGTCTTTATCTACCTTCCAAATTAAATTTGTTATGAGAAAATTAGTGATTAAATCTCTCACGAACTTGATGGCACACCTTATTTTCTTGCACTTAAAAAACTTGAACCATTGTGTCCATCTTTGTTGCGTATATGCTTGCGCTTTATAAGTTGAAATTAGCAGAACCATGTTTCATGGGGAACACTTTCAACATTGCACTGGTACTTTGTATTCCTCGTTGATATCATGATTCTTTTGCCTATGGATCCCGGCGGTGTGAAATAAAAGGGGAACTTGTAAGATCATGGAGTTTATATGTGTGTTAGAGAAACGCCTGGGCCACTAGCCTAAGCCATGCCTAATCATGGTGGAAACTTGCAACATAACTATAGTGAGCATTCTATGAAGCATCCTCACTAAAAACCTATGCAAATAGCAAATAAAAAGATCGCTGAGATGCTCATTGTCTGCTTGCCTTGTCATTTTGATTATGGGATAGCTCCTGTGTCATGTGCAAGGGGTACCCCGTTGGCGGTTCTCAATGATACACATGTATTTACAATGACAAGAGCTTACTCGTGACTGAAGTTGAGTAGCATGAGGTTCGGTCTTCGTAATTAAGGGGCATGGGACTTCAATTTATAACTTGTCAAGCATATCCTCTTAGCTGTGTCACTTTAACCTTAAACACCTAAAGATGCCTATGATAGGGGCAATGAGAGCTGAAAGCTAATAAGTACCATAATTTTTGGGAGCTCTTTATGAAACTTGAAATCCCTGCTTCCCTCTGCTAAGGGCCTTTCTTTTACTTTTTAGTTGAGTCAGTAACTTATTCCCTTCTATCTCAGCAAGTATTTTGAGTTGTTGTGTTTCATTCATTCATATGATTATTTATTCAATCATGTTTCTTATGTTCCTTGTTTTGCACTTTGCTCATATCTTGGTGTCTACTACTTTGAAAGCTATCATTGGAAATTAGTTATCTGTGAACTCCAGTAAATTATCAACTATTCTTCGACCAAGAGCTAAGTTTTCCATTACCAGTTATGATTTACTTTATGTATCTTTATTGTGTTTCCTTTACTTATTGCAAGTTAAGTTATATAATAGTGACTTGTCTTCTATTATGATCTATGTATTGATGAATGTGATGCTTCTTGTATGTATTCTTTTATCGACTCTTCACTCCATAAACATGAGGCCATGTTTATTGAGCTCAGTTTCGCCTGGGGATAAGCAAAGTCTAAGCTTGGGGGGAGTTGATACGTCCATTTTGCATCACTATTCTATATCATAATTCACTATTATTCATTGATATATTTCATATTAAGAGGTGATACTTATGTTATTTCATCTGTTTTGCATGGTTGATGACTTTTGGAGCATGGACCGCTGCAGTCAGGATTCTGATGGAAAAGGTGTTGTTTGGAGGCAAAATTCGCGAAGATCAGAAAATCCGGGAAAATATATGGAAAATCCTATTTTTCCAGAAGACGAAGACTGCCAGAAGGAGGAGTGGAGATGGGCCACAGGGGTCCCACACCACCCCCTGGCGCGGGCTAGCCTAGGCCGCGCCACCAGGTGGTGTGGCCACCCTGGCCCACCTCCAGCTCTCCCCTCTAGCGTATATAATCCTCCCGAAACCCTAATACTCGGGGAGCGACCACAGAAAGATTCCGCCGCCTCTACGGGGCGGAAAATACCGAGCGAGAAAGATCTCTACGGCAGACAGAATTCTGCCAGGGGAATTCCTTCCCGGAGAGGGGAGATCGTCGCTATCAACACCACCATCAAGTTGGACTTCATCGGTATCATCATCATTATCATCACCACCATCATCACCATCAACACCCTCATCACCATCTCCATACCGCTGTAACAATTGGGTTGAATCTTGCATAGTTCTTAGGGGAAACTTTCCCAGTGTTGATTACTCTTTGTAGTTGATGCTATTGAGTGAACCATTGAATTATCGTTTATGTTCAAATTGTTATACATCATTATTCCATCTCTGATCATGATCCATATGATGTCTTGTGAGTAGTTCGTTTTGTTCTTGAAGACATGGGAGAAGTCATGTTGCTAGTAGTGGAATTGTGTTGAGAAAGATTCAATAGTTTGATATTTAAGTTGTGGTGTACTTCGTCTAGTGGTGTCATGTGAACTTCGACTACATGACACTTCACCTATATGGGCCTAGGGGAATGCATTGTGTATTTGGCTACTAATCATAGGGGTTGCCGGAGTGACAGAAATCTAAACCCCCATTAGGAAACCATTGCACAAGGGACGTCAGGGTCTTAGAGTTTAAAGTTGTGGTTAGGTTTCTACCTTAATTACTTTCTTGTACTTACGGATGTTTGCAAGGGGTATAATCACAAGTATGTATTAGTCCTAGGAAGGTCGGTACATTAGCACAGGTTCATCCACACAACACTTAGCAAGCTAAAGAAGATTGATCAACTATATGAAGCGAAAGCACTTGACAGAATTCCCGTGTGTCCTCGAGAACATTTGGTCATCTTAAGTAATACAAGCGGCTTGTACTTTGCTGCATAAAGGATTGGGCCACTTGCTCCATTTATTCTTACTGTCTTTTATTTACTCGTACTTTATTTACCTGCATTATCAAAAACCCCTAAAAATCCGTTTGCTAAGTATTTGCAGAGAATTCCTGATCCATACCACTAGCTAGAGCCTTCTGCACCTCGTTGGGTTCGGCACTCTTACTTATCGAAAATACTGCGATACACCCCCTATACTTTTGGGTCATCACTTCCCCAGATTCCTAGAGGCATGAACCCACTATCGAGCATAAATACTCCCTCTTGGAGTTGCTAGCATCTACTCGGCCAAGATAGCTACTAACAACGGAGAGCATGCAAGATCACAAATAACAAAGACATGATAGACTCAATAATCAATCTAAAATAGCATCTCAATATCCATCGGATCCCCGCAAACACAACATGTATGATTACAAATAGATGATCTTGATCATGAACGGAGCTCACAAGATCTAGACATGGTAGCACAAAGAAGAAGAACCAACCATCTAGCTACTACATGGACCCGTAGTCCAGGGATGAACTACTCACGCATCACACCGGAGGTAGGCATGGTGATGAAGAAGGCCTCCAGGGTGAATTCTCCCCTCCGGCAGGGTGCTGGGAAAAGCTTTAGATCCCTCCTGGTCTAGGGATGGCGATGACGGCGGCAATAGACTCTTTCGTGGAATTTTGATCGGGTACTTAGGGTTTCTGTATCGGAGGCTTCTTATAGGCGAAAGGGGAGGCCGAGGGGGTGCCCTAGGTGGCCACACCACCCCCTGGCATGGGCCAGGCCTGGCCGTGCGGCCAGGTGGTGTGGCCAGCCAATGGCCCCTCTCCGTCTCGTCTTCTGGCTCCGTGTCCCCCTCGGTGAAATATTGACTTTGGCTTTTGTCCTGTCCAATTCCGAGAATATTCATTTTCTGACTTTCCTGGAACCAAAAACAGCTAAAAACAGGCAGTTGGCACTGTGGCATCTTATTAATAGGTTAGTCCCAAAAAGTGTATACAAATACTCCAAAGTGTGGACAAAACATAAGAAAGTAAATATAAAACAAGCATGGAACATCAAAAATTATAGATACGTTAGCAACATATCAACATCCCCAAGCTTAACTCCTGCTTGTCCTCGAGTAGGTAAGTGGTAAAAAGAAAGAATAATTTTTGAGGTGACATGTGATACGTTGCAAACGTATCCATAATTTTTGATGTTCCATGCTTTGTTTTATCTACTTTCTTGTGTTTTGTCCACACTTTTGAGTACTTTTCATATGATTTCTTGGACTAACCTATTAACAAGAGCCACAGTGCCAGTTGCCTGTTTTCTGCTATTTTTGGTTCCAAGAAAGTCAGAAAATAAATATTCTTGGAATTGGACGGGACAAAAGCCAAAGTCAGTTTTTCACCGAGGGACACCTGGAGCCAGAATAAGAGAGGGAGAGGGACTGGGGCCCGGCCACACCAACTGGCCGCGCGGCCAGGCCTAGCCCGCGCTAGTGGGTGGTCTAGCCGCCCTAGGCACCCCCTCGGCCTCTCCTTGCGCCTATATATTGCCTCTGATACGGAAACCATAAGTACCTGATCAAAAATCCATGAAAGAGTCTGTAGCCGCCGTCATCTCCATCCCTAGATCGGGAGGGATCTAAAGCTCTTCCCAGCACCCTGCCGGAGAGGGGAATTCACCCTGGAGGCCTTCTTCATCATCATGCAAGCCTCTGGTGTGATGCGTGAGTAGTTCATCTCTGGACTACGGGTCCATGTAGTAGCTAGATGGCTGGTTCTCCTCCTTTGTCCTATCATGTTTAGATCTTGTGAGCTCCGTTCATGATCAAGATCATCTATTTGTAATTCTGCATGTTGTGTTTGCGGGGATCCGATGGATATTGAGATGCTATTTCAGATTGATTATTGATTCTATCATGTCTTTGTTATTTGTGATCTTGCATGCTTTCCGTTGTTAGTAGCTATCTTGGCCAAGTAGATGCTAGCAACTCCAAGAGTTAGTATTTATGCTCGATAGTAGGTTCATGCCTCTGGTAATCTGGGGAAGTGACAGAAATCTCTAAGGTACTAGATGTGTTGCTGCTACTAGGGAGAAAACAACAATCCTTTGTTCATAGAGCAATCGTATTGTTTACTTTACACGCAATTCGTAATGCAATTATCCGTTGCTTGCAACTTAATACTGGAGGGGGTTCGGATGATAACCTGAAGGTGGATTATTAGTCATATATGCAGTTGGATGGCGGTGTATGTATAATGTTGTAATGCCCAATCGAATCTCAAAGGAGTCAAGATGAGTAGTATATGCTTGTATGCTTTCTCGATGTTTGTCAATTGCCCCGCTGTAATTTGTTCACCCAACATGTCATCTATCTTAAGGAGAGCCACCTCTAGTGAACTATGGACCCCAGTCCTTTCTTTTACTATCAATCTACAGTCAATTGTTTACTGCTTTGTGTTTACTTTGTGCAAACTATTACTTTCTTCCACTCGATACGTTTAATCCTTTGTTTTCAGCAAAACCGGTGAGATTGACAACCTCATCGCAAGTTGGGGACAAAGTTATGTGGTTGTGTTGTGCAGGTCTCCATGTTGCTGCTGGCACCAGTAGTGCGCCCTGCCAAAGCTTAGCTAGCTACACCTTTGGGGTGTTTCCTTGCTCCTACTGGATTGATAACCTTGGTTTCATAACTGAGGAAAACTTACTGTTGTGCTCATCATACCTTCCTCTTGTGGTTCCCCAACGAGCTCGTTAATACACGAGTCAGCAAGTACTTTTTCTGGTGCCGTTGCCGGGGAGTCAAGGACATCTTCACAAGGGGAGTCCCTCATAACCAATCTCTTTACTTTGTTATTTTTGTTTTGCTTAGTTTACTTTTGCTTTGTTTGCTTGTTTCTTTATCAAAACACACACACACAATTAGTTCCTACTATAGTTGGTATTTTCGTTAGTCTGTTATTGTCTTGCTTTATCATGCTTACTATCAATGGTTGGTTTCTTTGAAACTGAATCTAATTGGCAAGGTGGGTTCGCGGAAGAACAAAAATATTATTATAAGGAACACCGCTTGTCACAAAAAGGGAAACTCTTATGGGAACAAATTGATAAATTGAATACCATTGCTAGAAACGTGTGCTCTACTTATAATGTTACTTATTGCGTTGATAAATCTTGTTGCTTTAGGAGGTATAAACACCTCCATTTTCAATGTGAGTATAATGATAATGTTACCATATCTTCTTATGTTAAAGGAAATTATGACTTTTATGATGTGGAACAAATTGAAGAATTTATTGCTTGGAAGGGTGCATTGGAACTTGCTAGTTTGCTTGAAAAAACTAATGATGCACCTTATAAATATGAGGTTTATGATATAGTTCAATTTTGCTTTGATAATTAGAAAGAATAAAATTGCTATATTCTTGAATATCTTAATAGATGCTCTCCACCAACGGAAGAGACTAATGCCTTGCAGGAGCCTATGGAAGAAGAAATTGCTGAAACTAGAAGCTCATTGGATGAAAAAGAGGAGGAGAGTGATAATCAAGAGGAGGAAGAATGGATCTGCCCATTCCCACCTTCTAATGAGAGTAACTTTTTACCCTTTACAATATTTGAGTGTCCCCATGCTTACTAAAGGAGGATGAATGTTATGTTCTTGAGGATTTTTTTGAAAATGTTTATAATAAAGCCCTAGTGTTTGTAGATCATGAAAAGCATGCTTTATGTGATAGTTACATTGTTGAGTTTATTTATGAGGCTACTGAAAATTATTATGAGAGAGAAAAATATGGTTGTAAAAGTTTTCATGGTACTAAAACACCTCTCTATTTGCTGAAAGTTTTGAAGTTACTCTCGTTTTATCTTCCTATGCATGTCACTTTGTTCTTTGTGAGTTTATTTGCATATAAGATTCATATGCATAGAAAGTGGGTTAGACTTAAATGTGTTTTGAATTTGCTTCTTGATGATCTCTTTTACTTCAATTTATATTTCTTATGTGAGCATCTTCTCAAACTATCATGCCTAATTTAAAAGCGTTAAATAAAAGTACTTATTGGGAGATAACCCAAAAGTTTGAGATGAGTCTTGGAAGTTATTATTTCAGTAATAACCGCTCATTATCCTTTTTATTTGTTTTTTGTGCCAAGAGTAACCTCTAATGAGAGAGAAGTAATAATTGGGAAAGTTGTTGTCCCGAAACAGACTTCTGTGCTTCACTGTAAAAATTCGTGTAAAATATCTGTAGGTATTTTTGAGGCGTAAATTTTTGTGCTTCTGCCCCAGGTTGTTATCCAATTTTCGTTAGTTCAAGACTTTTCGATTTGAGCAACAGCAGGTCTTCGAAAAAATTCGCCTTTACCTGCTGGTCTGTTTTGACAGATTTCTGCCATTTTCTGCCTTTGCTTCTTGTTGGTTCCTTTTTGAGTTCTTTTGGAGAATTGAGCTTTTTGAGGGAAGTTCTGCAGTAGCTTGTGTTTTGATGGAAGTTTTATTGGTGTTAGAACTGAACCTAAAGACCTATTATCTTAAGTGCACTAATGTTGCTAATAAAGATTGTGTGAAGTTTTGTATGAAGAAAAATTTTAGGTGTATGAAAGGAATGAGTAATGAGATGAAGGATGGACTAAAGCTCAAGCTTGGGGATGCCACGCGTGTCACCTCAATAAATATCCAAGAAGTACAAGTGTCAAAGCTTGGGGATGCCCAAGGCATCCCCCTCTTCATCAATAAAAATCCCAGGTTTCTTCCAAACGTTTATTTTTATTGTTTCATGCACAGTTGTGTTGTTCTTGGAGCATCTTCTTTTTCGTTTTTGTTTTGGTTTTTCGTTTGCTTGGTTTGCTTAGTGACGAGGTTTTAACTTATCAACGCCCATTGTTATGGACTTGGGTTTTGGAGAAGAAGGAAGCGCTGGAAGCATCAATCAGCTAGCAAACAAGCACACAGGGGACTCGAAGATTTACCCAGGTTCAGGCCTCGTAGAGGTCCCTACTCCTTCTTGTCTGCTCGTGGAATTAACAGAGAAATGGAAGATTACAATGGTGCGCAGATTCAATCTGGCGAGGGTTGTGGAAACTACGGTTGCATGTGTCCTCCTTGCCGCCCCCTCCTAGCCTTTATATAGATAGGCTAGGTCTCGGGTAGCAGGTCGAGTCGGTTATAGGTTAGGGTTTTTCCCTTTGAACTTTCTATCTTTAGCTTCTTGTTCTTCAAGCAATCGAGAGTCTGTAGGCTACTCGAGTTCTCTATTTGGGCCTTGGCGACACTGTGGGCTTCCACTGTATTCAGGCCGTATATACCAAGCTTGAGTACCTGTAGGGTATACCCATGTCAGTAGCCCCGAGTGTCCAGTGGAATCGCAGATTCGACTAGGGACTTTATGAAGCCTTTTGAGTGCATGAATGAGTATATTTTCGACTGCTCTGTTTGTGTCATAGGGATTGTTGATGTGCGTGCCTGATTTAACCGATGTATCGGTATCAGTTAACTACCTTAGGGTAAAACAATGCAATCTACTCAAACTCGAGTCCCCGGACTTGAATCCGGAAAAGTGCTGGTGTAACTCGACTCAAGCCGCGGAGGTCTTACAGGAGTCGAATTCCAGTATATGGGTGTGAGCACTCGACGGGTCCGTCAAGGCATGTTCATCATACCTGTTGGCACGGATATATTTCTGGTAGTGCACAGTAAATGCGTTGCCAGGCCTTACTCAGGTCTTATCTTCACGCTGCAAGCGTGGCATCCGAATTTTGTCATCGCGGAGATGATTCGGGTGACCCAGGAGATGCAGTCTCTTTGTAGGGAAACATTAGGAGGCGGTGTCGCCATAAGCTTCGAGTGTGGATGTTATCGACACATAGTACGATGTACAAATAATCATAGGGTGCGTGACCAGCGCTCCCTATGGGAGTAGCCCCCAAGTGCCTGGTTGAGTCGAAGACTCAGGCAGGGACTAAAGAACTTTTGAGACTGCTGTCGTCTTTTGTTTGCTTGTTTTAGTCGAATTTATTTCCGGCACTCCCTATGGGAGTAACCCATGTCCATAGTCGAATCGTTGATTCGAATGGTTGGGTATGTTTTAAATGTCCATATTCCTGTAGAAGAGAAAAAGAAAAATCGTAGGGTGCGCGACCAGCGCTCCCTATGGGAGTAGCCCCCAAGTGCTTGGTGGAGTCGAAGACTCGAGCAAGGACTAAAGTAGTCGAAGTCTTCTGCTGCTCAATTTTGGATGACATAGTGCTGACGATGTGATGACCTCAGTTGCCCACGTGAGCGGGTTTGACGGGACGTGACGAGCGGTGGGTCCCATTTTCTGACTCTGACTCGACCGGGCATGCGTAATCTCTGTTCTAACTGTGCCTCCTCGACTTCCGCGCGTAATGGGGGTAGTGGGGGACAGTTCACGCTTCAGGTCCTCCATGTGTCGATCACGATGAACACCACGCGTCTGATAGGGTTTTTCTTGGCCGTTGGATTGCATCTTCCAGGGGGTTAAGTAGTAGTGCTGCGACGGTAAATTTTCACATCTGCTCTTTTCTCTGCCTTTGCCTCCGTCACCATTGATGCTACTCCTCTGCTCCTTTGTGTTCATCTTTTCTCGTGGCGCTGGACCAGCTCCGTGTATTCCCTAGTTACTTCCTCCGGTCACATCGCCACCGTAAGATGGGGAAGAAGAAAGGAGGTGTCGCGGCTGATTCCGCCGTCGCCACTGTTGCTGCCAAGAAGAAGGGCGGCTCTGCCACTGCAGGCACCAGCACCGCCGTTGCCGGAAAAAAGAAGGGCACGGGCACTCACCAATGGCGCGTGGCACGTGTCCGTGATCAAGTCTTCTGAGCTCCGTCTCCTACGCCAGGACAGAGTTCTATCTTCCGCAGTCGCTGACGCGCGTGTCCCCAGTGGTGAGGTAATCCCTTCTCCTCCTGCCGGTTTTCGGGTGATGTTCCTAGCGTTCATCATCCGTGGTCTCACGCTGCCCCTGCATCCTTTCTTCAGGGGTCTTCTCTGTTTCTATGGGCTCCAGCTGCATCAGTTGTCCCCCAACTCCATCCTTCATGTAGCTTGCTACATTACTCTTTGCGAGTGCTGGCTCGGAATCGAGCCGCACTTTGGTCTTTTCAAACATCTCTTCAATCTGAAGCGCCAGTCGGCGTCTGGCTCCGTAATCTACGATGTAGGCGGCTGCGGTATCCACGTCGATTCCTCCACCACGTACTTCGACGTCAAACTCATGGCATCCGTCCAAGGGTGGAGGGACAAGTGGTTCTACATCCGCGAACAGAAGGCCGACGGAGACCACTTCGGACTCACGCCCTTCGATCCCGCGACGCTGTGCAAGAGGAGGCGCTCCTGGAAGAACGTAGTGATGCCCGGCGAGTCCGTGGAAACAAATGTGTTGTACGAGCGCGTCTGCGACCTCGAGAGTCGCATGGGAAAAGAAGAGGGAGGTTGCGCCCTAATTCACACATGGCTGCGCCATCGCGTCTAGCCCGTGCAGGCTAGAGTCCAGCCTATGTTCTAGTGGGCTGGCGCGGACGATGTCACTCGTGTATCTGCCGATGGCATTTCCGCGAGTGAGGTAGATAAAAAGGTGCGACTATTCACTAAGTACACCGTCAAGGATGTGCTCCCCAGTGAACTAGTCGTGCCTCCCTTCGATGCTGCTAATCCTCCTCCTGAGGTACAGTTGTGCTACGAAGTAGCTTTTATTCATCAAATGCTTCTCTGTTCCTGACTTGTACTAACTTGTTTATTGTATGCAGGATTGGAGTGTGTCACCCTGTATGCCCCCTCTTCCTGAGGGGTTATTCCTCGTGAAGCCTTGGAAGAGGACGAGTCGCAGTCGACCATCCCATCAGATGTTGAGGAGGAATCCCCAAGTCGAGTAGTCCGGACACTCACAAGCGTTCGCGCAGCAAGGATTCAGATGCGTCGTCTCCTTCGACTCCGGAAGGTGCAGCTGTTGGTGCAGAGTCGCCGATACCTGCCGTTCCTGTGAGCGCCATGGCACCATCTTCTCGCAAGAAGATGCGATTGCCGAAGGAGTCGTCGTCAGAGTCGGGGGATCAAACCTTCGATTTTGACAAATTTGATTGGTAAGTATACAGGTCTTCCTTTTTGGTTCTTTTTTTGGAATTGCATTCTCTTGATGTTGGTTTTCTTCTACAGTCATCCGGCGTCGTCATCTTCTGGCGACGTCCATTTTTTGATGGAATCTGGAGTCGTGACCTCCAAGGCCGAGAAAGTGGTCGAGCGCACTCCATCTCCTCCATTGGCGGCCCACTTCCGGCATAATTCATCGAGTTCTCCCCACGATGTGGAGCATCAGATGGTTATCCGGACGACTACACGCCAATCGACCTCAGAGTCATTGGAGGATCATGTATGTGTAGTATCTCTTCTTCTCACTTTGCAGTCAGATTTTTCATCTATGCCATCTGCTGACCCTTTACTATTTATTTTGTCACGGCTCATTGTGAATAAAGTCGCTCGTCTGGCGGAGCAGGTTCTTGCGATGGGTCGTCAGCATGCAGTGCTGGACAATCACCATCGCGCGGTTGAAAGTGAGTGTTCTTTACTTTTTCTTCTACATCCTTGTGATATATTCGACTGACGGTTTATTTTTGTTTATGTCATAGCTAAGTATAATGCACTCCTTCGAGACACCGCTTCCCTCGAGAAGATGCTTGCCGCAGCGGTGAAGAGTCGCGATGAGGTAATCGCAGCATAGGAAGAATCGCGGAAACGTGAAGAGGATATGCACGCCTCCATCGCAGCTAGGGAGAAGTTGTTCGAAGAACAGCTTTTCTCGATCGCCAAGGCTCTCTCAGGTATTCCCTTGTCTAGATTTTTGTCGTGTCCCTTCTTCCAAATTTGTTGTTGTGCTGACTTTTGTGCCAATACTTGATTCTTGTGTAGATGCCAGTGGTCTGAGCTTCGACCCCCAGGCACTCCATCGTGACGATGCCCTGGCAGGTGCCATCTCGGCAGTCGACGATCGCAGTGCTGTTGTCTAGGGTATCGCCAAGGCCAAGGGCGTGCTCAGTCGCCTCCGTGAGGAGCTAGCGCCCAAGGCTGAGTTAATCGAAAATATGGATGAGCTGGTGGGGTCCCTGGCTGGGGGCATTCCTGTGAGCTTCAAGAACTCATTCTGTGCGGCTGGCGCTTCAATGTCACTCCCGATGGTTCAAGCCCATGGAGTCGAAGTTGATCCTGTAGCGGTCTCCAAGGCGATGCATGTCAGCGCAGATGGCCAGCAGGTAGTCTTTGCTCCTTTCGCAACTGCTTGTGGCAAGTACGTGCTGCAGCTGATCAATACAGTTGCGAAGTACTCTAAGGAGCTTCAGCGAGCCAAGAAGGCGGCGAAGGCTACGACGTCAGGGGCCGGCAGAAAGTCTGTGGCGTCTGATACTACCACAGACTCGATGAGGCCCCCAAAACCGAAGTACAAGTCGAAGAAGCCAGTTGCTCCTCAGTATTCATGTCTGTAATAGTTAAATAGCTTATTTCTTTTGTCGAGAACATGCCTTTGGCAAGTGTATATGCTGATAGTTATTATTCTTGAATGCACTCGAGTCCTTTGTCTATGCATTTCCTTAGTCTTCTTATTGTCTCTTGCTTGACTTGTGATAGGGCACATCGAGTGGTCCTTTGAGTGAACCTCGGAATACGCCACCCCCTGATGATACTTTGGTGCAGTCATGCTCAAGGGTGGATGAGATGTCTCTGCTCTCGCGACTCCGCGACCGCGTGAAGCAGTTGGAGCGCGAACTTCCCATGCTCCGTGGTAACGCGGATGTATGGAAGTCGAGGGCGGAGAAGGCCGCCACCCGAGAGCAATATCTGCTAGGGGAGGTGACGCAGCTGGGCGACCAGTTTAAGTGTTAGCTCTCTTCTTCCTTTTCTTTTCCTTGTAGTCACTCGCAGTAGTTCGTTGTCTTCTTATTTTACCTTTGCTTGCTATAGTTGTCAATGCACGCCATCCGCAGGATGAGAAAGATAGGATTGCCATTCGCATGAATGACCTGACCCAAGGGCAGCTTCAGGAGAGTGGATACTTCTGGGTGGATCATGATCGCGCAATCGCACTGGCGACCCTGCAGGATCGTGCATCGCGAGTGCTTCACTTCTTGAAGAAGTCGCAATCGTGCTTGAAGAATATTTACCAGACGATGTTCCCGCTAGACATCGTTCCATCGAGCCTGCTGGCCCTTCTTGCCAAATTTCAAGATTTGAATGCAGTCCGCGAGTGTGTACGGCAACAGCTAGTGGCTGGTGCCAAGGCTGCGTTGTCGCTAGTGCGACTGCACATGCCTGATGTGGACGTTGCAGCAATTGCGGCTGGACCGCCAACACCGTCAGCAGGTTCGACTTGGAACATGGTTCCTCACAACCAGGCGGTGGATCGTCCAGCGGAGGAAATCGTCAACTTCTTCGAGGAGCAGACCAACGTTCCTTTGCTGCAACAGTAGTTTAGTTTGTATCCTGCACATAGTTGTACTAGTGTTGTAAAGTTCATATATATGTTGTGTATAATTGATTAACATTGATGTATATAAAGAGCTTGTTAGCGTGTATGTTTTGCGAGTGCGTTGCACTATGCGATTCCTTTTCGTTAGCCTGACTTGTGTTTATCTCAGCCCCTTGCCAACCTGTCAGGTGCGTTGCAACTGGGTTGGTGTTTGTCAAGGGTTTCTATTGGTGTGCCAGCTACTCAGGATATCGCGTTAGTTCGTAGAACAGATGTCTAGGGTGGCACATCCCCGAGTGGATATTTTGCAAAAATAAAAGGAACACAGAGTTTTGGGGCACTTAGCTTTATTCATTCGTAGGATAGTACGGGGTACAATGTGTGGCTAAGTAGCCTTAGCTGAGTAGCCTTATTTGTAAAAAATAAAATACGATTAAGGGTAGAAGCATCGCAGCTGCGCGACATTCTAGGGGTTGGAGTATGCGACTCCTGTCTCGAAATCTTTAAGGCGATAGGCGCCACCTGGGATCACTTCTGTAATCACGTATGGTCCTTCCCAGGGGGACTCGAGCTTGAGATGTCCTTGCTGTTTCAGTCGCAGGACCAGGTCTCCTTCGACGAAGGACCTGGGGCGTAGCCTTCTGTTGTGGTAGTTGTGCAGGTTCTGCTGGTAGATTGTTGATCTTTCCACGGTGATTTCCAGTGCCTCGTCAAGGAGGTCGACGGAGTCTTCGAGTGCAAGAGTTGACTCCTGCTCGCTGTAGGCGACCACTCGCGGTGCTTTGTATCGTACCTCGGCGCGTAGCACCGCTTCAGCACCGTGCAACATGAAGAACGGAGTGTACCCCGTGGCACTGTTTGGGGTTGTGCGCAGGCTCCAGAGTACCGATTGCAGCTCGTCTATCCAGCAGCCTGCGGCTTGTTCGAGTGGCCTGAGGAGTCGCTTTTTGATACCGCCGCAGACGAGCCCGTTGGCCTTTTCGACCTGACCGTTGGTCTGTGGATGTGCTACGGAGGCATAGCTTATGTTGATTCCCAGATTCTCGCAGAATTCTTGGAACTCCTTGGATGTGAAGTTCATCCCATTATCCGTGATGATGATGTGTGGTACTCCGAAGCGATCGATGGACTCGAAGAACTTGATTGCGTTGTATCCTGACTGGTTAGTCACTGGCATGGCCTCTATCCACTTGGTGAATTTGTCGACTACGACCAGGAGGTAGACGTAGCCTCCTCGTGAGGATTTTGGGAGCTTGCCAACCATGTCGAGTCCCCATTGCGCGAAGGGCCAAGCCAATGGAATTGGCCGAAGTTCTGCACCAGGTGTGTGTGGCTTGTCCGCGAATCGCTGGCAAGCGTTGCATTTTTGGACGATGTCCTTGGCGTCGCGCATGGCCGTAAGCCAGTAGAATCCAGCTCGTAGAGCTTTGGCAACGAGGGCTCGACTGCCAGCATGGTGCCCGCAAGTCCCCTCATGGATGTCGAGTAGAACAGCTCTTCCATCGGCATTGGAGACGCATCGATGGAGTACTCCTGTGATGCTGTGTTTGTACAGTTCGCCGTTGATAACATCGAATGCTTTGGATCACTGCGCAATGTGCCGTGCGTTAGTCGGGTCGTCCGGTAGCCTTTTGCTGAGGAGGTACGTGATGTACGGTTGAGTCCAAGATGGCTCGATCATCATGACGCTCATTGGTCCTTTGAGTCCTGTGTTAACCTCTAGGTCGTCGAGTGCCATTGGCTCATTGGGGGGCACAGCCCATGAGTCCGTTGCTGCGCTTGTTTTCTTCTCTGCGGCCTTTGGCTTGATGGAGCGTTCACATATGCACTCGAGAAATACCCCAGGTGGTATGGGGGCACAGGTAGAGCCTATGTTGGCGAGTGTGTCCGCCTCTTCATTGCTTTCGCGGCCTATGTGCTGCAGCTCGCAACCGTTGAAGTCCCCTTCGAGTGTGTCATAGAGGTCGCGGTAGGCGATCATGTTGTTGTTTAGTGCGTCGCACTCATGCATTGTCTGGTTGACGACCAGCTTGGAGTCGCCATATATTATGAGCCTCTTGGCGCTGCAGGCTTTTGCCATCCTCATCCCGTGCAGTAGGGCCTCGTATTCAGCTTCATTGTTGGAGGCGGTGAACTGCATTCGCAGGATATATTTCAGCTTGTCTCCCTGGGGCGATGTCAGTATGACACCTGCGCCAGCCCCATCCTTTCGCTTTGAACCGTCGAAGTGCATTGTCCAGAGGTAGGACATATCTGGTTTTTCAGGGAGCTGGTTCTCCATCTAGTGCATGAGGAAGTCAGGGAGAACTTGCGACTTGATTGCATCACGTTTTTCATATGTAATGTCTCATGGAGACAGTTCGATTCCCCAAAGCACGACTCGTCTGGTGGCGTCGGGATTTTTGAGGATATGCCCAAGCAGGGCGTCGTTGACTACCATGATTGGGTGTTCCTAGAAGTAGTGGCGCAGTCGCGGGGCTGTCATGAAGACGCCGTACGCCAGTTTTTGGTAGTGCGGGTACCGCTGTTTTGTTGGCGTAAGTACCTCGCTGAGGTAGTAGACTGGGCGCTGTACCCCGTGGACCTTGTTTTCCTCGGCTCGTTCTACCACGAGCACCGTGCTGACCACCTGGTTGGTGGCAGAGATGTATAGTAATAGTGGTTCCCTTTCGCGTGGGGTCACCAGTACTAGCGAGGTGGACAGAAGGCGCTTGAGGTCTTCGAATGCTTCCTGTGCCTCGTTGGTCCACTCGAATTTGTCAGCTTTCCGGAGGAGTTGGTAGAAGGGCAGTGCCTTTTTGCCCATTCGGCTGATGAATCGACTGAGCGCCGCAATTTGCCCAGCCAGCTGCTGGACACATCTTATGTTCTTCGGCTTCTCTATGGCCAGTATGGCTTTTATTTTCTTCGGGTTCGCCTCGATCCCTCTCGTGGAGATAAGATACCCGAGTAGTTTCCTAGATGGTACGCCGAAGGCGCATTTGTCCGGATTGAGCTTGATCCGGTAGCGGTCAAGGTTGCCGAAGGTTTCGCGCAAGTCGTCGATTAGTGAAGCTTCCTATTTGGTCTTGATTACGATGTCGTCGACATAGACTTCAATGTTGCGACCAAGTTGGTTTTTGAGGCAAGCCTGCATGCACCGCTGGTAGGTGGCTCCTGCGTTCTTTAGCCCGAAGGGCATTGTGTTGTAGCAGAACACACCGAAAGGCACTGTAAACGCTGTTTTTTCTTGATCTTCCTCCTTCATTCGAATCTGGTTGTAGCCTGAGTAGGCGTCGAGGAAGCAGAGGCGCTCACATCCCACGGTGGAGTCGATGATCTGGTCAATTCGCGGTAGCGGAAAGTGGTCCTTTGGGCAGTGCTTATTCAGAGAGGTGAAGTCCACGCACATCTGCAAGATATCCGTGTCCTTTTTTGGTACTAGCACCGTGTTGGCGAGCCAAGTGCTTTCCTTGATCTCGCGTATCAATTTGGCGTCGAGGAGTCTGTTGATCTCCATTCCGACTGCCTTTGCTCTTGGTTCAGACAGTCGCCGAATTGTTTGTTTGACTGGCCTTGCGTCTGGGTTGACATTGAGTGTGTGCTCAGCGAATTCCCTAGGGACTCCTAGCATGTCCGCTGGACACCAGGCGAAGATTTCCCAGTGCTCACGGAGGAATTCGACGAGCGCGAGTTCCTATGCGGGACTCAAGTTGTTGGCGATGAGGGCCATCTTGGCGGGATCCGATGGGTGGACCTAAACTTTCTTCGTGTGCACCGATGAGTCGAAGGATAGGTCGGGTGAACTTGGCCGGCTCAGGGCAGGCAGACTGTTGTCTATCGACTCCTTTAGTCTCACAAGTTCTTCCTGCATGCCGAAGGACTGGGAAATTCTATTGAACTCCATGTCGCAACTGTCGGACCTCTCGAAGCTCCCGTTGATTGTGATGACGCCATTAGGGCATGTCATTTTCATCTGCAAATAGGCGTAGTGCGGCACTGCCATGAACCTAGCGAATGCGACACGTCCGAGGATGCAGTGGTATTGTGAGGGCCAGTCGACGACTTTGAAGTCGATGCGCTCGTGCCGAAAGTTTTTCGGTGTGCCGAAGATGACGTCGAGGTTGATTTTGCCAAGGGGATATACGCCCTTGCCTGGGACGATGCCGTGGAATGTTGTGTCTGAGGCCTCTAAGAAGGTCAGAGGGATCCTCATTGCTCGCAAGGTACTCGCGAACATAAGGTTGATGCCGCTTCCGCTGTCCATGAAGACGTGGCTCATGTCAAAGCCTCTAATTTTTGCCTCGAGTACGAGGGGACATTGGCCTGGACGAGGTACTTGGCGCGGATGGTCACGCTTATTGAAGGTGATGCAGGAATCGCTTCCACTGAGGTACTCAGTGGTAGATGGTGGCAAGTTTATCGCCAGATTGACTTGGCGAGTGATGGCCTTTTGCACCCGGTTGGAGGGGCGACCATTTTGGATCATCATGGTGCCCATGGCCCGCGGCTAGGGCTTTCCTCCGTGATGCTGGTCGGGCGCAGCTGTGTTTGGCGGTGGTCCGGGTGGTGGTGGAGGAGCTCCATGTGCCACAGCGCCTGGGGCGGCTCCGTAGCCCCTGTTGACTGCGTCGCGATTCATTCGAGCCAGGCCCTCATGGAGTTTGAGGAACTCGCGGCAGTCTTTGAGGAGGTGGCTGGATTTCTTTTTGCCATCATGCTTGTCGATGTAGAAGTGCACAGTGCATGGCCCCGACAGCTTGTCTTCAATGGATGCGGCGGGCGCCTCATCGCGAGTGCGGTGCTGCCATATTTGCGTGGTTTTCCCGGAGTCGCGGTATCCACCGCTGCGGTAGCCGCTGTTGCGGTTGTCGTCGAGCCTGTCAGCGTAGCCGGCTGCAACCATATTGACGTCATCGCGGTCATCATAGATGCGCATTCGACGTTTGCTTCGGCGGTCGCGTCTGCGCTCGAGTTTTGCTTCCTCATCGGAGTGAACGCGATTCTTCACCGAATCTTCTCCATCAGCCCACCGATTCGCAATTTCCATCAGGTGGTCGATGGTTTTGGGCTTCGAGCGGCCCAGATCCTCCCTGATCTCTATGCGGCGAACGCCGCTGTTGAACGCGTCGATTGCGCGGTCTTCCGAGATATTTTCCGCGGAGTTCTTGATGATGGACCACCTCTGGATGTACGAGCGTAGTGATTCGCCCGACCTTTGCTGGCAGCACCTCAGCTCTTCGAATGACGTGGGCCTTTTGTAGGTGCCCTTGAAGTTGCGCACAAAGCTGTAAACCAGCTCTTCCCAACTGCGAATGGATCCGCGTGGGAGGTTGTTGAGCCATGCCCGGGCGGCGCCCTGTAGCTGTAGCTGCAGGCATTGCATGGCCATGCTTCGACTCTCGCCATGGAGTCTGACGGAGGAGATATGGTCCTCTAACCAGATTTTCGGGTCCTGCGGACCGTCAAACTTTGGGTTCTCTGATGAGAGCTTAAACCCTTTGGGCATTCGCTTTTGCCTGATGGCCCTGCTGAAGCATCTAGCGCCACAGAGCTCCACATCTTCGTCTTCTGAGTTAGTCGATTGGGCACGTCACGCCCTTGATTTGTCGATTTTGCGTTGCGTGATGTCATCACGCGCGTTGTAGTCATGGCCGTGTCGCCGTGAGTAGCGGCGTCGAGATAGGTCATGATTGTCATCGCTGGATGAGGGCAAGGAATAGCATTTTGCCAGAGCCTTGCCTTTCTTCGGCTCTGGTATGGGCTCTTTGTTGAGAGCAGCTTCGATTAACCCCAAACCTGCGATCGTAGATCGGTGGATGGCAGCTCGAGGGTCTCTAGCTGGCGGCTGGTTGTTGAGGAGGTACATGGTGGCCGCCATTACCGCGGCTTGCGGCGTTTTTGGAAGCACGTTTCCACGTGTATCCACCAGCATGGAGCCAAAGTCGAGGACCTTCGCGGCTTCTACACGCTCTTGCTCGGTGAGGTGGGCTAGTCGAGATTGCCTCTTGTTAGTGACGTACTCGTTGCACTTGGAGGAGGATCCTCCGTGGGAGGAGAGCCCAGCCCGTCGGAGGCTCGATTCGTCTGCCGCCTTTTTACTCACCTCGAGTTGTGCGATTGTTTGCAGTTGGCGTTTGTATTCCTCTTTCAGGAGCCAATAGTAGCCCATCAGTAGTTCTTGTGGGAAGCCAAAAGGCAGAGGGTCGCCTCGTAGGGCTTCTCGGCAGTGGGCCCACTCGAGATCATTGAGCCTTATCACGACGCGTTCGCCGTTTTGCTTGTTCACCATGGTGGGAGGTTCGGCTGCCCCTCCGTTGTTGATGGGGGCGCCATTGGTAGGGACGCCGTTGGGTGGTCCGCCATTGGGTGGTCCGCCATTGGATATGTCGCTGTTTGGCGGGTTGGCTCCATGGCCACCGTTTCCCGTGTTGTCGCGATTGGCGGAGGAGTCGCTCGCGTTGATGACGACACACATGAAGTGGTTGGGGAAAATGCCGCTCCCACAACTTTCAGATCCGGAACCGTAGGCTCCATCTTCAGTTGCTAGATCGCTCAGATCGGATTCGTGACTGCTGTCACTGACCGTATTCTCAACTATTGTCGAGGCATTGAGCTCACTGAGGGTGCCGATCGGCGGAGGGAACCACGATGCTGGAGCAATTGATGGTGTCATCGGCTGGTCAGGCATGCGAAGCGTGCCCATCTGACCAACTTGGAAGCGGAAGCTCCCGATCGCCAAGCTGACCCCATCGCCCACGGACTCAAAAGTCGGGCAAGTGGCCAGCGTGTGGACGGTGAAGTCGAACGTGCCAAAGAGCTGGCGAATCTCCGCTGTTGTGGAGTTGTAGATCACAGTTGATGGGTCCGAAGAAGCCGCAACATCAACACTCCCAATTCCCATAGACTGCGCCAATTGACGAGGGTTTAACTCATCAATGCCCATTGTTATGGACTTGGGTTTTGGAGAAGAAGGGAGCACTGGAAGCATCAATCGTATAGCAAACAAGCACACAGGGGACTCGAAGATTTACCCAGGTTCATGCCTCGTAGAGGTCCCTACTCTTGCTTGTCTGCCCGTGGAATTAACAGAGAAATCAAAGATTACAATGGTGCGTAGATGCAATCTAGCGAGGGTTGTGGAAACTAGGGTTGTGTGTGTCCTCGTTGCCGCCCCCTCCTAGCCTTTATATAGATAGGCTAGGTCTCGGGTAGCAGGTCGAGTCGATTACAGTTAGGGTTTTTCCCTTTGAACTTTCTATCTTTAGCTTCTTCTTGTTCTTCAAGCAATCAAGAGTCCGTGGCTACTCGAGTTCTCTATTTGGGCCTTGGCGACACCGTGGGCTTCTGCTGTATTCAGGCCGTATATACCAAGCTCGAGTACCTGTAGGGTATACCCATGTTACTTAGTTTGTTGAATAAATTGGTTGGACCCCCTCTTTCATACATTGGTTTTCAAATAGTTTGGTTTGGATTGGAAAAGAGTAGGAAAAGTTCATGCTTAAGTGGTAAAGAGAGCTTGTTTTTGATTGTGGCCTATGCTTTGTCATGCCATGCTCGATATTGTTTTGGCTTTATGCTTAGTATTCTTTGATGTAGCATGACTTGTTATAAACAATTGAGATTGCTTAATGTGCCTTTGAAGAATCATGCGTTGTTTTAGCATATTAAAGCATAGTATTGTGGTATTCTCCTGTGATGCTTTATTTGGGTTGACTTGGCACATGCTTACACCATGTTATGACTATCCCAAGTCACCATAGCCTTTATGATCCTTTAGTTTTCAACTTGTAGTATCA
This sequence comes from Avena eriantha, assembly GCA_910589775.1. NCBI lineage: Eukaryota > Viridiplantae > Streptophyta > Magnoliopsida > Poales > Poaceae > Avena > Avena eriantha. Next base: position 82,250,503 of record OU342745.1, read on the forward strand.
CTTTATGCTTTGATCAATGATGTTTTCTCGCTCTGCATGATTATGGCCATTATTGCTCTCTTAGTTTGTCGCTCCCTGTCTTTTGCTAGCCTCTGTAACCAAGTATGAGTTCTACTCATGCATCCAACTCCTAAAACCAAGTTATTCCAAAAGAGTCCACCATACCTACCTACTAGCATATGCTATTCCAAGTATATTCATGTTTTTATCTACCTTCCGAATTAAACTTGTTATGAGAAAACTAGTGATTAAAGCTCTCACGAACTTGATGGCACACTTTACTTTTCTTGCCCTTAATAAACTTGAACCATTGTGTCGTCTATGTTGTATATGCTTGCACTTATTTGTTGGGGATTAGCATAACCATGCTGTCATGGGGAACGCTTTCAACATTGCACTTGTACTTTGTACCTAGTTGATATCATGCTCTTTTGTCTATGGATGTCGTCGGTGTGAAATGAAAGGGGAGCTTGTAAGTCCATGGAGTTATGTATATGTGTTACAGAAATGCCTGGGTCGCTGGTCTAATCCATGTTGTCATGGTGAAAACCTGCAGCGTAACCATAATGAGCTGTCTATCAAGCATTCTTCTTATAAAAAAAGAGTCAGATATTGAGAAAAAGAGAAAAAGAATATGAGAGGGAGAGGGGCTGGGGCCCGGGCACACCAACTGGTCGCGCGGCCAGGCCTGGCCCGCGCTAGTGGGTGGTCTAGCCGCCCTAGGCACCCCCTCGGCCTCTCCTTGCGCCTATATATTGCCTTTGATACGGAAACCCTAAGTACCTGATCAAAAATCCACGAAAGAGTCTGTAGCCGCCGTCATCTCCATCCCTAGATCGGGAGGGATCTAAAGCTCTTCCCAGCACATTGCAGGAGAGGGGAATTCACCCTGGAGGCCTTCTTCATCATCATGCAAGCCTCTGGTGTGATGCGTGAGTAGTTCATCTCTGGACTACGGGTCCATGTAGTAGCTAGATGGCTGGTTCTCCTCCTTTGTCCTATCATGTTTAGATCTTGTGAGCTCCGTTCATGATCAAGATCATCTATTTGTAATTCTGCATGTTGTGTTTGCGGGGATCCGATGGATATTGAGATGTTATTTCAGATTGATTATTGATTCTATCATGTCTTTGTTATTTGTGATCTTGCATGCTTTCCGTTGTTAGTAGCTATCTTGGCCAACTAGATGCTAGCAACTCCAAGAGTTAGTATTTATGCTCGATAGTGGGTTCATGCCTCTGGTAATCTGGGGAAGTGACAGAAATCTCTAAGGTACTAGATGTGATGTTGCTACTAGGGAGAAAACAACAATCCTTTGTTCATAGAACAATCGTATTGTTTACTTTACACGCAATTCGTAATGCAATTATCCGTTGCTTGCAACTTAATACTGGAGGGGGTTCGGATGATAACCTGAAGGTGGATTATTAGTCATATATGCAGTTGGATGGCGGTCTATGTATAATGTTGTAATGCCCAATCGAATCTCAAAGGAGTCAAGATGAGTAGTATATGCTTGTATGCTTTCTCGATGTTTGTCAATTGCCCCGCTATAATTTGTTCACCCAACATGTCATCTATCTTAAGGAGAGCCACCTCTAGTGGGGTCCATAGTTCACTAGTGGTGATTCTCCTGAAGATAGTTGACATGTTGGGTGAACAAATTACAGCAGGGCAATTGACAAACATCGAGAAAGCATACATGCATATACTGATCATCTTGACTCCTATAAGATTTGATTGGGCATTACAACATTATACATACACCGTAATCCAACTACATCTATGACTAATAATCCACCTTCAGGTTATCATCTGAATCCCCTCCAGTATTAAGTTGCAAGCAATAGATAATTGCATTAAGAAAAGTGTGTAAAGTAAACAATACGATTGTTCTATGAACAAAGGATTGTTGCTTTCTCCCTAGTAGCAACAACACATCTAGTACCTTAGAGATTTCTGTCACTTCCCCAGATTCCTAGAGGCATGAACCCACTATCGAGCATAAATACTCCCTCTTGGAGTTGCTAGCATCTACTCGGCCAAGATAGCTACTAACAACGGAAAGCATGCAAGATCACAAATAACAAAGACATGATAGAATCAATAATCAATCTGAAATAGCATCTCAATATCCATCGGATCCCCGCAAACACAACATGTATGATTACAAATAGATGATCTTGATCATGAACAGAGCTCACAAGATCTAAACATGGTAGCACAAAGGAGAAGAACCAACCATCTAGCTACTACATGGACCTGTAGTCCAGGGATGAACTACTCACGCATCACACTGGAGGCAAGCATGGTGATGAAGAAGGCCTCCAGGGTGAATTCTCCCCTCCGGCAGGGTGCCGGGAAGAGCTTCAGATCCCTCCCGATCTAGGGATGGAGATGGCAGCGACTATAGACTCTTTCGTGGAATTTTTATCGGGTACTTAGGGTTTCTGTATTGCAGGCTTCTTATAGGCGAAAGGGAGGCTGAGGGGGCGCCCGAGGCGGCTGCACCACCCCCAGGCGCGGGCCAAGCCTGGCCGCGCGCCCAGGTGGTGTGTCCGGCCCCTGGCCCCTCCCTGTCTCGTCTTTTGGCTCCGTGCTCCCCTTGGTGAAATATTGACTTTGGCTTTTGTCCCATCCAATTCCGAGAATATTCCTTTTCTGGCTTTTCTGGAACCAAAAAAAAGAAAACAGGCAACTGGCACTGTGGCATCTTGTTAATAGGTTAGTACCAGAAATTGTATAAAAATACTCCAAAGTGTGGACAAAACATAAGAAAGTAGATATAAAACAAGCATGGAACATCAAAAATTATAGATACATTTGCAACGTATCAACGTGTCACGATCCAAAACTGTATAGGTGCTCGACGCACAATCGTAAATAAAGCAGTAAAGCATGGCATAGCTACAAGATATTAATAAAGCCCCAAACTAGTTTGTGCCCCCAAGAAATAATAAATGAATCAAGCTCTGGCTAAGGGGATTCATGGTCCCACATGTGGATAGTGCGATAGTCAAGGAACAGGTATCGAGTACTCGGGGCCTACGGGACATAAGTGAGCGGTTAAAAACCAAATATTATCTATTGCCCATCGGTGCCTCTTCATTAGTTATATCTATTCCCAACATTTTAATTATCCATTGAAATTAAAGTCATGATCATCTCCACCATTAAGCATGTGCCAACCTTCCCACAACGATGGAACAACAACGACGCAAAGCAGCACCTGAGCAAGCAACTACGACTCTCTAGGCCGACTATCTATCAAACAATAGGCAATAGGATGTGTCCAAGGCAATATAGAGGCTGCAAGGAATATAAATGGTGCACGAAAACTAAAGCATCGCAACACGGATAGCAATAGATCAACAGGAGGAAGTAAAGACTATAAACGCAAAATAGATAGAAAGGGGGAGAATGCTCGCCTGGGAAACACTGTTGAAGGTTCATTATCCGAAGAACTTGTCGATACTCGCATCCACTCAACGGCCTAATCCGTGAAGAACCAAAGTACTAAAAGAAACACCGGATGCACTATTTAATACTATGGCAGAAGATCGAGCATGTTGCATGTATAATATATGACATGGCAAATGTGCAATGCAATTAGGCAATATTAAGCGGAATCGAGGTCCCGTCAATTAATTAGAAGGTTCAAGTTATTTAGATACCCCGCAATTTAAATATTAGATTAACAAGGAAAATCATGGCACCGGTTTGCTACAGAAATTTAAATGAAGCCAATATAAGACTAGAAAAGCCCACATATAGTCTCCATATTAATTATTAGGTGAGTCAACAAAATACCCCCCAAGCAAATGAATATGTATGCGAGCATGAACAATTAATATGCAACAAGTATATGGATGGCAATTTATAAAATAGGGGCTCGGATCGTGGTCGTACATCTCGGATCGAAGATCTTGGGGGCTTGGAGGGGTTCGGGATAGGTCTTCAGAATTGGGGTCTTCGGGGTCTCGGCCATCGGATCCAAGGGCTTCGAGTCTAGGAAGGAGCACCTGCGCGGCATTGCCTTCGGGTTCCGAGGATGAGATCTTGGCGTCCATGAAGGAGATCTTGTCGTCTAGGAAGTAGATGTTCATCGTCGTGCATCGACACCATCTTCATTTGGTGTTCCGTCGGTCTCAACACATGTCAGTCTTGGCAAATTCGGTGCCATCTGCCAACGAGCAAGGGACAAACGCAGAACAACGAGGGTCATTGTGATACACATGTACACACAACAACAAGGAAGCTTCACGAATGTGTATTGCCATCGATAACAGTTGGAGGCCAAAACGGCAATTACCAGAATGGAGGTGGCCCTAGGCGTGCGCATGCATAAGGTCGCGGTTCAGGATGGTGGCGGCGTCCGTGGGGAGGAAGAGAGAAGGTCGTGGGGGGCCTGAGCGATTGTTGGCTAAAGTGGCAGAGGGAGACACGGTGGAGATTCACGCGTGCGGAAGGCAAGGCACGGGGACGATGCCGGGACGAAGACGGGGCACCCCGCGGCTCGGGAGGCACATCGAGAGGTGGCCGGCACGAGGCCTGGGCGGGCAAGCGTGGGCAGAGGATGGCCTTGGCCGGCACGAGCTCGCAGAGGCACGCGGAAGGGCCAGGGCGATGATAGGATGAAGGGGCGCGGAGACAACTGCACTGGGGGCGTGGTGGTCCTGGTACGGGCGCGAGGCATGGTGGGCGAACAGAGGCGGCACCACGGTGAGCTCGGGTCACGGTCAGAGGAGCTTGGGTGGACGCCACCTACGGCCAGGAGGAGCACGGACATAGAAGGGGCCTCACGACAGCGACAACACTCGAGAGCAGAGGACAACGATGCTCTGTGGTTTCCTGGACGAGGGCGGTGCAAGCGGTCGAAGTAGGGGCGATGCAGAGGATGCGGCCCCGGGAGAGGGTGGCGGTGGTGACCTGAGAGAACGGCGGAGCACGTGGGCTCGAGCTACGACGAAGGAGGCGCTGGAGCGGGGCAAGGAGGACACACAGAGCGGACTGGTGAGCAACGACGGTGGAGGGGCCCGGAAGCGAAGGGGAGGCTGGCTCGCGAGCGTGATGAAGCAGAGGAGGGGATCGCGGTAGGTAGGAGACAGAGACAAGGGGCGACTCACGACGAGAGGGACGACAGGGTGGGATCGAGTACTGTGGCTGTGTCGGGTGAGTGGCGAGGTGCGGGACACGTCGGGGTGGGTCCATGCGGCGGGGTGGTTGCGTGCGAGCAACGCTGGGGTGCTGGGCGCGCGCGATGGGTTGGGTTAGGTGGGGCGTGCGCATGTGAGACAGGCGGTGGCGGGGTGGTTGACTGGTTAGGTTAGGGTTTAGATGGTCCGGGTCGTAGGTGGTTTGGCCGGTTGGGCCTCTGGCCTGATCGGCTGGACTGCCTCACCGGACAAAATATTTTATTTATTTTAGTTTTTATAAAACCTTGTTCAAATAGTTTTAGACAAACAAAATATCTGGTAAGACTAGGATTTTAATTTGAAATAAAGACGGGGGTATTTAGAAAACAAAGATAGGCTTTTACAAAATAGTTTTAGGCAAACATATGCATGCAGACATGAAGATGCTAAAATGCAATGTGGCATGATGACATGAGCATGCTATCATGATGATGCCCAGAGATAAAACACGACGATTTTCTAGTAGTGGTTTTACCGGGGTGCTACAGAGACCAACACATGGTCCAAGCGATGCCAAGAAACTCAATTTACACATTAGTCCATAGAGATTGTCATTAATTACCAAATACACACATGGGGACATACATGCCCTTTCATCAGGGCTAAGATAATTCGCCCCTCCGAAAACTAGCGGAAACAGCGAAACTGGAATGAACATAACTTTTGCATCTAGACTCCAGTTTTGATGATCTTGGGATCATTTCGAAGTTAGTAACGAGATCTACAAGATCATGCAGGGAACAATCATAGTCCAGTAAGGAAGGATAGAACCAATTGATGAAATGTTTAGCCTACATGTAAAGGACAAACCGGTAAACCTCCAATATCAAAAACACAATAGGGAATGCACGTGGAATCTGTTTTCGATGAACTTGAGCTTGCCATGGAGATTAACACATAAATCCTCTCATGGATAAGAACCAATAAATATGATGCCATGTATGCAAAGGTTTGAGCTCTCTCCGAAAGATATGATCAAGTTACTCACTCGAGAGCCCCTCTTGTTAGTACGGTTATTTATCCTATAAACCGATCTTCCCAAATAACACCATGATACCGGTAAGACGGAAACCCTATCAAGAACATACTTTTTCCTTACGCATATTCCACTTGATCTTGATGGTGATGATCTTTTTCATCTCAGGATGGAACACCTTTCTTGATTGTGCTAGCTTGGTGGACTTGCAAATTGCTCCCCATACTCCACTATGGGAGAACCTCTATTTTAGGAATATCTTCACATGTCCATGATCACCATAAGGATGGAAAACTTCAAGCATATTGAAAGAGCATGTGGGCCCCCATGTGTGGTTTTGGTAATTAATGACAATCTTTATGGACTAATGTGTGTATTAAGTTGTACTTGTAGGATTTGTCCATTGGCATCGCTTGGAGTATGTGTTGGCTCCAAGGTCGATGAAATGAAGAAGAAGATGCGTTGTGGAATCTCAATATGCGCCATCCCTAGAAGATCTCATGTTTGGTGCTTGCCATCCTCGGTGTTTATGGATCGATGAAGACAAGGCCAATGGATGCTCAAGGCAAAGGTATTCTTGATAGGTTTTTCCCTTTTGCCGGTATCGTGTTGACCGAGTTTAGGATAGATAGTCGTACTATTAAGAGAGGCTCTCGAGTGGGTATCTCGATCATATCGTTCGGAGAGAGCTCAAACCTTTGCATACTTGCATCATCGTATTTGGTTGTTTATTTGTCTTATCCATGTGAGGATATAGAGCGTGTGGTAATCTTCATAACAAGCTCTTGTTCATCAAAATCGGATCCCCCTTTTATATCTTGTTGCGATTTTGATCTTGACGGTTTTCTGGATTCTCACCGAGTGAAGTATCTCACATTATACTACTTGATACATTCTCACTTGGTGATATCCAATATTTCTCCTAGCTCTCGTTGGGTAGCTCTCGTCGTCCTCTTTCCAACACAATTGGATTCGGATCAATCGGAGTCACCTAGCAATAGTTATCGCTGTTGCAATATTTGCCTTTTGATTTAAAAAGAAAAAAGGGATTCTGTTTTTTTCAGGCTGTCCGGTACTACCAGGCCTAGTACCGGACAGATATGATCCAGCCCGGTCCCTCTCTGCCTCGTCCGGTGGCCTTAGCCAGCACTACCGGCCGACCCAATCACGCTCCCAGCGAGCCCCAGCTCCTTGCCCCGCAGCCGCCCACCTCGCTCCCGCTTAGCGCCCCCTCTCCATCGCGCGCGCCCCGATCCCCTCCCGCGCGCGCACCCCGGTTCCTGCTCGCTGCCGCCTCGATCGCTCGTTGGGTCGGCCCAGCCTGCTTCGCGCCGCTCGCTGCCGCTGCTTGGGCCGCTCCCCGCGCGTGGCCCGCTCTGCGCTGCCGCTCGCTCGCGCTCGCTACTCTCGCTCACTGGCTGGCTCGTGCGCCTCCCACCGATCCCCTGCCGCGCGTCGCTCAGCTGCCCGCCCGCGTTGACCTGGCCGCCTTGCTCGCTTGCTATTCGTTGTCATGCTGCTGCTGTTCGCTCGCCTGGGTGGGATCCGGTAGTACCGGCCCATTCCGGTACTATCGGCCCAGGCCGGATCTGGCCCCAACGGGAAGAATTCCTTGACCTCATATATTGCCTTTTCTCCCCTTTTATTTGCTAGCTCTTCCCTACTATTTCTTCAAGCCTTTTTTCCTCATTTGCTCATCTCTTGTGTGCTTGATTTCTACTCTTCCCTCCAATGATTCTTGCTCATATTTGAGAGGAGTGTAGAGGAGATCTAGATCCACATCTTGACCAAACCAAATCCACTCTTTGTGAGTGAATCTTTGGGATCTAGATCTTTGGGTTTTTTTATGATCCCCTTTTATGTTCTTCCTCTCTTATTCCCCCAAGTGCTTTAGTAGCCTTGTTGGAATTTGAGAGTGAAGTTGTGGAGCATCTTTGTGGTGTTCTTGCCTTTTGCATTTGGTGCATCGGTGTGTGTTCTCTCCGGAGGATTTGTTCGGTGATATTCATCGTTGATTGTCCCTCTTGGGTTCTTGGAACCCTAGACGGTTGTGTGGCCTTTGTGGCGTGTTCTTGGGGTCTTCAATTAAGTTGTGAAGCTCCCCCAAGATTGAGGCCTTGGTGGCGATTATTGGGAGTCTCCAATTAAGTTGTGGAGATAGCTCCAATCTTGTACGGGTTCGGTGACCACCCTTAAGTGTCCCATAGTGGCACGGGTGCTTGCCCACGTGGTGGGTGCTCGGGGAATAGGGTGAGGCCTTGGTGGCGTTGGTGGTCTTAGTACCGCCCACCCCTCAAACGAGACGTACTCCCTTGTTGGGAGGAACTCGGTAAAACATCGTCGTCCCCGCGTGCCTCAGTTATCTCTATACCTGAGCTCTTTACTTATGCAATTTACATTGTGATAGCCATCGTGCTTGAAGTAATTATCTTGCTATCATATTTTTGTTTGTATTGCCTAGCATAAGTTGTTGGTGCACATAGGTGAACCTTAGTATATCTAGGCTTTGTGCTTAACAAAAGAAAACACTAGTTTTATTCCGCCATTGTTAAGCCCATCTCGTAGAAGTTTTTAACCACCTATTCACATATGATCTCTTTGAGATGGCTCATCTTTAACTTGTACTTCATTTCTTATTTCTTTATTATGTTGGTGTCTTGAAGGTACACTTGAGATATCACTCCATCTTATTCTTCAAGACACACTTGCCATAGGCTCAACTCTCTCATGAATAATATTTGGATCACTCCTTCAACATCTTGGTCATCACTTGATCTTCTTAATTTTCTTCTTCTTTCAACCTTGACACCACCATATGGCTCAAGCATTGCTTATGAAGAAATCCTTAAGTATAACTCAATGCAAACATTAAGCCATAGTGATTATCATTAATTACTAAAACCATACATGGGGAACACATGCACTTTCACTCGTGTGCACCTGAAAACAATTTCTCAGTCGGTCACCCATCCTCAGATTGCTCTAGGTCAAGCACACTTAACCTGGAGTTACTTTGAAGATGAGTTCCAGAAAATAAGTTGCAACTTGTCGGTATGAGTATCCTATCAATCCTATTAAGACATGCGCAGGATCTCATAGACAAGGCGTCATCTACCAGACCTTGTCTCTCACACTTTGTTAATGGCGTTGCCGCTGGTCAGCCTTTCAGGTGACGACAAACGAGCAGCCACCACGTCCCATCGAGGGCACGCGACGCTGTTATTGTATGCCTCTCTACCCCTTTCCCGCTAAGCGTTTCTATCATCTCCTCCCACCTCGCTATATCTTGCCCCACGCCCCGCCTCGATGTTCGCCATTCTCGTAGCTCGCCTCCAATCACTCGCCAAAAAAATTCCCCGGCCACCTCGCATCACCATGGCCCAAGTCTTCCTTCTCCTTCCCCTGTCCCCGTCAATGACAAGTATGAGAAGCCGTGCAGGCACTCTAGTGGCAGTAGCGTCGTCATCCTTGAGCAGCGCGCTGCATGTACCACTGCCTCTGAGGGGCCGCCTCCGCCTCGTCGAGATGAAGAAGGAGACCAGCGCGTCCTAGGTGAAGGAGAGCCCAAAGGCGCTTGTGTGGGCCCCACCGCCAAATTACATCCGCTTGCAGTGCAGCTCCAGGCCGACGGCGACCTGGAGGAGTTCCCGTCCAATGACGGGACTGCGATGAAGACTGCAGTGACTACACCAACTTCTATCGTCGTGTAGGCATAAAGATTTTGGATAGTTTAGTTTTTTACCCTACCTTGTTCAAGTTTGTAAAATTTGCCAAGTTTGTATGAATTCCGTTGTTCTATGTCCATGTTTGTGCCATTTTATCTTATTCAAAAAAGGAGGGCGCGACTGGGAACGACCCCCTCCTAATTCCTATTACTTTAGCGAGATTAATCGTGAGTGCATATTTGCAATACAGGCGTGGGGATCGGTTGGATCTTTGATTGAGTAATTTTTTTACTGACCTCCTCTCTTGTTCTGAGGAGGTCAAATTCGAGTTGCAATTTAATTTAATTTTGATAAATTATTTTACTCTGCTTTGATATAAGATAGATGGAATCACACTCTCTAGGATTTCTTTGATCCCAATTGAAAGAAGAGGAATTGGAAGAAGAAAAGTTACAATACGAACCTTTGAATACTAGTTGTATGTCCAAACGTCCTAAGGATTTTTTTTTTCAAGACATAACGACCAAAGGTCCAAATAGATGAATATCCATGTTTTTTTTAGATGGAGGAATATCCATGTTTTTTTTAGATGGAAGGAATATCCATGTTTTTTTTAGATGGAAGGAAATATCCATGTTGAGAAGGTCACATGTGGAAAACGTGAAAGAACATCTCGAGCCCAGACCCCAGACCCCAGACCCAGAGGGCTTGGACCAAATACTACCGAGTACCGACCATCAGTTCAGCGCAACGGCCGTTTTCAGTCTGTGACGGCCGTCGTCTCGCTAGTCCACTACCGCCGGCGAGACGCCGATCCATCGCCCATCCTCCATCTATAGTATCTGCACCCAGAACATAACAATTCTGACTGGACTCCTCAACATCTCGTGCCGATCCGCGGCCGTGCGCCGCCACCCAAGGCCTGGAGGTACGCCGGAGCTCTACCTCCTCCCCCCCATAACATTTCAGGATGGAAGTGTTGGCTCTTCCTACCAAAACTGGATCCTCCAATTCAAACGAGTCTCCTCCAATTCGAACGCAACAAATACTCTTGATCCATCCCCGTCCGCCCCCTCCCCCCCTGACCCGCCGCCGCCCCGTCACTGTCCTCCAAACCCTAGGTCGCCTGAACCGTGCCACCCACCGCCGTCCGCCTGGCGATTCGCTGGCGTTCGCCTTCCGAAGCGGAGGAGGCGCAGGAGAACCCGTTTAGGTCAGGCCTCACCGGCTCCGGCTGGCACGACTGTGCTCGCAACTGGCCAACTGCTACTAATATCAGTTCATTTTCCATTTCATTTTTTTGGGGGGATTGCGCACGATTGAGTCCTTCTCTTCTTATAGAGAAGGGCAATCTTCACCTTTACTCCAATAATACACAATGATTGATTGGCTTATGGGGACCATTACTCCATTAGTTGATCTGATGATGGCCAAATCTCGTTTATTTACTCCATTTTATTTGGGAGGAATGGGGCTGGGGCCTGATGGTGTGGTTTATGGACCCTCACCATGAGATGGCAACTTGCTCTTGTGGCCCTTAGAATTGGATGGCATATATTAACCGGGTCGGACTGTCGTTCCACACGTGGCAGCGATCTCCGCACGCAAGTTATCGACCTTTCTTTTCGCTATCTATAAGGTTTTATTTGGTCTGTGCATAGCCAACATTTTGTATTTTAATTGTTTGGTATGTCTTTACTGTTTTATTTAATGTTGTCAAGTGATGTTTTATATTTTTCCGGGTATCTTAACGGTGTCATGAACTCTTTCTAGGTGTTATTGAGTCTATGACATGCTATGGTTTCTATTATTGAGTTTATAGTGAGCTTGCTATACAATGAGTGCTATGGTTTCTATTATTACTTAGGGGGGCCATTAGCGGGCTTAATGATGGCCACTTGTAGATTATTTTATTTGGGAGGACCGGAGGAGTGGAGCTGGGACCTGATAGTGTGGTTTATGGATCAGCACTATCACATGGCAACTTGGTCTTCTGGCCCTTAGAATTGGACGGCGTAGATTACCCAGATTAAACGGTAGACCGGCAGGCGGCAATCTCCGCACAAGTGACTGGCCTTTCTTTTTGTTACTTATAAGGTTTTATTCAGGCTGTGCATCGCCGGCATTTTGTATTTGGATTCTTTGGCATGTCTTTACTGTTTTATTTAATGCTGTCAAGTGATGTGTTATCATCTTTTGGGTGCTGATAGTATCTTCACGGTATGATGGATGTTTCTAGGTGTTATTGAGTGCGGAGTGCTATGGTTACTATTATTGAATTCTTTGGTGAGCTTTCGTACAAGAATTCAGTACAAAACTTGGGGTGTCCTTCAATACTTCCACACTATCATAGTGCTAGCTGTACCACTCTGATATGCTTTTTAATTATTGGGAGAGAATATAAATGCCACTCCAAATAGTTTTCCAGAAATAGGTGGGCATATAATTCTTTCAAGTGCATGGTACTGCTTATGGTGATTTCTTCTGTAAATCTTTTGGATATCGGAAGTGCGCCCATTTGTTCTATTTGAGGCAAAAGAGGATTTTAATACAGTAAACAAAAATCGATCGGATCCTTGTCACACCCGGAGATCGAACCTGGATGCTCAGCATGCGCTCTCTACCCCCACCGCCGCTACCAATGCGGATACCTTAATATATTGCAATTTATAATAAAAACAATATTTGAGATATTTCCTTGGTACTTCGGTTCTATGTGTATTTGTAATATCACTTGCCTGCAAACTCTCATATTCTATAGATGCTCGATATGTCCCACAAACAAACTTCCTTTTATTTTAACATACTATGCTCTTCCTTATTTTCTTCAGAAGGATCTGATCGTGGTTTCTCTCCTTTTTTTTTTCTTGGGATACACTCTTGCATAGGTTGATATAAATAGCAGGAGGGCATCACATGGTACCAGAAAGTGCCAAAAAAGTACAGATTGCAGCAGAAGCAATGGGATGTAATGGTCGAAAATATAAGGCTGCGCCGGAGCAAGAACAAACTACGGTGTCCGGTAAAAAGAAGTGCTTTGCTTGTAAAGAGACATCACACACTTTGGATCAATGCAGGATAAAAGACAAACTGGTTACCGTGGCCCAGATATTTGGACATTCTACAAGCTTTCCGCTTTACATGATTCAACCTTCTGATGAAGTCGTCGAAAATGAGAAATTCTACCATCACTCCTTGCTGATCACATCCAATGCTAGTAACTTGGACCCGACAAGAGTGAAAACTGAACTAAACAAGTTTTGGAAGCTGACTGATGACTGGGAGATAAGGAGAGAAAATAGACAGAATTTCATAGCATCTTTCAACTCAGAGGATGACCTAATAAGCTGTTTAAAGCCTCCCAATGTAGAAACATATCTGGATGAAAAAGAGGTGAAATTCACATTAGCAAGGTGGGATGAAGGTGCTGGGGAAAAGTTTGACTTGATTCGGGAGTGGGTTTTGGTCTATGGGGTCCCAGGTACATACAGAAACTGGAAGGAGCTATATCAAGTTGCATCTGCAGTTGGAGTGTTGCTTGAGGTGGATGAGGAAAGTTTGGAAAGTGGAGATAAGGAGCCTATTAGGCTGAGGATAGCGTTAGGAAGTCTAGTTGGAGCTCCGTTCTCTTACCACTTTGTGTTTGGATGGTCTTCTAGACTAGTCAAGTTCATGATCGAAGACAACGTAGAAAAGATAGAAGGGCAAAGGAAAGAATTAGATGAACGGAATTTCATTGTCATGAAGGAATATGAAAACATAAGCGAACACGGTATCGAGGTACCTCCAGAAACATTGAGTAAAGGAATGAATTCAGAGAGCACCTGGGTAGCTTTGGCAGACAATTATTCGATGGATATCAGAGGTTGCTCAGACGAAGAACAAAGAGAAGAACTGAAGACCACAGAAACAGCTGCATTGCTGGAAGTGGCAAAGTTCATTGCAGAGTTGAGATCTGATGGAGAGATCAAAGAAAATAATGCAAGTGCTATGGTGGCCACCACAATAAACTTCGAGAAAGCAGCAGAAGGGGGGCGATCCACAAGTGAAAGTTCAACAGAAGGTGACCATATGTTGGGTTTGGAAGGTTGTTCTGACAACAAACATAAAAAGGAACTGAAGAACTGGAAAACAGCTACATTGCTGGAAGTGCCGAAGTTCACTGAAGAGTTCAGAACTGATGGAGAGAACAAAGGAAACAATGGAAGTGCTATAACGGGCAACATAATGGACTCTGAGAAAACTACAGAAGACATGTTCAAAGCTGAAGGTGGGCAATCCATTAGCGGAAGTTCAACAAGCTTGATTGAAGGAGCCTTCAGAGGTGAGTGAAAACTCCATATTTGTAGACTTTGTTGCCATATATTAATCAAATATGCTCTGAAACATTCCTTCCCAACTCAAATTAAAACGAAAATAGTTATAAGCGCATGGGCTAAAATTATTTCCTAAAGAAAATAAACGAATTCTCGGTTCTTGAAAATTTTAATTAAATTATCATGTGTGTTGTGAATTTGCTGGGCACATTAACAATTGGTTCACACTTTGTTTGCCGACATCATTTCTGATCTGCCCATGAAGGTATACACAAGCCGCCTATAAAAAATGTATACACAAGAAGAAGAGATCGGAAGCAAAAAGGATCAACAGAAGCATCCACTTTGTTTGCTGATTTCAGTTCTGACAGTGCCCATGAAAGTATACAGAAGCCACCTATAAAAAATGTGTACGAGAGAAAAAGGTATCCCAAGCAAAATGAATCCTCAGAGCAGCAAGCTGCTTCAAAGGAAGTGAATAAAGGAATGAACCCAGGGAGCAGCAGTAATGCCACAGGGGTTGCAACCTCAACATGCAATGTGTTGGATTCAAAAAAATTATTAGAAAAGGAAAATGAGAAAGAAATGAAAATGTCTGAAACAGCTCTACTGGGGAAAGCGCCAAAGTCAAGTGAAGAAATCGAAGATGGAGAGAATAAACGCAGCAACGTAAGGACCAGTACAACCTACTATACGAGAAAAAAAGAAGCAGCAGAGACTCTGAGAGCTGAAGGAGCACAATCTATCAGCGGAAGTTCAGAGTGCATGATTAGAGTAACAGAGAAAAAAGGTGATTCAGAATCCTATGTGCATAAAATTGTTATAGTTGTATACTCCCTCTGTCTAATAAAATAAGACTTTTAGCTTTGTGAAACGTATGTATCTAGACGACTTTTGTATATAGATTCAGAGTGAACCTATACACTAAAAGACATTTAGATACATTCATTTCACAAAGCTAAAATGTCTTATATTTCTGAACAGAGGGAGTACCTCCAAACCTTTTCTGAACAAAGTCGTTTATCACAATTTAGAAGGAAAATGCCTAAATAGCATTGGATTACCAGTCTCTGTAGAAATGAAAAACGAAGTGATTTTCCATTCCGATTGGCATAATTGGGAATATAGGAGTAGGGGTTGGACACTAACATGTGGACTGTAGAGAGCAGTGCAAGATGACTTCCTTACTAATTGTGGAAGGTTGTGTCTACATGATCATTGGAGAAATATTTTACATTACTGCTTTACAAAAAAACTTACATAAGAATATGAACTTGAAGGAAAGAAGTTTAAAACAGATACAAGGGCAACTAGGGAGATGTCCATGCATTGCTGTGTGTATGAAATGATTAGTTCTGCTCATAAAAGTACTGCTATTTTTTTTTGTAAATGTCAAGTTAAAAAAGGCAGTTTAAATTAGTACTGGAGTTATGTGGAGAACGATAACCTTTTTACTAATTTGTGGAGGGAACATACCCTGATGGATAAAATACACATCTAGAAATTATAGAAGTTTGGATTATTAACTGATTTGTGTTCCTCCCTCAAGTGACTGCAGCAAGCTGTACTTCGTTGTACCATATAGAAATCATTTTATTTATTGATTAACCGGTTTCGAATCGACTGCATCGATGCCTTTTGATAACATTGATTTTGATGTGGTCGATGAGAAGTAAAAAAGGGGTTTAATTCCAGTCCTTTTACTGTAAAACTTTGACAATGTTTCTGATGGAACAGGGTAACTGCCCTACTTTATCGAAGTTATTGGTTAGAAAATATTGTGCTAGTATGTGATTTTTTTCATCATCTTTGAAGGTGTTGTCGTGCCTGGAGCGACGCCAGAAAGAGCTCAGTTTGATGGAAAACAACATGTTTCTAAGATGACCACACGGTATGTGATCAATGTTTTCCTTTTGTCTATTTGTTTCTCTCCCTGTCTTACTATGTCAGGGTTATGGAGCTTATGGTCTACTTATTTTGTTTATATCTATGGATATTTGATTGCTTCCAACATGACATGATATAGGCTAACTCAAATTTGCAAGGAATTCAACACATATAATGAAATCTACGACAGTTTCACTGAAATGGGTCTTCGGGAAAATCTGCTGAAGGGAATATATGCATATGGTAATTCCTACTTTATCTATTACCATGTTGAGATGCCTATCTACGTACACACTTATTCCTTGACTCAACTTGTATTATGGTGAAGTCATCATGCATTTTTGTTTGAAGGTCTGGAGAAGCCTTCTGCGGTGCATCAACGAGGAATTGTCCCAATGTGCAAGGGTCTTGATGTTATCCAGCAGTCGCTGTATGGAACAACTGTGACACTTGCCTGTGGAGTTCTGCAGCGACTTGATTATGGATCTGCGGAATGCCAGGCTTTGGTTCTTGTACCAACACGTGACTTAGCACAGGAGACTGAGAAAGTTATTGGAGCACTTGGTCAGTGGCTAGGTGTCAAAGCTCGTGCTTGTTTTGGAGGAACTAGCGTTCGCGAGGACAAGCAAATTTTGTCGAGCAGCGTTCAGGTTATGGTCGCTACACCTGGTCACGTTCTTGACATGCTGAGAAGGCGAGCACTCTGTCCAGATAACATTAGAATGTTTATCTTGGATGAAGCAGATGAAATGCTCACAGGAAGTTTGAAGGACCAGGTTGGTTTTCCATCCTCCTTCCTACCAGCTGTTTTGTATAGTAATCATAACGGATGATGCATTGCCAAACTTCCCTCATCCTAATCAGCCGTGTTCTATTTAATTTGGAACTCTAAATATAGATTTTGCGCTCATGTGATTCTGTGGTGGCCTCTATTTTTGTAACTTATGACTATCCCTCATTCTTGCAGATCTATGATATTATCCAGCTTCTTCCAACCCAAATCCAGTTTGGAGTATTCTCTACCACCATGTCCCATGAAGCTCTCAAGCTTTGCCGGAAGTGCATGAACGAGCCTGCGAAGGTCATCGTGCCAAAAGATGAAGAACTTTACGGTATTAGTATTAAGCAGTTCTATGTTAAAGTTGAGAGTGAAGAATCGAAGTTTGATAAGTTATGCGATCTTCTTGACACCATGGCGGTCACACAAAGCATCATCTTTGTGAATGCACGTCGGAAGGTCAAGATACTGGCTGAAAAGATCAGAGGCAGGGATTACACTGTCTCGACAAGCCATGGTGGTATGGACCAGCAGGCCAAAGATGTTGCCATCCAGGATCTCCTGTCTGGATCCTCTCGTGTCCTCGTTACCACTGACCTTCGTGGCGCCGATGCATTGCAGGTCCCTGTTGTCATCAACTATGATCTGCCAACACAACCAATACAATACCTTCGTCACGTGCGACGAAGTGGACAGTCTGGAGCGAAGGGTGTCGCCATCAGCTTCGTTACTCGCTCTGATGATCGCGTTCTGTCTGACACCGAAAAGTTCTGTAACACTCAGATAGTGGAGCTACCCTCCAACAGTGCAGACCTCTAGTGAGCAATAACATAGTTAGCTATGGTTTTGCAGATTGCTAGATAGACTTTTGCTCTCTTTGCCTAAGAGCTGCACAACGTGCATTTTGTTGAATTTGGGAATAGTCTTATGGGATTGTCACTTCTTGTGTTCTCCAGTGTTCTGTCATGGCAGTTTGATACTGAATGTGGTGCAGATCAGTTGCTTGGAATGTTTTGTTTGTTCATCTGTTGTTTATTGTTGCCATACTCTGTCACAGCGCATCTAGTGAGCAAACGGGTTACAAAATCCTTTGATCCAGAACAAGTAATGCAGTTCAGGCGTTCCAAAAAAAGGCCTGGATTGGACACTGAACCAAACTGCGTAGCAAGTTACTTGCGGGTTGTTTTCTCGAAGGAAAAAGTCTATTTTAAACCCTGAACTTGTAGTGCTCTGGCGGTTTGAACCCCTACGTCGAAATCCCTGTCGATTGTACCCTGAACTTTGCAATCCCGGTCCAAATCGAACCCTGGAGTGTTTTGCCAAACGGGGATTGGTGACATGGCAAAGGGTTAGCCGGGATCGGTGCGCGTGACGAAGAAAGAAAACAGGCCCGGCCCAACAAAGTGAAGTGAGGCCGGCCCATTTAGCGTCAGTGTGTCTCAAGAGGGATGAAAACACGGGTCGTCGCCAGAGAAGCCCAGTCCTCGTGCTCTCCGTTCTCCTCTGATGCTACACCTTATTTGGCGACGGCAAGGGCGACAGCGGGTTGAACCTCGCGGCGGCGATGATCGAGGCGACGCGAAGACGCAGCGTCGAGGCAGGTAACGTCGTCAATTCTCTCCTTCAATGTCCTCCGTGATTAGCCTAGCATTGATTAGGGCTACGGTTTTGTCGCCAAATTTGGGGATTTTTTTGTACACGGAAAAGTTAGGTTTTTTGGCGCGATTTAGCCAATTATTCTGTCTTAGATGCCATTGTTCCTTTCTTATATGCTTGCGCAATTGTTTTTTCCAGTAAAATCATGGACCCAACAGAGATTCTGCTCGTTCGATTTCACTATGGAGGAGAGTTCGTCCACATTGGTCCAAACATGGACTATGTTGGAGGAGATGATGCTATGTGCGAGATAGAGAGGGACAAGCTCTCTCTGCAGGAAGTGATAGGTTTTGCTAGGGATTATATTGCAGTGAAGGATTCCATAAAATATTACTTTCAGATTCCTGGCCAAAACATGGTCGATGGCCTGCTTTTACTGGGTGATGACAGTAGTTGTCTGAAGATGGCAGATTACATTGCACCTGGGAATGTTGCTGATGTGTTCATTGAGTACCATGGTGAAGATGACAACCAAGACATTAGTAGTGGGAGTGATTTTGAGAAAGAACTCTACCAATTGAGCGATGATGATGTGCCAGATGTTGTTATTACAGAAGCAGAACCAGCTGAGTCAGACAATGATGTAATGGTAACTGATGATGCAGGTGTTGTGATCCAGGTTATGAGAAGCCTAGTAAAGAAGAAAGATAGGAATGCAAAGCTAGTAGTTGCTGTTGATGTTGACAACCTTCCAATCCAATGTTATATCTCACAGGTTCATGATCCTAGCCAGGCTACTGAAGAGAAAGAGCGGAACCAAGAACCATCTTATGAACCAATAACTATGGTACTACCTGATGATGATCCTGGTGAAGGTAATGATCAGGCTACTGCTGGTAATGTTGATTCAGATGGGGCTAGCACTGATTCAGAAGAGGATTTGGAATATGTTCCACATAGTGAGGACAATGGAGAGGATTCAGAGGTGGTGGAGCTCAGGAGGCATGCCAGAAAGTTCAAGAAAAGGATGAGAGACACTAAGAGTTGGACTGGCAAAGATTGTACAGATGCAGTGCCAATTGATCTTATTTCCAACATGGAAGAGCAATTGGGAGGAGAAGAAGAGGATTGGAACTGTGATTCATCTGATGAGGATTACAACTATAGTGAAGATTCAGATGGGGAACATATCAAGAGGAAGAGCAAATTCCCAAGGTATAAGACTGACACTGAAGTACCACACTTTGCATTGACCATGGTTTTCAGAAGCAAGAACCAGTTGGTCAAAGCATTGAAGAGATATGGGCTGATCACTAAGAGGAGCATAAAGTTTGCTAAATCTGAGAATGAAAGGGTGAGAGCAGTCTGTGGGTGGCAAGGTTGTCCATGGCTTCTTTATGCAGCTAAGAGGTCCAGGACATCTAGGTTCCAAGTAATTACATTGAATGATGAGCATCAGTGTGCACCTAACAGATGCAATAGTTAGTAACTGCAATGGCTATTGCACAGAGATATGAGCACTTCATATTAGCAAACCCAATGTGGAAGATTGAAAGCATGAAGGCAACAGTTCTTAAGGACATGTTTGCTGATGTTTCTACTTCAAAGTGCAAGCATGCCAAACGCATTGTCATGGACAAATTAATGTGTGGGATGAAGAATGAGTACACTAGGGTCTTTGATTACCAGTTGGAACTGCTTAGAAGTAACCCAGGAAGTACTGTGGTTGTATGTTTGGACCCAAAAATCAGGGATCAAAACATTTTCCAGAGTTACTATGTTTGTTTCAATGCACTTAAGGAAGGATTCAAGGCTGGTTGTAGAAAGGTCATAGGGCTTGATGGCTGTTTTTTCAAAGGGGCAGTGAAAGGTGAGCTCCTTTGTGCAATAGCCAGAGATGCAAATAACTAGATGTATCCATTGGCTTGGGCAGTTGTTGAGCAAGAAACCAACTTAACATGGAAGTGGTTTGTTGGACTGCTAATTAAAGACCTTGACATTAGGAATAAGTTGATAATAACCTTTGTGAGTCCTTCAATCATGCAATAGTTGATGCAAGATTTTATCCAGTTATCTCCATGTTAGAGAAGATTAGGAAGAAGATACTTGTGAGGATACAAGAACAAAGGGAGAAGGGTGGAATATGACAGGGAAATATGTCCTGTCATTTTTAAGAAGCTTAAGAAATTCATTGCAAGAACACAATGGCTGGAGGTGTTGTGGAATGGTGCATATGGTTTTGAAGTAAAGCATATCAATGGAAGAGGCAGGCAATACACGGTTGATCTAGCCAAGAAAACATGCTCATGTGGTTATTTCCAATTAGCAGGTCATCCTTGCCATCATGCAATCAGTGCAATCTACAAGTGTAAGAAGGAAATAGATGATTATGTGGACCCTTGCTACTCTGTTGAGGTGTTTAGAAAAATATATTCTCATTGCTTGCTGCCTGTAGAAGGTGAGGAGATGTGGCCAGTGTCTGCTCACCCTAGGCTTCAAGCTCCTGGTTTTGTGAGAATGCCAGGCAGGCCTAAAAAGAATCACAGAAGAAGAGAAGAAACTGAGAAGCCAATGGGCAAGAAAATGAGCAAACATGGTACCATAATGAAGTGTTCTCTTTGTGAAAACCCTGGACACAATAAGTCAGGGTGCAGTGCTAATCCAGAGAAAGGAAAGAAGAGAAACCCACATCTTACAAAGACTAGCAACAAAAAAGGTTCGGCAAAGGTATATGTCACTATACAACTAAATTGTTCACTTAGTTGTACACAACTTAATTGTTCACTAAATTGTTCTCTTAACTATTCAATTGCAGCAGCCAGAAGGTAGTGCAGCAACACCTAAACCTCCAGCATCAAGAGCTTCTCAAGCTACAGCAACACCTAAACCTCCAGCACCAAGAGCTTCTCAAGATACAACAACATCTAAACCTCCAGCAGCTACCAGGTTTAAACCACCTAGGAAAAGAGCTGCAACATCTGAAGTTGGTCCTTCTCAAGATCATCCTGGAACATCTTCAAGCAGAGGAAGAAAGGGAAAAAGCCACCAGCTTCATCTTACAATACCTATTCCTTTTTCACATGTAGTGGAAACACCTAGATGGTGTTGATGCACTGATTGCCAGGATTATGGTGTTCTTGTTCAGGGTTATGTCCTTTTGATTTAGGATTATGTCCAGGATATATGTAATGACTACCAAATGATTATGTCCTTTTGCAAACTATCAACTGTATTCTCTGTTCGTTTGGTTCAGTAGCTAATGTTCCATGTACAAGTCCTAGAAATTCAGTCATTTCAGAGTGTCAGTTGTGTTCTCTGTTATTTTGGTTCAGTGATCAATTCATGCAGCCTCCATATTCTTGCAAAATTCAGTCATTTCAGAATTTGAAACATTACAAACAAAAGGCATACATTCATGTTCTTGCAGTAATCAATTCATGCATTACATAGCTGCCATTACAACAGTTCACTTTCCCACTAAACCTGACACTAACTAGTTCATTGGAAGAACAACTTCCCTGCAACTAAACCTATCACAAACACAACTACCACGAGCACAAGGCTTTCATATTTGCACTTAATTGCAGCTAGTTGTTCATCCTTCTGCTTCAACTCAGCTTGCAGAGCCATGACCATGGCAGTTCCTTCTTCATCTGACCGAGGCTCATCCTTTTGTTCACCACGTAGCCTCCATACTTCACCTCTCAAATCACCAAGTAAATCGCTCCAAAAACGAGGCAGAGCAGCATCATGCCATTCAACATACCCACATCCACGACCATTCTGTCCCACAGCGAATCAATCAGAGAAGGAGGAAAATTGCAACCAAAAAGAACAAAATTGATTGAGGGCAGTAGCTCACCATTGCATCGACGCGGGCATAGTACCTTCTTCCTGGGTTTTGAGCACTCCATGAAATCCATCTCGGTGCCTTCCTTCGCGGATTGCAATGGCAAAGCTTCTCCGGCTCGTAAGCCATTGGGTCCTCCCGATAGACCACCGGAGACCTCGATTCCGTTGGCCTCCTTCTTCCGGCGGCAGCACGGAAGCCTAGGCCCGAAGAACCACCAGAAGACATTGACATTCTCCTCTGTGTCGCCGCCACGCTCCGCCGCCCGCTAGCCCGACGAACCCTAATTTTATTCCCCTCCCTTCTATCAGCCAAGCACACTCCTCTTTCATCCCCATCGATGGTGGCCACGTCAACAACTTAGCCCCTAAAACTGGTCTCCAGGGTTCGATTTGGACCGGGATTGCAAAGTTCAGGGTACAATCGACAAGGATTTCAACGTAGGGGTTCAAACCGCACTACAAGTTCAAGGTTTAAAATAGACTTTTTCCTTTCTCGAAAAAGTTACTTGCGGGTGTGACTGTGTAGGTCACTTGTAAGATCAAAGAATGCTCTTTTGCTGAAATGAACCTAATGCTAGTTCCAGCACGGAACTGATACAAATAACTTTTTCATTCTGCAGCAAGTAAGCCAGTAGCTAATGGTATCTCGATCTTTTCTTTTTTGTAATATTGTCATGTAACATGAGAAAGGAGGATAAACTTTATAAACTTCTAAATACAAGACATCTAAACACTGAATTGAATCTTGGATGTCCTTCCCCTAGAGAATATCTTGGATATCCATTTAGAGGCTGTAGTCACTCGTTAGACATAAACACCACTTGCAAGGAGAACAAAGAGAGATCCGAAACCCTGTGAAAAAAAGCAAAGCAAATTTTGTTAATACATCAACCAGCTCCAGTTACACGTTTGGGCTGATGAAACAATCGGCGTTTCAATAGGCTCACCAGAAAAACGGAAGCAACAGCTGCAGTGGTGATCTCCTTGGCTAAGCTTCGGCTGCGCGTGGATGCGGTCGCTTCATAACTGGAAGAACATGAGCGAACACGTCGTCAAAGGTTAAAACTAACACACTCAAATATTCAAACTCAAAAACAAAAACACAAATATTCCCGAGGTATAGTCGAGAATTATCCCAATTTCCAAAGGTACCATAGTTTGGAGATGCAATTTTCACTGGTCGATATGAACAACTCTTTTACCCGACAAGGCAGGCGCTTAAAATAAATTTGATGCATTGGCACTGAACACTACTTGAGCAACTTATGCGTACAGTTTTTGTTCCTAGTACCCTATGTTTTCTACTACCTACCACTGCTAGTTCAGTGTGAGTACAAACCCTACCCTATCCAGATCCAGATTAGCGCAGCACACAATACATAAACTGTTCTATTTGCAGTTGCAGATCGAGGAATTGGGTCACTGACTAATTCACATCGAAGTACCCAAATCAAGCGCGAGTCGAGAGTATAGAGAGAGAGAGGAGGTGAAGGGGCTGGTTGACTATACGTACATGAAGAAGGAGGCGGTGAGCATGAGGCCGACGGCGACCGTGAGGACGGCCAGCGCGGGGTACCAGGCCACCGGCACCGGGCTCGAGATCGCCGTCTGCATCGTGTGCACGGTATAGACAGAGCCGAGTCAGAGGACAGAAAGCAAAACCTTGGAAGAGATTCAAGGCGGGCAAGCTCACCATTCCGGATCTGAACTCCGAAGCTCCTGTTCTCGAGGTGTGTCGCTTCTCCAAGACCGAAACGAAGCTGCGGACTGGTCTGCGGTACCGAGAGGAGAAAGAAGAAGCTTCTATGGTTGGGCTGGGGCCTTGGGGCCCAACTGGACTTCACGAACTGATCTTTCGTTCTAGCCCAGCGGAGCTCAGCTTCGGGAATTGATCGCTGGCCTAAGAGCATTTAGAGGTTGAAAAATTGCTTGCGCAGAACAAAACCCGTAGGCCAAAACTGTAAAATAGAATATTTACGCAGAATAGAGCTCGTAAGCCAAAACTGTAAAACAGCGCCAGTAACATCCGAACCGTAAAAGTAGGGTTTTTCATAGAATTCATATGCAACATGGTATAAACATGAACATACAACAATTGATCATAATTAATCAAATAATCATCCAAATTATTACAACAGATAAACAAATGTCTTAACCAAATTACAACAGTTTTCAAATAATCCCTCAAAGATGCCATATGCAATCACCCTCATGGCAGCCCATCACGCCGGCAACATTTCTACGTTGCTTGAAGTAATGTGAGTTGGCTTCGCAGGCCTTCACGATTGTGACGAACAAACTACGACCCATGCGATACCTTCTACGGAATAGATGCGGCGGATAGGTAGGTACCCTCGGCGAAGTATTCGTCCATCAGTTGCTCATGGCCGAGGAGGCAATTCCGTTGGATGTGGTTCTGGCCAATCACCGAGCCACGCCTCCGATTCAGCAGTTGTACGTGGTCCTCCAGCTCCTTGACGGAGAGAAGGAGGATGGTGGCCTCCACGTTGTCGTTGTGGAGCAGCTCGTCGAGGTCGGAATCTTTCGAGCTTGACAAATCGGACAGATCGATGTCGATGAACTCGTCGGCGGAGCTCATCCTTGATTCGGTCGGTGTGGCGGCGGCGGGACCCGGAGCTGGGCGAGGAACTGCGGGTGGGATACGGGGCGACCTGCGCTAGCTCCGGGATGCCTGGATCGGTTGAATCGGGTGGTGCAGCGATGGTGGCGGTGGAGTGTGCTGGCGGCGCATGGGAGGAGGGAGAGAGTGAGCGGTTGCGTGAGGTGAAATTTCAGCACGCCCTAGATATGGATCCACCGTTCGGTTCGCTCGTTCGTCCCCTACAAAAACAGGTTGAATTAGGTTTTCGGTCTTGGCCAGAATTTTTTTCGGTTTTGCCTCGTTTACGGTGACTGATTGACGCCGTATTTCGGGTCGAACCCGTAAAGTAGCGGTTACCTTTTGGTTTTAGGCCTTTTACGGGCTCTGTTAGAGATGCTCTAATGGCAGTCAAATTTAGGGCTGACTATGTGCCCACTTGTGATCGGTTTATATATACATCAACAAATTAGGTTACAATACAAGTTGTATACGGTACAGGCACCATGTCCGATTTTAACACACCCCCTAAACTAGTACCTACACGATTTAGATAGATTCTAAATCGGTTTAACATCTCCCGTGTGGCTGGTTTAGTAAATACATCAGCCAACTGATCACTTGAAAAAATAAATCTCACCTCTAAGGCACCATCAACTACTTGCTCACGCGCAAAGTGGAAGTTTATCTCAATATGCTTTGTGCGAGCATGAAATACTGGATTTGCCGTTAGGTAAGTAGCCCCTAAGTTATCACACCATAAAATGAGAGCACGCTGTTGGAAACCCCAAGTTCCTTGAGCAAAGACTTTACCCAAATAACTTCAGCAGCACTATTGGCCAAGGTCTTATATTCAGCCTCTGTACTTGACCACGAGACAGTAGGCTGTGGTGAGGTCATCTCTAAATATAACCACTGCGATGCCTGCAAGAAAGTCACTTCTACAGACCATCACAATTAAGGGTTTCTCCAGGGATAATGTTATGAGCTTACTGGATCTCTCTCAATCTCCCTTTGACCATGTAGGTTACAAGCCAATGCTTGTAGTCACAAAGTAGCACCGGACATACTCTCATACACGTCCAAAGGATAGTTTCCTCTCTTTAGTCCTGAAGGAAAATGTTATGTGATCGACTTCACATACCATCTAGAGAGAGATCTAACATAATAACATAGATCAAGTAAAGATCAAAGGCCAAAGTTTTATACATCATCTTTATTGCATTTCATAATAGGGATTTCTATTTTTGTGCCCCTGGTTCCTTAGTTGTACTCAGTTTTGCACAGACGCTAAACTTTTTCTAACTTTTGCCCAAACTCTTGTCTGAAACTCTCAAGAGTATGTTTGTCAGCCTTATCATTACATGTTGATGGGTAGGGCCGCGTTGGGTCGAGTCCCGAAGTGGAAACCTCTCACCACTTATCTAGATCAGCGTGGCACCCACAACTTATCCACCTGAGGGCCGGACCAACAACTTACCCATGTTAGCATTGCAAGATGGGATCCTGAGCTAGCCCCGCGCTCGTGCCCGTATCATTGCCTCTCCTTTCTTTTCCCGCACCACATTCTTCTTCTTCTTCTTCTTCTCTGACGACATCCCTTCTCCAGCCGACAAGTGATGTCTAGATTCACTTCGGCCTCCCGTTCGTACCAAATTGTTCTGGTTTCTCTCTATTTTCTTGTTATTCCCTCGGATTTTTGGATTTAGGGTTCATGTTGCATTTTTTAGATCCTGAAGAAATGCGGGCATTTTGACTGGATCAATGTGTACATTGATAGGCTGATTGGAGGAATCAATTGGCGCAACTCGGGATCTCGGAGGGCTTGCTGTGGAGAATGTGGCCTATAGAGGGAGTCATTCCGATGATTCCAAATGCTAGTTTGGGTGCCTAGGAAAAATGAACTTTAAGCCATTGCTATGAGGTGAAAGTTGAACTTTAATATTGTTGTACATTTAAATTCAATGGATCCCTTAATTCAATTTGTTTATCGAGTTAGTGTCTCGGTTGCAATCAAGTGAATCTATGAGGTGAAAGTCAAACTTTAAGATTCAGGGGGATGGAAGTATAAGAAATAAAAAATGACACAACTCTTGAACACTTTCAAATTAAATACATTATACAACTCTTGATGTAAAAGAGAGTTTATCATTTTTTGAGGGTGACAAGTAATGCATTCACTAAAATCTTTAGATCTTATATATGCATATACCAAAGTTATACAATTCTTGAACACTTTCAAATTACACTTTGGGCATGATAATGTTGTCCTAAGAAAATATTGAGAGTTTTTCATTTTTAGAGAGTGAAAAGTAATGCATAAACTAAAGGGATCACTAAACTAAAATATTTATGTATCATGCATATACCAATATTATACAAATCTTTAACACTTTCAAATTACACTTTGGACATGATAATGTTGTCCTAATAAAATCTTGAGAATTTTTCATTTTCAGATAATGAAAAGTGATGCATAAACTAAAGAGATCACTAAACTAAAAATATCTATATATCATGCATATACCAAAATTATACAACTCTTGAACACTTTCAAATTACACTTTTGGCATGATAATGGTGTCCTAAGAAAATCTTGAGAGCTTTTCTTTTTTAGGGAGTGAAAAGTAATGCATAAACTAAAGGGATCACTAAACTAAAATCGTTATGTCTCATGCATATACCAAAATTATACAACTCTTGAACGCTTTCAAATTACACTTTGGACATGATAATGTTGTCCTAAGAAAATCTTGAGAGTTTTTCATCTTCAGAGAGTGAAAATTAATGCATAAACTAAAGGGATCACTAAACTAAAATCTTTATGTCTCATGCATATACAAAATTATATAACTCTTGAACACTCTCAAATTACACTTTGGAGATGATCATGTTGTCCTAAGGAAATCTTGAACACTCATGGATATATGAAAATTATACACCTTTGAACACGTTCCCTTCATTTGTTTATGGAGGTAAAGTATCGGTGACACATATAGAGAGGGGTTATCATGCTCGTTAGATCACAGAGGATCAACGGTTTGTGGGCACGATCTGTGTGATAATTGTCTCGACCAATTAGGGCATAACATCCAAAGTGAGCACAATTTGGTCTTTTGTGAGAGTTTGTGACTAAAAGAGAGGGAAACACTGAGTATCAAAACACCAGGGGGAAAACAGAATAAGGAATTCAAATAGAAAATAGAAACAGATTTAAAAAACGGAAAATGCGTGTTTTATACAATGAAATACATCTTTGCCTACATAAAATTATTTGCAATTCAAATATATATGAGTGTGCCAATGATGGCCCTATTCATAGAAACTATGTTTTTGGGAAGAATAGGGAAAGGGTTTGAGTAGAAAGTCATGCACCTTCATAGCTAGTAGGTGATATGAGAAGTGGTGGTTTAGGGTAAAACTTGATTTCTCTATGTTTCTTATGGTTTCCTAGATGATAGATCACATAAGAAGACTCCATTAGTTGGTGCCACTATGTTTTGATTTTTTGAGTTAGTTGTGTATAAAAATAACTAAATTAATAACTAAACTCCATCCGTTGACTCTGTGTTGACTAGTCACTAGAGGGTAAAACCGAGTATATTGCACGTGTTAGGGTTAGTACCCAAGGGTAAAAGTGAGTAGAACTAACACGTCATTGTTACTCTCAAGGTGATAAATGAGTATGCCTAACACGCCAGGGTTAGATTCGAGGGGAAAACATGACGTACCGTACATGTGTCATGGTGCACGGTGCAGTAACGAACGCGTGTCATGGTGCACGGTGCAGTAGTGTACGTGGTGCATGGTGGTGCAATGAAACATCCCTTCCTTTCACCATTATTATAGCTCCTCCCTCCCTCTCTGCCTACCCACTCTCACTAACTCACTCTCTCACTCATGCAACTGTCTCCACTGTCCCATCACCTTCTACAAACCCCGAAGAAAACTCCCAACTGCTCTGGCGATGGATAAGAAGGATGAGGTGGCCATCGTTGCCTCCAAAGATGCCGACAAGGAGGCCTATCAACACCCGGATTTTTAATCCCAAATGCATGTTATGTCATACATCGCAATCCCAGGATTACCATTTTTGCGTGACATAACAGATTGGATATCATAGTACATCATCCATTACAAACCATAATAAGGTCTTACACGAATAAAGGATCTCATGATCTGGTCTTAATACAAATAAGCAGCGGAATAATAAGCGTAGCAGTGGGCTCCATCTTTAGGGTCACAGGCAATGCTGATGATGGGAGATGATCCTAGTTGTCGTAGACGTCTTGCTGTCCATCATCCTGATAGTCCTCCTCATAGTTTGGCCACGGGAATAGCCAGGGACAAAGCGATGAATACTCTTTAAGTACTCGCAAACTATCACTAACAAGTAAGGTAGTTCTAATAGGAATCTTAAGCTCTAGGTTTATTTGCAAAAAACCAAGTTTATCTAAACTGAGTTTAGAAGTAAAGAAAACTAAGTAAATGTTCTAAATCACTTTAAGTGGGAACCTAGTTTTCATATTCACAACCCTGTTGTGGTCAAGTAAAAATCATAGTTCACTTCACAAGTCATTTTGAAAACATCTGACGACGGAACAGTATGGCCACTCCAACTTTCCATGACCGTGGACGCGGCTATTCAAATAGTTTGACACTCTGCAGAGATGGTACACTTTCATCACAAAATTCGATAC
Source organism: Avena eriantha (assembly GCA_910589775.1). NCBI lineage: Eukaryota > Viridiplantae > Streptophyta > Magnoliopsida > Poales > Poaceae > Avena > Avena eriantha. The sequence continues at coordinate 82,280,067 of OU342745.1, forward strand.
ATCCGTCAGGGATAACCCTGAATCATCATACTTAGTATGCGGATAATCAATCATAACATTTCCTTTACACACTCTTGTATAGGCACCTCTCCTATGAGCTTGGCCTCCCAGCCATGGCCATCTGCCATCCTGGGCACTTCATATGTGGACAATTCACACTCACGAGGTAGCCTCAGCTCAAACCTCTTCCGCGAGGGAACCCATAATAATGCATATAAATTTCCGGCTAAGCCTTACCCAATTTAGGTATTGTGGTTGTATGGTAAAATTGGAATGGTATCACATCCGAACCCAACCATCAGTTTTTATAAAGGGCTAAGGCTCATGCCTCAACATTTTCACCATCAAAATCATTGGTGTTTCGCAACACATGTCAAAACATTTCAATAGAATGAAGCATCATTCCAAGGTTTTCATAATCATTTTCACAAGTATTCCCATCTAAAGTGATCAAGTTTTTAGCACTAGCCATTAAGTTAAGAGTGTTCACTAATGAGGGGTGCTAATCTTCAATCTCATGCCATATAATGACATCTAGTATAGGCCTAGTTTTATACTCTTTATGGTATCTATACTACTTTCCAATACTCTCAAAGCACTAACTAAAAGTAAAGAATTTGGTAAAGTAAAAGAATAAAGCTTGCAAGTAAAACTTGGGATGGGTATAAATCAAGGGTATATAACCAAAGCATGCCTAATGCATTTTGCTTAAGTTATCAAGTGGGCAAGTGTTAACTTGCATAATTCTAGCTTGCCAATAATAGCTTGCCCTGATTGGTGCAGTGGTTGAAGTTTTCCTCCTCTTCTTCTGGGTAGAACTCCTCCTCCTCGTAGCTTGGGTCGGTACTATCGTCTATAAATAAATACGGGGTACACAATCACCAAAAAATACTTAACTAGCTCTATTTATCACACTAAGGCTCATACTTGATGATCTAGTATCATCATAATCATCACATGAAATGAGAACTAGTTTTAGTTATTTTATTTGAGAAAAGTAATTTCTACTCATTGAAATTAATTAATATTTAATATTCTCCAATTAAAATATGGGATCATGTGGACACATGTCATCACCTCATATTCTAATACATAGTAATGTGATTTAAAGTGTTGGTCAAATTTTATTAAGTTTAAGATTATCATTTAATAGATTTAAAGTCACTAGAAATGCCCTAATAGCATTCTTTTGGTACTAGTCTAATGTCACTGCATGCAAACCTAATTTTTTTACATATTCAGATAGATCTTATCAGATGTGATTTTTGAGAGTTGGAATCAACTCAAAATCATTTATGGTTGATTTTTGAAAAATGTTTGAAGTTGCAAAAGTCTCTGTCTTGTTATTTTTACTATAGGTTATCTCTAACTCCAAATGATTTAAATATAACGGGCTTGGATAGATAATTTAAATATATTTCTAGCAAAATTTGTATCATGCAATTTGGTTTAGTGAAACTCTCTGAATTGATTTTTGAATATGTGGATAGAAACTAGTTTAAACTAAAATGGAAAAATCAATATTTGAATTTCCAGGCCAGCGCGGGAAGTTAAACGGGCCAGCCCAACTGCACTGCATAGCACAGCGGGCTACTGGCAGAGGGGGTCCACTAGTCAGCGGGACTAACTAAATGAAACAGTATCGGTGAATCTAGGCCATGCGATCTAATTCTAAACCAACGGCTGGGAGTCATCGTCGACGACGAACTACTCCGGTGAGGAACTAAACCTAGCGCGGCGGATGGGGTCTGGCGGGGCTCACCTAGGCTCCAGCTAGGGTTGGCGACGGGGGCGATCAACGTGGTAGACGACGGCGGTTTGAGGCGCGGTCACGACAGGTCATGGGATGGTCGAAATCGACGACGCCCTTCTCCTCCAGCAGTGGCGGGCTCCGGCCAAATTTCGGCGAGAGAGAGCTCGCCTTGCTCCGGGAAAAAGTGGGGGAGGATCAGTGATGAGTGGTGAGTGCTGGGGTGTGGAGAATGGAGGTGGGGAAGGTCTCCATTTATACTGCGGCGAGAGGACCGAATGGTGTGGGCGCAGGCTCGTCGGTGACGATGCTACAGGCTGCTATTGGCGCGGCTGAGGCCAGTAGATGGTGCTGTGTTCCCTGGTGATCGTTGCTGGCTTAAAGGAGATGCACGGGGCGGTGTGGTTTGGTCGGGAGCGTGTGGCGCTCTGTGCAGAGGTGGAGGTGTTTGCGACGGCGTGCGGGAGCTGCGGGTCGCGCGGCGGCGAACGAGGGTTGTCTGCGGGGTTGGGGTGATCATGGCGAGCTAGTGCACGCGAGGCAAGGGTGAGGCACGGTATGTGCAAGCTGGCGTGCTCTAGACATTGTGTAGAGACGGTGGGCGCGGCATAACTAGGGTGGTCCAGGGCTCGACTGGGGTCGAGGGTTGGACAGGGAGTGGCGGTGGACTGAGGCATGTCTGGTGCGCGTCGTGGGCGAGGGCGGCGAGGCTTCTGGCGTGCTACGCTCTATCAGCCGCCGATGACCAAAAACAAGCGGCGCTCCACTATGCACACGGCTAAGGGGGGACTTGGTCTGGGTGCTGCTCGACACTAGAGGGGCCAAGGAAGTTAAGGGGAGACCAAATGGTCAAGAATTACTGTGGAAACAGTGAAGTTAGGCTAGAGTTAGTATAGTGTCTGCAAGGTGTTTGTTGTAATGGCCGAAAGAAATTCACTTTGGACTTTTTTAGTGAAAGTTTTTGAGTGATTTGATCTTAAGCTTGAGTATCTATGTTTGCTTGGAGAGGTCAAATGGAATTGGTTTGATGGGTTTTTGAAAAAGTGTGATCTTACCATATGAACTAGATTCAATTTTCAACTCTCCACTAAATTGATTTGGAAAATGTTTTTATAAGTTTATAAAGTGGGCCTTGATACACTTTTACTTGGTATAGCAAGGGGTGAAAAGAAGTGGAATTGTTTCTGTTAAAATTTCTCTCCTAGGAACACCTAAAGTGACCTAGTGGTTAACTTTTGTCAAAATGACCATTTACTCCTTTTATTCATATTTGATTTATTTTTCTTTTGATTTTGTTTGTAAATGGTCTAGATGATGTAGCATTCACCTTTAAACCTTTTCTCATCATTTGTAACAATCAAGCATAGCAAATTCAATCAATTCTACACTAATGTAAAACACGCATGCATTCATATTCAAATTTGTATTAAAAGTTTTTGTTAACCCTAACTTTGGGTGATTTGAACTTGATAAACTTGATTAGAAGTTTTGGGGTGTTACAAACCTTCCCTCCTTAAACAAAATCACGTCCCTAGATTTAAGAAAACTAGGAACTAAAGAGATCTGGAAACTCTGTCCTAATGTAATCTTCTCGCTCCCAAGTAGCTTCTTCTTCGGTATGGTTGCTCCATTGGATCTTGAGAAACTTGATACTCTTGGTCCTGGTGGTTCTGAAGGCTTCTTCCAAAATATGAACGGGTACTTCACGATACGTCAGATCCTTGTTGATATTTATGGCTCGGTGATCGATGTTCTTGAACACTTTGGTCTTCTCCAGAACTTCTAGGCATTTGCGAACTAATGATATATGGAACACATCATGGATGGCTGACATCTCTTCTGGTAGTTCCAGTTGATAATATACTTCTCCTCGGCGATTCAAAATCTTGAAGGGTCCAATATATCTAGGGGCTAACTTCCCTTTAAGTTGAAAACGCTGCATTCCCTTCAAGGGTGATACTTTGAGATACACAAAATCTCCGACATTGAAGGTCAGGTCTCGACGTCTCTTGTCAGCATAACTCTTCTGTCTAGATTGGGCGGTCTTGAGGTGTTCACGAACTTTGTGAACCTTCTCTTCCTCTTCTCGTAGGATGTTGGTTCCAAAAATCTGACTCTCTCCTACTTGCGACCAATTCAAGGGAGTATGGCACTTCCTTCCATACAGAAATTAAAATGGGGCCATTTGCAAACTGGCTTGATAGCTGTTGTTGTATGAGAATTCTGCGAAAGGCAGACAATCTTCCCATTTTGATCCATACTCTAGAACACAAGCTCTCAACATATCTTCTAAGATTTGGTTGACTCTTTCAGTCCGTCCATCGGTCTGCGGGTGATAAGTTGCGCTGAAATTCAATTTGGTTCCTAATCCTTCTTGGACTTTCTGCCAAAATCTTGAGGTACTTGTTCTTGATGGTGACATCATTCAGCTTCCGGTAATCCGTACACAAACGGTTACCTCCATCTTTCTTATCAACAAACAGAATAGGCAATCTCCATGGCGATGCGCTTGGTTGAATCAAACCTTTCTCCAGCATAGCATCAAGTTGCTTCTTCGGCTCCACTAATTCAGATGGGTTCATACTATAAGGTCTCTGAGCTATGGGTCCAGTTCCAGGAATTAGTTCAATAATGAACTCGATATCCCGATCAGGGGGCATACCGGGCAATTCATCTGGGAATATGTCGGGGTATTCACAGACTACTCTGACTTGGTCTATGGTTGGTTGGGCTAGACTCTTGTTGCATTTGAACTGACATGGCAAGATCTCAGATACATGCTCTACTGATACTCCAGAGCTACTGGTCATGGTTATGGCTTTCTTGGCATAGTCGATCAATCCTTTATGTTTCGACATCCAATCCATTCCTAGTACTACTTCCAAACCTTTGGTTCCAAGTACTATTAGATTGGCAGAAAAATCTATTCCATGGATTCTGATAGGTACAACCTTGCAAATTTTTCTAGCTTTGGTGGTTGAACCAAGAATTTGAACTATCATAACATGCTTCAATTTTGTTGGTTGAATCTTACTAGTGCATGCAAATTCTTCTGTAACAAACGAGTGCGATGCTCCAGAATCAAACAACACTCTTGCAAGTACTGAGTTAATAGAATACATACCCAGCACGACATCGGGCGCTTCCTGAGCTTCTTCAGCATTCATGTGGAACAGATGGCCATTGCGGTTGAGCGAATTCCCTAGGGCAAATCTCCTTCCAGGCTGAACACGGCGTTGCTGCTGAGCGGGTGCATTCACATTGGTTGCTGGTGCAAGCTTCTTGGGACACTCATTGGAGTAGTGACCCTTGACTCCACATTTAAAGCAAGTAATCTGGGACTTGTGTTTGGCTGCAATAGGCACAGCATTGCTTCCAGTCCTTGGGGCAGTATTGTTGTTTTTGTTGTTGTTGGACTTGGGTGGTGCACGATTGAAGTTGCCAGGGTTGTTGTTGTGGTTTCCTCCAGACTTCAAGTTTCCTCCACTACGATTGGGGTAGCTTGGACGGGACATTGGGGGTCTATTGTTTCTTGGGGCATATCCTGCAAACGGGTTAGGGCGATACTTCTGGGTATTGTGGGACCCAGTCTGGTGCATCATCCTGCACTTGCGGTTGTCATTGGCTTGGTTGATCTTCCCTTCCATCTGGATGGTAGAGTCTGCAAGCTCTTCTAGATATCCAAAATGGATGTTGACTAACATAGTCTGCATCTCAGCATGCAATCCATTCAAGAACCTTTCCTTCTTCTTGGCTTCAGTGTTGATCTCATCAGGGGCATATCTAGCTAGGGACAGAAATTTTTCATGGTATTCAACTACCGTCATCCTTCCTTGCTTCAGTTCCCTGAATTCATCTCTCATTCTGGTGACTAAACCTTGTGGCACATGGGTGCGACTGAACTTGATCTTGAATGCTTCCCAAGTCATCATCTGACCGTCATTCATAGTACGGGTGCTATTCCACCAGGCTCTTGCATCTCCTGCCAGATAATGGGTGGCAAACAATACCTTCTCATTAGCTTCAACTCCTGCGACTTCCAGATTGTTCTCCATGGTTTGCAGCCAGTCATCAGCATCTAAGGGATCCTCAGATTTGTTGAAGATAGGGGGATTGGTATTCTGAAAGTTCTTAAGCTTGGATCCATGGTGATCCTAATTTCCATGGCCTTGATTATTGTGGACCATCTGAGCTATCTGTTGAAGAGTGGCTAGGTTGGCTTGGCGTTCGGCTCTACTAGCTTCACGGTCGGAAACTAGCATTTGCAGAATCTGCAACATCGGGTCCTGAGATGAGCTGCTTCCTCCGGGGTTTCCATGAGTCATCTGAAGATTGAGATAGATAATGAGATAAGATGGAAATTTCTAAGGTTCATGGTTTTGTTTTCAAAAGCTTTAAACTTTGAGTTTGACTCAGGTTTTGCAAACTACTCCTTCTTCTCATTCATTCATTCAAAGCACACAATACACCACACACCACAACATAAATGGAAAACAGATGGTTTTAAGAACCATTATGTGAAACTATGATAAAGTGGGACCGATACAACTCATTCCTACGGTAGTGATCAAGTGCATCTAATCATCATCAATGAAGTTGGAATCATCATCATCGGTGTAGAAATCCATGGCATCATCCTCTAGGTAGTCATTGTCATCACTGAGGTAAGAGTGAAGATCTCCCTGGATGTCTTCACCTTCCTCCTCCTCTTTTGCTTCAAGATGGACTTCCTGTTCACGGATGGTCTTCTCGAGAGCGGCCACCTTCTTGCGAAGATGATCGATGGTGCGATCCTTCTTCTCGTGTTGACGACGAAGTGATTGGCGATCCTTGACTAGCATGGTGATAGTCTGTTCCTTCTTGATGGCAATGGCAAGGTTGTGGTTGGCGTAAGCTTAAGCATTGTCCAATTCCTTCTGCCTATCATACAACATGAAGTCAAGATTTTCCACCTGGCGCTTCAACTCCGGGTGACTTGGCATCTCCAATGGCATACCCATAGAATCACGCCTTGCGAAGTGAGCAAAGCGAGTTCCCTGGTTCAAGTTGATGTTTTTCCCACACAGACCGGCAAGAGCTTCATGCATAACCCTGGCTAGTCCATCTAGCCAGTTGTTCTCTCTCAAGGTGAATTGAATCTTCTCAGAAGTAGGTGCTTCCATTCTGCCTCTGAGATCTGCAACTACCATCCATTATAGATCTCCTCCTACGTGATCGTTGATTTGGGCACTGAAGAATTCCGGATGTGGGCGCTCAAGGTACTCAAACAGTGCATCTAGATCCCTCTCAAAGATCAGTTGGCCTCCGTTTCCCAACTGGTAGAACTTGCAATACTGAACTTCCATCTATAAGAATTTAGGATGAGTAAGTTAGTGAGGTGATCAAGTGTGCCAAATTTTATGTAGGAATGTAAGAATTTTTGAGGAACATGATTTTTTTTGAAAGAATCAAGGATAAGAGTGGGAATAGGTTTTCATAAATACTCACTTCTTTTGTTTTGAAACTAAGTTTTTGTTCGGACGACCATTCTAACTAGGGTCTCCTATGGTCAGGATGGCTCTGATACCAACTTGTCAACACCCGGATTTTAATCCCAGATGCCTGTTATGTCATACATCGCAATCCCAGGATTACCAATTTTGCGTGACATAACATATTGGATATCATAGTACATCATCCATTACAAACCATAATAAGGTCTTACACGAATAAAGAATCTCATGATCCAGTCTTAATACAAACAAGCAGCGGAATAATAAGCGTAGCAGTGGGCTCCATCTTCAGGGTCACAGGCAATGCTGACGATGGGAGATGATCCTAGTTGTCATAGACGTCTTGCTGTCCATCATCTTGATAGTCCTCCTCATAGTATGGCCACGGGAATATCCAGGGACAAAGCCATGAGTACTCTTTAAGTACTCGCAAACTATCACTAACAAGTAAGGTAGTTCTAATAGGAATCTTAAGCTCTAGGTTTATTTGCAAAAAACCAGGTTTATCTAAACTAAGTTTAGAAGTAAAGATAACTAAGTAAATGTTCTAAATCACTTTAAGTGGGAACCTATTTTTCATATTCACAACCCTGTTATGGTCAAGTCAAAGTCATAGTTCACTTCACAAGTCATTTTTAAAACATCTGACAACGGAACAGTATGGCCACTCCAACTGTCCATGACCGCGGACGCGACTATTCGAATAGTTTGACACTCTGCAGAGATGATACACTTTCACCACAAAATTCGATATATCCGTTAGGGATAACCCTAAATCATCATACTTAGTATGCGGATAATCAATCATAACCTTTCCTTTACACACTCTAGTATAGGCACCTCCCCTATGAGCTTGGCCTCCCAGCCATGGCCATCTGCCATCCCGGGCACTGCATAGGTGGACAATTCACACTCACGAGGTAGCCTCAGCTCAAACCTCTTCCGCGAGGGAACCCATACTAGTGCATATAAATTTCCGGCTAAGCCTTACCCAATTCAGGTATTGTGGTTGTATGGTAAAATTGGAATGGTATCACATCTGAACCCAACCATCCGTTTTTATAAAGGGCTAAGGCTCATGCCTCAACATTTTCACCATCAAAACCATTGGTGTTTCGCAACACATGTCAAAACATTTCAATAGAATGAAGCACCATCCCAAGGTTTTCATAATCATTTTCACAAGTATTCCCATCTAAAGTGATCAAGTTTTTAGCACTAGCCACTAAGTTAAGAGTGTTCACTAATGAGGGGTGCTAATATTCAATCTCATGCCATAGAATGACATATATTATAGGCCTAGTTTTATACTCTTTATGGTATCTATACTACTTTCCAATACTCTCAAAGCACTAACTAAAAGTAAAGAACTTTGGTAAAGTAAAATAATAAAGCTTGGAAGTAAAACTTGGGATGTGTATAAATCAAGGGTATATAACCAAAGAATGCCTAATGTATTTTGCTTAAGTTATCAAGTGGGAAAGTGTTAACTTGCATAATTCTAGCTTGCCAATAATAGCTTGCCTTGATTGGTGCAGTGTTTGAAGTTTTCCTCCTCTTCTTCTGGGTAGAACTCCTCCTCCTCGTAGCTTGGGTCGGTACTATCGTCTATAAATAAATACGGGGTACACAATCACCAAACAATACTTAACTAGCTCTATTTATCACACTAAGGCTCATACTTGATGATCTAGTATCATCACAATCATCATATGAAATGAGAACTAGTTTTAGCTATCTTATTTGAGAAAAGTAATTTCTACTCATTGAAATTAATTAAGATTTAATATTCTCCAATTAAAATATGGGATCATGTGGACACATGTCATCACCACATATTCTAATACATTGGAATGTGATTTAAAGTGTTGGTCAAATTTTATTAAGTTTAAGATTATCATTTAATAGATTTAAAGTGACTAGAAATTCCCTAATAGCATTCTTTTGGTACTAGTCCAATGTCACTGCATGCAAACCTAAATATTTTTAAATATTCAGATAGATCTTATCAAATGTGATTTTTGAGAGTTGAAATCAACTCAAAAGCATTTATGGTTGATTTTTGAAAAATGTTTGAAGTTGCAAAAGTCTCTGTCTTGTTATTTTTACTATATGTTATCTCTAACTCCAAATGATTTAAATCCAACGGGCTTGGATAGATAATTTAAATCCAACGGGCTTGGATAGATAATTTAAATATCTTTCTAGCAAAATTTGAATCATGCAATTTGGTTCAGTGAAACTCTCTGAATTGATTTTTGAATCTGAGGATAGAACTAGTTTAAACTAAAATGGAAAAAATCAACATTTGAATTTCTAGGCCAGCGCGGGAAGTTAAACGAGTTGGCCCAACTGCACTGCATAGCGTAGTGGGCTGCTGGCAGAGGGGGTCCACCAGTCTACGGGTCTAACTAAACGAAACGGTATCGGTGAATTTAGGCCGTGCGATCTAATTCTAATCCAATGGATGGGAGCCATTGTCGACGACGAACTACTCCAGCGAGGAACTAAACCTAGCACGGTGGTGGGGGTCTGGCGGGGCTCACCTGGGCTCCAGCTAGGGTCAGCGATGGGGGCGATCGACGTGGTAGATGACGGCGGTTCGAGGCACGGTCATGGAAGGTCTTGGGGTGGTCAAAATCGACGGCGCCCTTCTCCTCCAGTAGCGGCGAGCTCTGGCCAAATTCCAGCGAGAGAGAGCTTGCCTTGCTCTGGGAAGAAGTGGGGGAGGATCAGTGAGGAGTGGTGAGTGCTGGGGTATGGAGAATGGAGGCGGGGAAGGTCTCCATTTATACTGCGGCGAGGGGACCGAACGGTGTGGGCGCGGGCTCGTCGGTGACGAAGCTACAGGCTGCTATCGGCGCGGCTGACGCTAGTGGACGGTGTTGTGTTCCCTGGTGATTGTTGCTGGCTTAAAGGCGAGGCGCGGGGCGGTGTGGTTTGGTCGGGAGCATGCGTCGTTCTGTGCAGAGGCGGAGGTGTTTGCGACAATGTGCGGGAGCTGCGGGTCGCGCGGCAGCGAACGGAGGTTGTCTGCAGGGTTGGGGTGATCATGGCGAGCTAGTGCACGCGAGGCAGGGGTGAGGCACGGTCTTTGCGAGATGATCAGGCGCGGCGAGCTGGCGCGCTCTGGACATGGTGCAGAGACGGTGGGCGCGGCGTAGCTGGGGTGGTCCAGGGCTCGGCTGGGGTCGAGGCTTGGACAGGGGGTGGCGGTTGACCGAGGTGTGTCTGGTGCGTGTCGTGGGCAAGGGCGGCGAGGGTTCTGGCGTGCTGCCCACTGTCGGTCGGTGATGACCAAAAATGGGCGGTGCTCCACTATGCACACGGCTAAGGGGGGACTTGGTCTAGGTGCTGCTCGACACTAGAGGGGACAAGGAAGTTAAGGGGATACCAAATGGTTATGCTAGAGTTAGTTTAGTGTCTGCAAGGTGTTTGTTGTAATGGCCGAAAGAAATTCACTTTGGAATTTTTGAGTGAAAGTTTTTGAGTGATTTGATCTTAAGCTTGAGTATCTATGTTTGCTTGGAGAGGTCAAATGGAATTGGTTTGATGGGTTTTTGAAAAAGTGTGATCTTACCATATGAACTGGATTCAATTTCCAACTGTCCACTTAATTTATTTGGAAAATGTTTTTGTAAGTTTGTAAAGTGGGCCTTGATACACTTTTACTTGGTCTAGCAAGGGGTGAAAATAAGTGGAATTGTTTCTGTTAAAATTCCTTTCCTAGGAACACCTAAAGTGACTTAGTGGTTAACTTTTGTCAAAATGACCATTTACTCTTTTTATTCATATTTGATTTCTTTTTCTTTTGATTTTGTTTGTAAATGGTCTATATGATGTAGCATTCACCTTTAAACCTTTTCTCATCATTTGTAACAATCAAGCATGGCAAATTCAATCAATTCTACACTAATGCAAAACACACATGCATTCATATTCAAATTTGTATAAAAAGTTTTTGTTAACCCTAACTTTGGGTGATTTGAACTTGATAAACTTGATTAGAAGTTTTGGGGTGTTACAAGGCCCCTGTCTTCACCCAGGTCCAATGTCGAGGCATCGAAGGCAGTCCCCATCCAGGCCCCCGTCCCCGCTCCGACATAGAAGCCAATGAGGAGGCCCCTGCCGGTCACGGGTAGATCTCGCTCAATTGGGACCCGTACGAGGAGGAGTACATCTTGTCGGAGAACCCCTAAACACCAGCATTGTTGACCCATGGTCAGAGATAACTAGGGTTTTCTCCCCTTCCCTTGTTCTTCTCCCATGCCCATCATTGGATGCTAGATCTTGTGTTATTAGGTTCGGTTGTTCGTATTTCAATCATTGGATGCTATATCGATCTTCTTACAACAGATAATCCTCTTGTGTTTGATCTTTTCTTTTGATGAATACTCCTGTACGCATTTCAATCCTATTTTATTTGTCATTTAAGTTGTAGTTAAGGGATTACCTAGTTAATACTAGCGTCGATCTGTAGTTGGAATCGATATTTGATTTTGTTTGAGATCTGGGTTTGGGGAATTTAACCTGCTCAGTTAATTTATGCAAATAATCATGGTATCTCGATCGGTTAATTTATGCAAACAGTAAATCTCGTTAATTAAGGGATCTCAATCATGTTCTTATTATCATGCACGCTATTATTTGTTCCAATAGGTGTAGAGCATCGACGTCAGCAGTGACGACGAGTCCAGCCACACGAAGACTTGTTAGGTGCTGACAAGGCTGTAGTCTGGCCAATACGATGCCTACTTCGCTGGCAACATCTACAGGTGCCCCTTCTACAAAAGGAGACTTAGTGCCACCAACTTCAACTGCCTTGTGATGCATGGCGAGGACGTGAGCTCATGCAACCCCAAGGTCGGCAAGATCGTGAATGTCCATGCCTTCTTCACTAAGCACAAGGCGCTCCGCATTCACCTCCGCAACCTCCAGCAGGTGGCCATTGCAGAGGGTCGTACAAGGTGCCCAAGATCAAGGGATAGTGAAGAAAGAAGTGGAGGAAGCGCTTGAGGGACGAGGCGAGGCCAGGAGGCGTTGAACATGTGTGTCGCCGCTGCTGCTGTAAATCAGCTTCTTCTATTTTTATATGTTGTATGTTGGCTACTGAGCAGCGAATGTATTGAATATCGTTAAGTACCCTACTATCTATCGTTAATATATCCTATATTATCTGATTTGAGCATCTTATGTACATTTGTTTTATTTTCTCAATGTATATATATTGCTAGTGTGATTTTTTGCTCTAGATTTGCTACCAGATTAGGAAAAAACGAGGGCCAAAAGGAACGAATGATTGAAGCGAGAAGCTACTCTAGATTTGCTATTAATTTGGGAAAAAAGAAACATAACTGCTGGCGAGAGAGAGGACAATTACGCTCTAAAAACTTCTAATTAATTATAAAAAGAAAACTTCCAATTTGGGCGTGAGATAAATAACCCACTTGTGTGCACAACCAAACGCGGTCCCGACCTACTGACCCCACATAGTCCCACACTACGTGGCCCCACGTGTCACCATAACATGGTCCCGACTGACCGGACCCACACGGCGTGGCCCCACACGTTGGCATAATTGTCAACCTAACACCAGCTAACGTTCAAGCTCTTTGTGAGAGTTTTAGAGGAGTGCATAGGAAAAAGTGAGGAAAAGTTTAGTGGCTGGGGAAAACTGAGTACAGGTAAGGAACCAAGGGCGTGAAAATAGAAATTCCTTTATAATAATGCTAGGGTTTCTCCATCTCTCCAAGAACAATGGGAACTACTCACACATGGAGATAATTAACAATAACAACATCATATTCATATGGATGGACTGAAAGTGCAAAGGTAAAATCAAGTGCAAACCCACAATTGTATAAGATATAATGAATGAGAGAGGGGGTGATGGTGTTTGAAATGGAAATGGACGTCACCTAGAGGGGGGGGGGTGAATAGAGCATTTTAAAATTATTACGGTTTAGGCTCTAATAAATGCGGAATAAAACTTAACGTTTAATTTATCAAGCCAAAACGTATATCCACTAGGTTCAACTAAGTGCACCAACAACCTATGGTAAGCAACCCAAGCAACAAGGTGATAGCAAGATATAATACTTTAAGCATGATGGCTATCACAAAGTAAATTGCATAAGAAAAAGGGCTCGGTTGAGAGATAACTGATGGATGCAGAGATGATGATTTGTTTCCAGAAGTTCACTTCCAAAGAAGCTACATCTCTGTTGGAGAGGTGCGGGGGCGCAATGTACTTCGAACGCCACAAGTGGCTTACCTTGAGGTGTGGTGGCTCGATGCTTACCCAATGCCACACAAGGCCTCACCCCAAGATGCGAAGGCACGTAACTCATCGACGCCACAAAAGGCTCACCCTATTCTCCCGTGAGCTCGCCACAAAGGCCTACTCACGTTCCACTATGGGACACTTAAGGGCAGTCACCGAACCAGTACAAGGCTTGAGGAATCTCCACAACTCAATTGGAGGCCCCAAGAACATACCATAATTCCACACAACCGTCTAGGGTTCCAAGAACCAAAGAGAAACAAGCCCAAGAGCTTGAACTCACCGAATCTCCAAGGAGAACTCAAACTATGCACAAAATGCAAGAGGCAAGTCCTAAACTCTCAAATTACACCAAAGCTACAAAATCTATTGGGGGAATAAGAGAGAAACACAAGAGGAGAACACAAAACTCTTCAAGATCTATATCCCAAGGATTCTTTCACAAGGAAAGGATTTGGTTTGGTGGGGGCTGTAGATCTAGATCTCCCCTCTCAAATCCCTCAAATAGATGCAAGAATGATGGGAGGCAGAAGGGAAGAGGGCAAGCTTTTGAAGGTCAACAATGGAGGAGAGAGAGTGGAAGAGCTAGCAAAAAATGACCTCCAAAGTTGGGGAAACTTTGGGGAAGAGGGGCCCTTAAATAGGGCAAGAGAAATCTGCCCGTTTGGGTTAGATTCGCGCCCCACCGGAACTACCGGTGTCCCACCGATACTACCGGTAAATAGAAACACAAGTTACTGAACATAAAAGATATTTACCGGAACTTCGGGTAGAACTTGGGCCGGTACTACCGCTCAAGCAAAAACGTTGGATAACATTGAATGAAAACTTCAATAACTTTTGACTCCGGACTCCGATTTTGATGATCTTGGGCTCGTTTTGAAGAGAAAAAAAGCTCTACAAGATTATGTGAAGAAACATCATAGTACAACAAGGGAGGATAAAAATAAAATGGAGAAATATATGACCTCTCAGAAGCGACGAACCGGTAAAACCTCCAAAACCCAAAATGCACGAAGTTGAGCTTGGAAACTCCAATTAGGATGAAACCAATTTTGTTGGAAAGATAATAAAGATTAGAACCCAAAAAAAGGTGAAATAATGGGTATCACCAAGGGATAAAAATATCATGAATATATATGTGAGATATCTTCCAAGGTGTGGAGCCAGAAAACCTGCTAGATCAAAAACGCAATAGGATATGTAAGGGAAATCCATTTTTGATGAACTAGAGCTTGTTATGAAGATAACCACAAGCTCTAGATACTCAAATGGACAAGAACCAAACAAAAACCAAGAAATATGATGCTATGTATGCAAAGGTTTGAGCTCTCTCCGAAAGATACGAACGAGTCACCCACTCGAGAGCTCGTCTTGATAGTACGGCTATCTATCCTAAACTCGGTCTCCCAACACTACAAGAGACCGGTAAAATAGAAAACCTATCAAGATCATACCTTTGTCTTGAGAAATCCACTTGAGCTTGATGTAGACCGTCTTGTCCTTCTCAAGATGGATCGACTTTCTTGATTTCTCTTGCTCGATGAAGACTTGAGAAGTGCTCCCCCATACTCCATGGGGAAACCTCCTTTTTGAACTTGTCTTCATCACACCTTGATCGCCGAGGATGGAAAGATCCAAGCATGATATCTTCTAGATATGGTGCATCTTGAGCTTGCACTTCATTTCTTGATAATGTCTTAAAGATAGCCATGAGGAACTCCATCTTCTTCTTCTTCAAAACATACTTGAATTTCTTCTTCTTCTACATGATTCCAATAGGCACAAATCCCTTGGATATTGCTTCTTATTTTCCAACCTTGAAACCAACACATGGTCCAAGCGATGCCAATGGACAAACCTACAAGTGAAACTCAATTTACATATTGGTCCATAGGGATTGTCATTAATTACCAAAACCACACATGAGGGCATACATGCCCTTTCAATCTCCCCCATTTTGATAATTGTTGACAATCCCTTTTGAGAGGGTTTAGATATGGAATTTAACGAACAAAATGGTTGCCCCAACATCAAATACTACACAAGTATGTGATGTTGGTACAACCACAATATATAGAGCAACCTCCCCCACAATCTATGCATGTGTGATGAACTTGAATTTCATTGCATAGATTGCCAACCATTATCGGTGGTTGAGTTTCCTCTATACATTCAACATGGAAAGCAACAACAAAGATGCAAGAGCATGAGAGGCAAATGCTTAAGAACATACTCAAATCATAAACCAACTTCCCTTAAACCCTCCAAAACTTCTCCCCCATTGGCATCAATAGCCAAAATGGGTGAAAAGTTCTAGACGGTCAATATAGTTAGAATTCCTCCAAAGGTGTGCATATGCACATATCCAATGATGAATCCTTGGGAGGAATTAAAACTATATTGAGGACCCAAAGGTTGCAAAAGGAAATGAAAAAAAGAATAGCTTCAACAAATGAAGCGAGCAACCATAAGATCCAAAAGATACCAATTGACAACAACAATTGATACCAAAAGAAAAAAAAGATATTATGATATGAGCCAACGAGTGTTTAAATGAAATAGGGAAGTTCGCCAATCTTTCTGCACAATATAGAGTCATCATTTGAATACATCATGCACAAATATGGAATCCTCACTCTCCCATAGACATTTAAACCTCAAACAAATATAAAGGTAGATGAGCATTCTTAAGTGAGTTAGAGAAGATGGGAGCCACCGATGTGTCAAAAATAAATAAAGAGTGGTCTCCAAGGAAAACAAAAACAACCAAAGATTTATCTTCTCTTGTGTGTATACGTTTCTAGGTGGAAAATATCACAAATACATATGCCCACAAAGAAACATGCACACACAAAATAGATACACAAGAAAGCACATGAAAAACAAAAGGACGTCATATAATATACCAATAAGATTTTTGCTTGAAAGCATGGCCAAAGGCTCAAATATAACTTATTGTACATCAATGATATTCAAACACCAACACACATCATACATTCAACTATTACCAAGGGAAAAAGGAATAGTTGAAATATATGAACAAAGTCAACAAGTATCACAAATAGAAATCAACTATGCAAAATACTTACTATTGCACATGAGAGCAACTGAGGAAAATATAGGCAATAAATTACTAGATTGACATATTTGGGATTGGTAAATCATGAGCACGATTTTGTATAGTCCCCATTATATGCAATCATCTCAACATACTCACATTTGCAATAGAGAGAACTCGTAGAAACCAAAATAAGAACCATAATGTTTGCAAATACACAAACTCATGCCAACAAGCAACCTACAAAAGGTTGGAAACAAGATATGTATGCATGAGATAGATACTTGTTACCGAGATATAGTTGGTAGGATGTAGAGGATATGAATTAGTTGATCATCCTAGCTTGCGTACAATTGACATGTAGACACCACGTCTTCCTTGTACAAGATACAAGCACCCAATATATCTCCAATGTACCTAAAACACAATTAAGTACACTATGTTCCCAAAAAAATTGGGTCCAAATTAGTTAGTGCAACTACAATATATAGGAGAAGCTCCACATAAATATGACATTGAATTTCATGCACATCTTAGCCAATATGATTTGGTGGAGTTTCCCCTATAAATTGGATCATAGAAACAAAGCATGGCATAATATATACATGAAGTAAATATGCATGCAC
Source organism: Avena eriantha (assembly GCA_910589775.1). NCBI lineage: Eukaryota > Viridiplantae > Streptophyta > Magnoliopsida > Poales > Poaceae > Avena > Avena eriantha. The sequence continues at coordinate 82,297,279 of OU342745.1, forward strand.
AAGACTTTCAAGAACCAAAAAGTAGATACAATTTGAACAAAAACACCAAGTAAACTGAGAAGTCACACACAAGAGTGTGACATGACAAAAGGGTGTTCAAAATGCATCAAGAGCCAACTCAACACATGAAGGGACACAAATTCAACAAATGAACAAGGCAAAGGCCAAAGAGCAAAAGATAGACAAAAACACCAATGCTCAAGGATTTATCCCATTCTAAAAGATCAAACAAGTGATAAAGAATGAGGCAAAACCAACTCCCAAAAGAGCAAGGTTCCAACAAACAAACCAAACTCTCTACACTTTTCATGATGGCGCAAAGTACCAAAAGAAAAGATCAAACTTCCAAGCACGAAAAACATGATATGGATCAACACAAGAAGCATAAAAGGAGTGCTCTAGATAATATAGGAGAGCTCCCCCATGAATGTTGCATTATATAGGATTTTGCTTTTGAATGCAAAATGCACACATATGAGATCATCACTACTACCGACATTAAATAATACACAAGATAATACCAATAAACTAAAAAGATCCACAAGTGGCAAGGAAGACATGGGAGAAAAAGAAAAAAAATTCTTGGCCAAAGATAGGACAAAGAAAACCAAAGGCCAATGTGAACATGATCAGTAAATTCTACCATATATGGTGTACCAGTTTTCCAATGACAAGAATTATGGGGAAGAATTTCCCGAGGTAGTTTGCAAGGATATAATGATCATATTCACAACAAGAAGCATATAACAAGATATAAAAATTAAGCTTGATGCTTCGAGAGAGATTCTTGATAGCTCCAAATAGTCACACACTCATTATAGATTAAAGTAACTTGAATCAAATGGTTTCCATGGAGGATATGGAGGTCCAATTTTGAGGAAACACATATCAAGAAAAACTCTCACAAACAAGATCCAAAAGATGAGCAATAAAAGCAATCCAAAGGAATTGGAACTTGTTTGAGCTAAATGTGCCACTTAGGAGCTAGATAAATATAAATAATAATTCTAAGTGACACTATCTCAAATGTACACATTTTCTAGGGTTTTAATGTGCACAAAGAATATGACTCCCCCATAATGTGATAAAACAAGAATTCTCAACAAGACGTAAAAACATCCAAATAGACATGATTAATGAACATTATGGAACTTGAATTTCTCATGAGAAATACATACCACATAGAGACTATATAAACTTGCAATATACATACTAAGTGATATTCCTCATGTATACACATTTTAGGATTGTGGAATGCCCAAGCATAACACTCCCCCAAAATGGGATAGTCCATTAATATCTCCCAAGATCCAAACGAGTTACCAAATAAATTCACCAAAGGCTCAAACACAAGAACACAAATACATGATGTGCCAACCAACATACACAAATATACTTGATTACTCAATATAAGTACGAGGGAAGCACAACATATACAAACACATACATGCAAGGTACAAAACCAACACATGCACAAGGGAGCAAGTAACTTCCAATGTAAAGAGTTGAGCACATGTTACCACAAGGAGGAACATTGGACATAAGATAGAAGAAAGATAATCCCGTCAGCTTGACTTGACAAAAATAAATAATGAAGATCCCTTAATTTTTCATAGAGTAGCCAAGCTTCCAATGCCTTCCAAACAACACATATTGATCAAGTTTTAGCTTGTTGGTCCCCAACCAAGTTGGGTCCTAAGAAGTTAGTCACAATAGGCTTGGCCACCCAAATGGTTCTTTTCTTGACACCACATTGGGCACAAACATATTTGGCAAACACATTGCCCACCTCATCCTTACGAAGAGAATATACATCATCAATCAAGATAGGCTTAGATGAGGAGTTACCCATGGTGCATGAGGAAGAAAGGTGCCCCTTCTCGCGGCATATGTAGCAAGTTCTTCTCTTTCTATCTTTATTCTTGGAAGATGTCACCCCTTGAGGAAGAGCTTGAGTCTTGGGAAGAGGCCCGCTTCTAGATTGAGGTGGAGCTTGAGGCCTCTTCCCTTGTTGCTTCTTCTTCAATGTGCAACATCTCACATGATGTCCTTCTTCCTTGCACTTGAAGCACACAATGTTGGCCGGATTCTTCACTTGACCTTGGCCATTCTTCTTGTTTCCCTTGTGCTTAAACTTTTTGGTGGGCTTGTTCTTGATGTTGGAGTTGAATCCAAGCCGACTCTTGTCATTTAGGGATCTTCGCACACCCAAGATGTTATTGAGTGTGGTCATCCCTTCATGACACTTCTTCAAGTCATTCTTCAAAGAATGACTTGGGCCTTGAGCTTCTTGTTTTCCTCTACATGGTTAGTATCAACAACAATACTAGAGGAAGTAGATGCTACATTGTTAGAACAATAAGGCATGAGATGCAATTCATCACAAGATATAGCATGGTTATGAGATGATGAATCACAAGGACTAGCACATGGCAATATGACACTAGGAGTAGAAGTAGTGATAATGTCCACATGAGGCTCACTTGATGTTACCTTTGACACAATGGCCTCATGAGCCAACTTTATCCTACCATGGGAAACTACAAGATCCTCATGCGAGCTTGATAGCTTAGCATAAATCTCTTCCAATTTACCATAGTTGCTAGTTAGCAAAGCAAGTTGAGAGTGTATCTCAGCATTCTCCTTCACAATAGATGCTTCACAATATATAGAGTTAGTAGGACAAGCATCATCATTATTAGCAAGAGGTGAGGGCAACTTGGAAAGCTCTTTAGAGTATGACGCTTTAAGTTGCTCATGTGACTCAGCGAGTTTGATGAGCTCCCCCTTGATGACCCTAGAGCCATTGTTGAGGTGCTCAAAATCCTCAAGGAGTTTAGCATAGGCAACTTCAAGCTCATCATTTTTAATTTGGAGGTCACTTGCCACCTCAGGATCTCTATCATGAGATTTCTTTACTCTAGATAGCTCTACAGCAAAGGTCTCCTCAAGAGATTCATTGGTGGTTTGTTCCTCTTCAAGAGCTTCATTTAGTTTTGCAATATCATTAGCATACTCACGCTCAAGACTACTCATTTTATTAATAGTTTCCTCATGCTTTGCTTACTTTCAATGGCAAAGTTCAAGATTTCAATGAAATTAGAGCAAGCATTTTTATTTTTGTGTAGAGCACGAAGGACTAGCTCCCCCTTCTCTTTTAAAGAAGCAACATCATCTTCTACTTCATATAAGTAAAAATTCACATCATCATTAGGTGCATTGGGATCCAAAGGAGAAGTTACCTTTGATTCCTTAGCCATGAGGCATAAGTGAATGTTGGGAGAAGGTGATGATGGGGGAACACTTGAAGCTCCAATACCAACCTTTCCTTGGCCCACACATTCTTCAATTTCCTCTACATGGTTAGCAACACAAGTACTAGAGGAAATAGAAGCACATTTATCATGGCAGCAAGGCAAAGCAAGCATATCATCATGAGATATATTCAAGGCATTTCTACATGATATGCAAGGGCAATCAACACTAGGATGTAAATCACAAAGAGTCCTACAAGTGTTCATGCCCAAATATACAACATTGCAATGAGATAGATATGGAGGATCATGAATGGCAAGCTCACTATCCTCATTGCAATTTCTATCACCACTCACCATATCATTACCTTGTGACAACTCACATGTTGGTGTAGTGGAAGAAGATGAGAACTCATCACGGCCGGAGGTGGAGGGAACACAATCATCCTCATTAAGCTTGGACACATCATATTTTGCATGAAGCTTGGTCCAAATATCATGAGCGTTCTGAAAAGGCATGATTGAGGAAAGAACTACAAAGCTCACAACATTGACAAGCACATTAGATGCTTGAGCTTCGAGATAAGAGTTTGTCTCCTCCTCCAAATATAGATTTTGGGGATCCTTAGGAGGAGACAAGCCCATATCAAGAATTTGCTCAATATTTGGGTCAATGACCCAGAAATGACTAAGCATGCGAATACGCCAAACATCATAATTTGTGCCATCAAATGTAAATGTGTGAGAGTGCACTAAACCCCTAAGAGACATCCTTACTCTCGAGGCGGTGAAGCCTAAGAAGAGAGAGACCTCACTCGGATACCAATTGAAAGGGAAATGGACGTCACCTAGAGGGGGTGAATAGGCGTTTTAAAATTATTATGGTTTAGGCTCTAATAAATGCGGAATGAAACTTAACATTTACTTTATCAAGCCAAAACGTATATCCACTAGGTTCAACTAAGTGCACCAACAACATATGGTAAGAAAGACAAGCAACAAGGTGATAGCAAGATATAATACTTCAATCACGATGGCTATCACAAAGTAAGTTGCATAAGAAAAAGGGCTCGGTTGAGAGATAACTGATGGACATGGAGACGATGATTTGTTTCGCGAAATTCACTTCCAAAGAAGCCACGTCTCCATTGGAGAGGTGCGGGGGCACAATGTACTTCAAACGCCACAAGTGGCTCACCTTGAGGTGTGGTGGCTTGATGCTCACCTAACGCCACACAAGGCCTCACCCCAAGATGCGAAGGCACGCAACTCACCGATGCCACAAAAGGCTCACCCTATTCTCTCGTGAGCTCACCACAAAGGCCTACTCACATTCCACTATGTGACACTTGAGGGCGGTCACCGAACCCGTACAAGGCTTGAGGAATCTCCACAACTCAATTGGAGGCCCCAAGAACACACCACAACTCCACACAACCGTCTAGGGTTCCAAGAATCCAAGAGAAATAATCCCAAGAGCTTGAACTCACCGAATGTCCAAGGATAACTCAAATCTATGCACCAAATGCAAGAGGCAAGTCCTACACTCTCAAATTCCACCAAATTTACAAAAGCTATTGGGGGAATAAGAGAGGAAGAACACAAGAGGAGAATACAAAACTCTCCAAGATCTAGATCCCAAGGATCCCTTCACAAAGAAGGGATTTGGTTTGGTGGGGATTGTAGATCTAGATCTCCTCTCTCAAATCCCTAAAATAGATGCAAGAATCATAGGAGGGAGAAGGGAAGATGGCAAGATTTTTAAGGTCAACAATGGAGGAGAGAGAGTGGAAGAGATAGCAAAAATTGACCTCCAAAGTTGGGAAAACTTTGGGGAAGAGGGGCCCTTAAATAGGGCAAGAGAAGTCTGCCCGTTTGGGCCAGATTCGTGCCCCACCGGAACTACCGGTGCCCCACCGGTACTACCGGTAAATAGAAACACAAGTTACTGAAAAAAAAGAGATTTACCGGAACTTCGGGTAGAACTTGGGCCGGTACTACCACTCAAGCAAAAACGTTGGATAACATTGCACGAAAACTTCAATAACTTTTGACTCCGGACTCCGATTTTGATAATCTTGGACTTGTTTTGAAGAGAACAAAAAGCTATAAAAGATTTTGCAAAGAAACATCATAGTACAACAAGGGAGGATAAAAATAAAATGGAGAAAGATATGACCTCTCAGAAGCGATGAACCGGTAAAACCTCCAAAACCCAAACGCAAGAAGTTGAGCTTGAAAACACTAATTGGGATGAAACCAATTTTGTTGGAAAGATAATAAATATTAGAATCCAACAAAACGTGAAATATTGGGTATCACCAAGGGATAAAATATCATAAATATATATGTGAGATATCTCCCAAGGTATGGAGCCAGAAAACCCGCAAGATCAAAAACGCAATAGGATATGTAAGGGAAATACGTTTTTGATGAACTAGAGTTTGTTATGAAGATAACCATGAGCTGTAGATACTCAAATGGACAAGAACCAAACAACAACCAAGAAATATGATGCTATATGCAAAGGTTTGAGCTCTCTCCGATAGATACGAACGAGTCACCCACTCGAGAGCCCATCTTGATAGTACGGCTATCTATCCTAAACTCGGTCTCCCAACACTACAAGAGACCAGTAAAATAGAAAACCTATCAAGATCATACCTTTGCCTTGAGAAATCCACTTGATCTTGATGTAGACCATCTTGTCCTTCTCAAGATGGATCGACTTTCTTGATTGCTCTTGCTCGATGAAGACTTGAGAAGTGCTCCCCATACTCCATGGGGAAACCTCCTTTTTGAACCTGTCTTCATCACACCTTGGTTGCCGAAGATGGAAAGATCCAAGCATGATATCTTCTAGAGATGGTGCATCTTGAGCTTGCACTTCATTTCTTGATGATGTATTCAAGATAGCCATGAGGAACTCCATCTTCTTCTTCTTCTTCTTCTCAAGACATACTTGAACTTCTTCTTCTACATGATTCCAATAGGCACAAAGCCCTTGGATATGGCTTCTTCTTTTCCAACCTTGAAACCAACACATGGTCCAAGCGATACCAATGGACAAACCTACAAGTGAAACTCAATTTACATATTAGTCCATAGGGATTGTCATTAATTACCAAAACCACACATGGGGAATACATGCCCTTTTAGTGTTGATGGAGATACAGAAGTTGATGATCAGGGGGGTGATGTGTTTTCCTCTGATGATCCATGTATCAGCAAGGATTTTCCCTTCTCTAAGTTCTTCCTCCAGATCCCTTCCTGGCATGGTGTTTTGTGGCTGGAGGTGTATGCGAATGTTGGATCTGAGATCCGTCTTCAGGTGGTGAAAGTATTTGATGGGGCGTACGTCCTGGCAGGCTGTATGGGCGGATGGTACGGGCATGCTCCAACCGTACCGTAGGTTGTTAAGCCTATAGTAGCTTCTCCTCGCACCCTCTCTTCTCCCAGGCGTGTGGAAAATTATTTAAATGACATTTATCACTTATAAATACCATATTATTGCTTAACATGATAGTCCCAATTCATATATTAACAAAAGACTTATTAATTCGGGATCTTGTTGAAACAAGTGTAAAATATGCGCGCGAGCACCATAAAATACCTAAATCCTAACTCTACTTATGCAAAAACATAAGGTAAATATGCTTCAAAAATGGACTCATCAGCGGGTCATTAGCTGGCAGTTGTGTGGCGAGTAGATAAGTTTGAGATGCAATGATGGCGGCTAGGGGTGTCTTGGCTTTTATATTACTCATTGAATCCACTGGCATGAAGGATAGATCCAGGTCCCTCGTTAACTCGCTCTTGTTGTGTTCGAGGATGTTATCCAGCCGAGAGCCACCTCTCCTTGGTATTGCACCTCCAGTGACACTCGTGGAATTGCGGGTGGAGCTTAGTTGTGCCCACAAAAGACTTGATGCATCGGCTTGCCTCCTTCATTCATCGAGCTGTCTCTTCAATTTTATTTGCTACCGCTTTTGGAGATGGAGCAACGTAACATCCCATCATTTATGAACCAACGAAGGGTAGAAATAGGAATCTGGGCATGTGCATGCATCTATAAAATCAGGGTAAAATTTTCGCTGCTATATTTGAAAAGTAGAAGTTAGTAATATTACATTGTTTTCCAAAATGATTTAGTAATATTGTTTGATTATATTAAAGGTATATTAAACCATAATAAGAACTTAAGACAAGGCAACTAAAATAAGAAATGAATTCTTATTTATTTTCTTTAATTCATAATAATAATACAAAGTGAGTTAAATACACCAAATAAGAATATTACAGGAAATAAACTTTAATGAATAAAACTTTATTAAATTATAAGAATATCTTTACAAGATTCTTTACAAAAGAATAAGAAGAAGATTACAATAAAAACCTAGACTACCTATCTACTCCTATACTAAATCTTGAGATTCCAGATCTTTGTTCCTTGAAGGGAAAAGAAACAAAAAGGGAAACAATATGTTAAATTGTTAGTTTTACTCTAAGTAGAGAACAGTGTAGTGCACTGTTCTTATTACATCATTGAGTATATAAAAGGAGCAAGTTTCACCAATATGCAGTATATGTTCTTTCAACCCAGAAATGCTTTAGTACCACATCATAAGCCAAGTAGAAAGGGGTAAGTTTCACCAGGACAGTAACTAGTAAAAGGATAAGAAGTGAAAACCAATTCACTTGATCTGATCCAAACATGACAAACAATAAAGCAGCTTACTCTCATAACTGCATGTTATGTGCTCTCGACATAGCAGCAGCAGCCCAAGAAGTCAAAAGGGAACACTCTGCCGTAGCACAGCTGCTAGTGCTCTCATTCTATTTCCATAGTCTCAAGCACACAACCAAGAGCACATTGAGCTTGCCAAAATCCAACAAATCCACCATTCAATACACATAATAAACAATCAAATCATCAAGAGGATGGTGACATAAGGAGGGGGTGGTGCAGGAGGATAGCAAGGACAAGTACAAGATCACAAGAGCTAGGAGGAGCAGGGATAGTACCAGGGGATGCAATACAAGCTCTAGGGAGTGATCAAGCCACCAAGATCAAGCCAGCAAGATCAAACAACACAAAAACATCACCAACAATCAAGTTGTGTGGTGAGTCCATACAAAACCATCACATGATAAATTTTATTTAATTTATCAATCGTGTGTTGTTTCGTATGAAATCTTCTTAGAAAAACACCCAAGTGGGGTGTATCCATCATAGAAGGAATTAAAAGCCAACAATCAATCTTCACAAACCACACCAAGATCTCAGCCTATGCATCACTGATCTTGGATAACAATACATGTTCTACATCCACATATATAGCAGCCTTAAGTAAATATTTCTGGACACATCTTATGATAGTAGCACCTCAGGAACTGTTACATCTTAAGGATCTATATTAAACAATATGGTTTGGCAAATCATTTTCTTAAGAGCTATAAGAATCATTGTCTTAAACTAATTATAAAGCCACACTTGGGAGGGAAACAACAGGTACAAACCGTAGTTTTATCTAGCATAGTCTCAGACCAGCATCATGGACTAAACTATTTAGTTTAAGATAACAGAAATCTTTCCATCTTACCAACTAAGTCAATTCTTAGCAAAGCTCATGAAAAGCCTATTCTAGAATAGGAAGTGTGTACCAATCCTAGGATGGTATCACAACAATATGTTTGATAAGAAATCCAAACAAACAAGCTATATAAATTAATCTCCTTACTCAATCATCTTCCTAGAACAAATACTTAGGAATCATTTTTACATCTAAACATTCTATCATTCAAGATTATCAGAGAATCATAGGAGTATAAAATCAACTCCAATATGAACATATCAATACAGGCTAGGATTATTTGAGTGCAATAGATTAACACCCAGTAGAATATAGCTGGTAGGATGAACTAGAGGAATCTAACTGAACATAATTGCAGAGGGTATGAACCCTAGGTTCAGGGATGAATCCTAGACAGGGGTTAATCACAGCAATCACACTTGACATGGCAAGGTAGATAGAGCATGAAGAGGAGCACAAAGGGGGAAACACACTCACCCGGGGTCCTCGCAAGAGGTTAGAAGAGGAAGTAGAGGAGTGGTCGGCAGCGATGAAGAAGCAGCAGCATGGGGAGCACCCCTGAAGGGGCGTTGCAACCCGCGCCTACAGCGTGTTAGGAGCAAAAGGAGGAGAAAGGGTGAGCACCGTCAGTAACCCAACACGGCATTGACAAAGCATCGAGGCAACCGAACCTTAACCCTAGCCTCGGGCGAGGGTTAGTGCGACGGGGAGAAGACCCCATCGATGAATCGGCTCAGATAGGACCATGCGACGGCATCAACTTGGTAGTCTTGCACTGCGGTGATGGCCATGGTGGCGGGGCCAAGTCGGAATTGCGCGCGATGGAGTCGGCATCAAGCGAGTCGAGAGTGAGAAAGAGGGGAAGAGAAAAAGTGAGCATGGGGGCACTAGGCTAGTGGGCTGCCTAGTATCGCCCAAGTGGTCCTCTGACTAGGTCGTGTGGGCCGGGTCTAGTTGGACCGTGCCAGTCCTATGGGCCAGGCCCATATTTTAAAAGAGCTATCTAAAAATATATATTTACAATTATGCCCCTAAAACAAAAACACTTCTAGAAAAAGAAATAAAGATCCTAAAAATACAAATAATTTATTTATGGACTCACAAAAATATCCTCTACGCAAGAAAAATAATAAATAGAATTTTAAGTAATTAAATTCAGAACTATTATTATTAATGTTTATATTCTTTTGGGAATTTTAGGAAAAATATATAACACACTTAAAATTGAATAAAATTCACTTTTAAGATCTTAAATAGTTATACTAATATAGAAAAATACTAGCTCGTATCTTTGTAAAACAAATCAAGTGCGATAAAAATAAAGTCTTTATTTCTTAATAGAATTTTAGGAAAATATTTAAAAGAGTTAAAAATTAAATAAATTCATTTTTTAAACTCTTAGAATAATACTAGTCATTATAGAAATACTAGATATAATGGTTATGTTAATTTAAAATACTTTGAGTAATACTTTCCTTTTATTGATTAAAGAAAATAATAAACCTTTATAAGGTGGGTAAAACACGCAAATAAGAAAATGATAAACCATTGCATGACATTACTATGCATTGCATATTGCTTCTTTAAATATTGTCCTTACCGGGCAATAATGGTCTTCTATAGAAACCGGAGCTCAAGGTCTGGTGGAAGTATCCGACTTCAGTACCTTGCAGTCACAAGGCAAGTTCATCACTTCTCACGTCCTTGGAGAGTATTTATGGAAGTATTTGAAACTTTTGTGTTATCATCTATGTTCTAGAAGAGATAGAAAATAAGTATTTTACCAAAAAAAATGAAATTCTATTATCATCCTAAGTGGTGATAAATACTAAGAATGACAATGGAATTTAAGATTCCAGTTGCTGAACAACTAGGGTTTAATAACCCATGACCTCAGTGATTCTAGCGCCATATAATACGTGTTAACCATAAGATTTGGAATGGGACGAAGAAGTTAGGTGGATCTTCTTCCTTTCGCATGGACGAATGACCTTATCGTGAAGCTGTAGATTTCTTGTGGAGAATCCAGCACATGGGTGGGACACCTCACTGCCCTGTGATATTGGTGACTAGATCATCATAGCTGTCTTTGTGGAGGTTCACCATAGCTGATGGTGGCTGCCAGGGAGAGCTACTTACGGAGTCTTCAAGAGGCTACCCGGACTGTACTCGTGGTAAAGCTCTTGGGGGATCGTGTCTTCATACGGGGTCGCGAAGAGGGGCAGTGATTGGCTTGGATCATCTACTAGGTCCCACATCAAGGAATTGTGGATGAGAAAGTACGCCCGATTGTGCAACAAGGATTTGGTCTCTTATGGGTAAAGCAACGCACCTCTGTAGAGTGTAAAAAAGTGTGACATGTTACTCCCTGTTCTAGGAAGGAGCTATGAACGCGGCAGGAAAGGAACTCCATGAAGTTCTGGTCAACCTATGAAGGCTGATGGGTATTGTTTTTTATAATAAAATCAATCTTTAAAGAAATGTTTACAAAAAACTGCATAGTAACAAGGACTTATAGTCCGAGGTGGTAGTTAGAGCATTTAAATTCCCACCTTGCATATAATGATCTTGCTGGGTAACACTGTTACTCACCCTTTCCTTTGAACCCCTTGCTAGACTTTGAGGAACAGAAGGATGACCAGGTGTATGCTACATAAGTCTAGAACAACGTCTACTATGAAGAGCTGGACCTGTCCGGTGGAATCGAAGGGGTGGACTACATGATACACTATGGAGCTAAAGACAACGAGTCAGAGTAGTTCTCAGGCTGGAATGTAGTTACCTAGGTTGAGCCGAGCAGCATGAACCCTATAGAATAAGTCGTTGAGCTCACGTCTTTCTTATCGTTGTGTCTTTCGTTCTTCCGCTGAACTTATTAAATAAGTTATATGGTTTGTGAGATTGGATATTTCAAAGATCTCGATCTTTTGGTATTATAATAAAATGTCTATGTTTTTAATCTGGACCACAATGTTTCTGTTGTACCACTTTGAGGGATGTAAAATTTGCGGAGCGGGGTCCGTGAGTGTTATGTCAATGACTATAGTATACTACAACATGCATGGGTATGCTAGGTCACCGCAGCTACTATCAGAGAAATTACTTTGACCTTAGGTTGGACACCTAGTAAAGGGTATTACCTGTAGGAGTCTAGGAGAAACTGTAAAGAGTTCTCTAGATTATATAATGAATATTCAATTGGGAATATTTCGTTATATCTTTTAGTGCGATAATTCTTTATTATGATGCATAATTATAATTAATGGTTACTAATTATGAATATTTTGTATATAGTGAAAATGGCACAAAAGTTTCCAAAACAGGCTTTGGTAAGGAAAGAAGAGACTCTCGATGATTATTAGGGGACTTTAACTGAACATCTTTGATAGCTTTTGAGAGTTTTTGGTTGTAAAACTACTATTCCAGTTAGTACCTTGACATACCATGATGGGCGAATATTAGCCAAATATCGTGTTAGTATCCATCTACCAAAAAAGCTTGGTTTATATCACGATTTACCTATGGGTGAAGGTAGAAGTCACCTAGCAGCATATCATGTTGCTATTCTAGAGGCGATATCCAATATTCTGGAGCACAAAGCCCAAGAGTTAGCAGGAAGCACATTCGATGTGATTCCTCATGACTTAATAGACATGGAGCCAGTCCCGGATCATCTTACTTTAGTAAAGAAGCATCCGAAATTGTCTTCCAAGTTTATGGATCAATATCGTTTGATAGTTGGGTCTTTGTATAAGTCACATCAGGTTATTGTGGAGGATAAGAATGATATGCTAGAGGATTTAACTAATCCTAAACGAAGGGAGAAGTTAGCATCTCAACTAGAGAAGGAATCAGTGGGTAGGGTTAGCCCAAAATTTAAGGATATACTTATAGATCCAGCATCTTTCACACCATATCCTTATTCACCTATGCCAGAACCCACCAGATATCCGAATGAGGGTACTAGTTATCCAGTACCATAGAATTCTCGGGGAACCGATGATTCGAAACTACCTATTGGAAACTTTGAAGGATGGAGGTATGGGTCAATGGATGGATCTACTGGGAATCCTATTCCTGTTGAAGATTCTGTTGGCAATACCAGGCAAACTAGTTGGATGGGAGTGAGGTCTTATTCTGTTGATGGAAGGGATGTCTAGATGGAGGATGTAGAGTCCGATGAGGAAGATCCTGAAGAAAGGGTGTTTGAGTCACCAGAATATTATCCTACCCCAGATAATGTGCACTATCCAATTATAGCGGAGGACTATCGTACCCAACAGAGTACTTGGGGAGCACCAGAAGCGGTATATCTGTTGATTACTCTGGAGCTGGGATGCAGGAGGCACTTGAAGAAGATAGTGATGAGGATGTTTCGGAAGATACCTTAGATGAGTTGGAAGGTATGGACACACTTCAGTTGGATGACGTGTCGAGTCCGGATACCTCTGATACTGAGTATCATCCATCAAAGAGGCAAGTCGTTCCACAGACGGTGCGTCGTACTTCACGTCAGCACGGTTGTACTCCGGGTATGTACGACGAACGTCGCAATTTCTAGGGAGCGTGACCACTTCACGTGAACTATTCCTAGTTGGTTAATGCGTATGGTAGAGTTTGAGAGCGTGATGTAATTAAATTAGTGAGGTGGCTCTCATATGGAGAAGTGGCACTTGTATAATATGGGCTGTAATGTACTGTACCTCCTATGTGAATGTAATGTATATTATGTGTGTTGCATATTTGTTTCTTATTTGGATTTTGATTTCAATTGAGTGACTAGTTCTGGGCATGAAGTTGAGCTCACAAATCATAGCATGATGTAATTATGAGTTTTGCTTGATATTACATGACTAGGGGGTATGGAAACGGGTGTAGAGGACGAGACCGAACAATAGCGCATGGAGCACGAAGCTAAGGGAAAGGCGGATGAAGACGCCAGAACGCATGCAGATTTACCACCACCAATGAGGCCATTTATGGAGAAGAATTTCATGCAATACATGCAAATGACGCAAGAGTCTCAAAACAAGTTTATGGAGGAGCTGTTGGGACGAGCTGGAGATCATAGAGAAGCTGAAGGTCGTGGAGTGAGTCTTTCTGACTTTCAGAATGCAAGGCCTTTACCTTTTGCATCAGCTCCTGAACCAATGGATGCAGAAGATTGGTTAGCAGATACAGAGAGAAAGTTGAAAACTGTAGGATGCAATGATGCAGAAAAGTAGAGGTATGCAACATATCTTTTAACTGGACTACTAATTGGCTCAAAATATATCGAGCTTGTTGAGGAACCCCAAGAGGAAGGTATGATGAGTACATCAGCAAGTTTTCCCTCAGTTATGAAACCAAGGTTATCGAACCAGTAGGAGGAAGGAAACACCTCCAAGGTGTTGTTTCCAACTTAGAATCCTGCACAACACAACCACAGAACTTTGCCCCAACTTAGAGTGAGGTTGTCAATCTCACCGGTTTTGCTGAAAACAAAGGATTAAACGTATTGTGTGGAAGATAGTAATTTCTTGCAGAAAGTAAATAGAAAATAGTAAATAGCTTGCAGATTGATGGTAAAAGAATGGACCGGGGTCCATAGTTCACTAGAGATGATTCTCCTTAAGATAGATGACATATTGGGTGAACAAATTACAGTGGCGCAATTGACAGACACCGAGAAAGCATACATGCATATACTAATCATCTTGACTCCTATGAGATTTGATTGGGCATTACAACATTATACATAGACCGTAATCCAACTGCATCTATGACTAATAATCCACCTTTAGGTTATCATCCGAACCCCCTCTAGTATTAAGTTGCAAGCAACAGATAATTGCATTAAGAAAAGTGTGAAAAGTAAACAATACGATTGTTCTATGAACAAAGGATTGTTGTTTTCTCCCTAGTAGCAACAGCACATCTAGTACCTTAGAGATTTCCGTCACTTCCCCAGATTCCTAGAGGCATGAACCCACTATCGAGCATAAATACTCCCTCTTGGAGTTGCTAGCATCTACTCGGCAAGATAGCTACTAACAACGAAAAGCATGCAAGATCACAAATAACATAGACATGATAGAATCAATAATCAATCTGAAATAGCATATCAATATCCATCGGATCCTCGTAAACACAACATGTATGATTACAAATAGATGATCTTGATCATGAACGGAGTCACAAGATCTAAACATGGTAGCACAAAGGAGAAGAATCAACCATCTAGCTACTACATGGGCCCGTAGTCCAGGGATGAACTACTCACGCATCACACCGGAGGCGGTCATGGTGATGAAGAAGGCCTCCAGGGTGATCTCTCCCCTCCGGCAGGGTGCCGGGAAGAGCTTCAGACCCCTCCCGATCTAGGGATGGAGATGGCGGCGGCTACAGACTCTTTCGTGGAATTTTGATCGGGTCCTTAGGGTTTTCGTCCCGGAGACAATATATAGGCGAAGGGGCAAGGTCGGTGGAGTACCAGGGGGCCCACACTAGGTGGCGGCGTGGCTAGGGCTGGCCGCGCCACCCTAGGGTGTGGCCGCCCTAGCTCCCTCTTCGTCTCCCCTCCGTACTCCGTATTCCTTCTGGTGAAATATTGACTTGGGCTTTTGTCCGGTCCAATTCCGAGAATATTTCCTTACTAGCTTTTCTAAAACAGAAAACAGCAGAAAACAGGCAACTGGCACTGTGGCATCTTGTTAATAGGTTAGTTCCAGAAAATGTGTAAAAATACTCCAAAGTGTGGACAAAACATAAGAAAGTAGATATAAAACAAGCATGGAACATCAAAAATTATAGATACGTTTACAATGTATCAACATCCCCAAGCTTAACTCATGCTCGTCCTCGAGTAGATAATCTTGATCAAAGTATTTGTAAAACATTGATAGCTGGGATCATAGTACTTTAACATAGCACGAAAGATATAGTTCTAACAATAAGACATAGCAACTATGTTGTAACATGAAAAAGTACAAAGAAAAGATTCATGAATAATAATGCTTTGAAAGACGTTTGTTTGTTTCACATATAGAAAACATAATGAGAATGGTATTTAGCTTGTCCCTCATAGTGTAGCAAAACATAAATGCATAAGACACCTTCAATGTTCATAAGGGTGACTAGATACAAATAGTTTAAGAACAAGCAATATCAAAGTTATGAATCAATCAACAAGTCTTGGGACAATGCACATTAAACTAAGAATGGCCACTATGCTCTCTCAATAGGTGCATAAGGATAGAAGATGGATACTCAACATAAAAGTAAAAGAAAGGCCTTCATAGAAGGAAGCAGGGATTCAAGTCTCATAAAGAGCTTCCAAAAATTATGGTACTTATTAGCTTTCAGCTCTCATTGCCCCTATCATAAGCATATTTATGTGATTAAGGATAAAGTGAACAAATATGAGGATATGCTTGACAAGTTATAAGCTGAAAATCTCATGCCCCTTACTTACGAGTACCGTTCCTCATGCTACTCAAGTTTAGTCACAAGTAAGTTCTTGTCATTGTAAATACATGTGTATCATAGAGAACCGCCAACGGGGTACCCCTTGCCTCATGATACGGAAGAATCCCCATATCAAAATGACAAGGCAAGAAGACAATGAGCATCTCAGCATCCTTTTATTTCCTATTTGTGTAGGTATATTTTTTCTCTTTTTTCTTTCTCTTTTTTATTTCCTATTTGCATAGGTTTTTTTATAGAGGATGCTTCATAGATTGCTCACTATGGTTACGCTGCAGGTTTCCACCATGATTAGGCATGGCTTAGACCAGCCGCCCAGGCGTTTCTCTAACACATATACAAACTCCATTAGCCTTACAAGCTCCCCTTTCATTTCACACCACCGGTATCCATAAGCAAAAGAACATGATATCAACTAGAATAAAGTGCAATGTTGAAAGCGTTCCCCATGGTAGCATGGTTCTGCTAATTCACAACTTACAAAGCGCAAGCATATACGCAACATAGATGGGCAAAATGGTTCAAGTTTATTAAGTGCAAGAAAAGTAAAGTGTGCCATCAAGTTCGTGATAGCTTTAATCACTAGTTTTCACATAACAAGTTTAATTTAGAAGGTAGATAAAAACATGAATATACTTGGAATAGCAAATGCTAATAGGTAGGTATGATGGACTCTTTGGAATAAGTTGGTTTTATTTGGAGTTGGATGCATGAGTTGAACTCATACTTGGTAGGATATGGTGACTTGGTATAGTCTTAACATGGTGTGAGCATGCGCCAAGTCAACCCAAATAAAGCATCAAAGGAGAATATCACAATATTATGCTTTAATATGCTAAAACAACGCATGATTCTTTCAAGGCACATTAAGCAATCTCAATTATTTGTAACAAGTCATGCTACAACAATAATCACTAAGTATAAAGCCAAAACAATACCAAGCATGACATGATAAAGTCTAAGTCACAGTCAAAAAAAGCTCCTTTTATACCACTTAAGCATGACTTTCCTACTATTTTCCAATCCAAATCAACCTATTTGAAACTATGTATGAATGAGGGGGTCCAACCAATTTATTTAATCAATCTAAGCAAACGAAAACTAAAAACGAAAATGAAGACGCTCCAAGAACAACACAATTGTGCATGAAACAATAAAAATGAAGTGTTCGGAAGAAACCTGAAATTTTTATTGATGAAGAAGGGGATGCCTTGGGCATCCCCAAGCTTTGACGCTTGTACTTATGGAATATTTCTTGGGATGACACGGGTGGCATCCACAAGCTTGAGCTTTTGTCCATACTTCATCTTATCACATTACTCTTCCCTACACTTTAAAATCTCCTTCATACAAAACTTCACACAATCTTCATTAGCAACATTAGTCTACTCAAGATAATTAGTCTTTTGGTTCAGTTTAAACACAAGTAAAACTTCCATTAAAACACAAGATACTGTAGCACTTCCTTTAAAAAGTTCAAATTATCAAAGAGAACTCAAAGAGAAAGAGATTAAGAGGCAAATGCAAATAATGGCAGAAATCTGTCAAAACAGACCAGCAGGTAAAAACCGATTTTTTTGAAGACGTTCTGTTGCTCAAATCGAAAAGTGTTGAACTAACAAAAGTTGGATAACAACCTGAGTCATAAGTACAAAACATTACATATCAAACCAACCTACAGAGAGTTTTCACAAATTTTTACCGTGAAGTACAAAAATATGTTTCAGGACAACAACTTTTCCAAGCATTACTTCTCTCTCATTAGAGGTTACTTTTGGCACAAAAACCACACAAAATGATAAGGAGAGGTTATTACTGAAACAATAACCTCCAAGACTCAACAAAAGATTCCTAACAAAATTTGGGTTATCTCCCAATAAGTGCTTTTCTTTAACGCCTTTGAGCTAGGCATAAGAAGCAAGAAAAGAATCAAGTATTCTCAAATGAAGAAGCATTAAGAGAAAATTTTGTTTTAATAGGAGAGGGAAAAGGAATATTATCTCTCTTCTTAGGGAAGTGTTCTGTACCTTTCTTGAGTGGTTAATGGTGCCTTCTTTCATATCAATAATGACACCGACAGTTCTAAGAAAAGGTCTTCCCAAAGTAATAGGACAAGAAGCATTGCATTCAACATCCAAAACATAGAAATCAACGGGTACATAGGCATTGTTAACCATAATAAGAACATCATTAAAACTCCCCATGAGTTTCTTTTTAGCATTATCATCAAGTTGGATGTTTAAATAATCCGTTTTGTTCAAACAAAAGCGCTTTGTTTAGCAACGGTGGTAAATCAAGCATTTCATAAATCTGTCTAGGCATAATAGAAACACTACTATCAAGATCACATAAAGCTTTGAGATCAAAATCATTCACCTTCATATTAATGATGGGTTCCCAACCATCTTCTAATTTTATAGGAATAGAAGCTTTATGTTTCATCTTTTCTTCTTTATAATTTATATGAGAGCATCAGTAATGTGTTTTGTAAAAGCCATATTCATAGCACTAGAATTATGACTTTTAGCAAGATTTTGTAGGTACATAATTACTTGAGAGATATTGCAACCATCAGGATCAAAATCATAATTATCATCTAAAGTAGTAGAGCTATTGTTTCCCATATTTCGAAGAAAATTTCAACATTTTTATTAGAAAAGGTTCCATTGGGTTTACTAGCTTCAACATTAGTGGTAGTGATAGTAGAAATACTAATATTTCTAGCAATTTCATCTTCTCTTTCCCACTTAGCATGCAATTCAGCTAACAGTCTAACATTTTCATAAATTCTAACTTGTATGGCATTAGTAGCAGTAAAGGGATTTTCAATGGTTTTAGGTTTAGCAGCCATTTTATTCAAAGAAGATTGTGCTTCAGACAATGATGCTATATTTCTTTCAGCATTAGAGAGTTTTTCCTCAATAGTTTTATTGAAGGTAGTTTGTTTACTAATAAAATCTTTAAGCACAACTTCAAGTTCAGAGGGTGCACTTCTATTATTATTGTAGGAATTTCCATAAGCATTACCATTATTGGGAGGATATGGCCTATAATTATTATTACCAAAATTATTCCTGTAGGCATTGTTGCTAAAATTATTATTTCTGATAAAGTTCACATCAACTTGCTCTTCTTGAGCAACCAAAGAGGCTAAGGGAACATGATTTGGTTCAATATGAGCTTTCCCATTAACAAGCATAGACATAATAACATCAATTTTATCACTCAAGGAGGAGGTCTCTTCAACAGAATTTACCTTCTTACCTTGTGGAGCTCTCTCAGTGTGCCATTCAGAATAGTTAACCATCATATTATCCAGAAGCTTTGTTGCAGCACCTAAAGTAATGGTCATAAAGGTACCTCCAGCAGTAGAATCTAGTAGATTTATTGAAGAATAATTCAGTCCTGCATAAAAGGTTTGGATAATGATCCAAGCACTCAGTCCATGAGTGGGACAATTCTTTACCAAAGGTTTCATTCTTTCCCAAGCTTGAGCAACATGTTCATTATCAGATTGTTTAAATTTCATTATTTCACTTCTCATAGATATAATCTTAGCAGGAGGATAGTATTTTCCAATGAAAACATCTTTGCATTAGTCCAAGAATCAATACTATTTCTAGTTAGGGATAGCAACCATTCGTTAGCTTTTCCTCTCAAAGAGGAAGGAAAAAATTTAAGTTTAATAATATCTCCATCTATATCCCTATGTTTTTGCATCTCACAAATTTCAACAAAGTTATTAAGATGAGCAATAGCATCTTCAGTACCAATACCAGAAAATTATTCTTTCATAACAAGATTGAGCAAAGCAGGTTTAATTTCAAAGAAAGTAGCTTCAGGAACAGGTGGAGCAATAGGTGTGCACATGAAATCATTGTTGTTGGTGCTAGTGAAGTCACACAACTTAGTGTTTTCAAGAGTAGTCATTTTTTGTATTTTTAATATAAAGAAGCAAACTAGTACAACTAAGTTTTTGTGTTTTTGATAAAAGAAACAAGCAAACAAAGCAGAAATAAACTAAGCAAAACAAATAAAACAAAGTAAAGAGATTGGTTATGAGGGACTCCCCTTGTGAAGATGTCCTTGACTCTCCGGCAACGGCGCCAAAAAAAGCTTGCTAATTGGCAAAAAATATATCGAGCTCGTTGGGGAACCCCAAGAGGAAGGTATGATGAGTACATCAGCAAGTTTTCCCTCAGTTATGAAACCAAGGTTATCGAACCAGTAGGAGTAAGGAAACACCTCCAAGGTGTTGTTTCCAACTTAGAATCCTACACACCACAACCACAGAACTTTCCCCAACTTAGAGTGAGGTTGTCAATCTCACCGGTTTTGCTGAAAACAAAGGTTTAAACGTATTGTGTGGAAGATAGTAATTTCTTGCAGAAAGTAAATAGAAAATAGTAAATAGCTTGCAGATTGATGGTAAAAGAATGGACCGGGGTCCATAGTTCACTAGAGATGATTCTCCTTAAGATAGATGACATGTTGGGTGAACAAATTACAGTGGGGCAACTGACAGACACCGAGAAAGCATACATGCATATACTAATCATCTTGACTCCTATGAGATTTAATTGGGCATTACAACATTATACATATACCGTAATCCAACTACATCTATGAATAATAATCCACCTTCAGGTTATCATCCGAACCCCCTCCAGTATTAAGTTGCAAGCAACAAATAATTGCATTAAGCAAAGTGTGTAAAGTAAACAATATGATTGTTCTATGAATAAAGGATTGTTGTTTTCTCCCTAGTAGCAACAACACATCTAGTACCTTAGAGATTTCTGTCACTGCCCTAGATTCCTAGAGGCATGAACCCACTATCAAGCATAAATACTCCCTCTTGGAGTTGCTAGCATCTACTCGGCCAAGATAGCTACTAACAACGGAAAGCATGCAAGATCACAAATAACATAGACATGATAGAATCAACAATCAATATGAAATAGCATCTCAATATCCATCGGATCCCCACAAACACAACATGTATGATTACAAATAGATGATCTTGATCATGAACGAATCTCACAAGATCTAAACATGGTAGCACAAAGGAGAAGAACCAACCATCTAGCTACTACATGGACCCGTAGTCTAGGGATGAACTACTCATGCATCACACTGGAGGCGGTCATGGTGATGAAGAAGGCCTACAGGGTGATCTCTCCCCTCCGGCAGGGTGCCAGGAAGAGCTTCAGACCCCTCCTGATCTAGGGTTGGAGATGACGGCGGTTACAGACTCTTTCGTGGAATTTTGATCAGGTCCTTAGGGTTTTCATCTCGGAGGAAATATATAGGCGAAGGGGCAAGGTCGGTGGTGTACTAGGGTGCCCACACCAGGTGGCAGTGCGGCTAGGGCTGGCCGTGCCACCCTAGGGTGTGGCCTCCCTGGATCCCCTCTTCTTCTCCCCTCCGGACTCCGTATTCCTTCTGGTGAAATATTGACTTGGGCTTTTGTCTGGTCCAATTCTAAGAATATTTCCTTACTAGCTTTTCTGAAACCAAAAACAACAGAAAACATGCAATGTGCACTATGGAATCTTTTTAATAGGTTAGTTCCGGAAAATGTGTAAAAATACTCCAAAGTGTGGACAAAACATAAGAAAGTAGATATAAAACAAGCATGGAAGATCAAAAATTATAGATACATTTGCAACGTATCATGGACCTACATCATCTTGGTGGGAGAATCAGTTGGCAATGCAACCTCTAGGTAGGGAGTATACATGCGAGGAGTTTAAATAGAGATTCCTTGAATATCATGTTCCAGAAAGTGTTATTGAACTGAAGCATAAGGAGTTTTAAGAACTTCAGCAAGGATATACCAGTGTCATGAAGTACATCCGGGAGTTCAGTCAACTATCTCGTTATGCTGAGGATGAAGTGAACACTAAGAAAAAGAGGAAGAAATGTTTCCTGCGTGGTTTAAATGCATTTGTGAAGATGAAGCTGAGGCTGGACAATAAGGCAACTTTCCAACAGTTACTTGATGCAGCTATAACTGTTGAGGATGATTACAAGAATGTTCAAGAAGATAGGAGGAGGAGGGTGAAGAAAGAAACTAAAAGAGTTCAAGCCAATAAGCCTAAATCAAACCTGGAATTTAAACCCCGGGTTAGAACCTCTAATAATCCCAATCGTGGGGCATCATCGTCTCGAAGGAATGTTATCTGCCACAATTGCGGGTTAACCGAGCATTTTCGAAGTGAATGTCGAAAGCCAGTAATCATATGCTATGGTTGAGGTCAGAAGGGGAACATGAAGCCCGATTGTCCCAAGAAACCACCAGGTGGTTGGCCTACATCAGGCGGTGGTCAAGCAAGAGGCGGAGGCGAACTGCCTAACCGGAGTGGAAGTTATGTCAAAAACGACAATGGCAAGAGAGGTAGACCTACTAGAAATCTGAATTGTGCAACCTTGGAGGAGGTGGATGACTCGGATCAAGCAGTGATAGGTACACTCAATATTCTCACAAACCCTAGAAAAGTTCTATTTGATACTGGTGTAACTACTTCATTCATATCTGAACAATTTTGTGATAAGTTCGGGATTAGAAGGGCGCCGTTAGAAAAGCCTATGGCCGTAGTTACCACTGGAGGGATCGTGCTATTGTGAAACATTAAATTAAACCAAGTTATCTCAATCTGTGGTCAAACCTATTATGCAGATCTTCATGTGATTCCATTAAGGGGAATAGCAGTAGTGTTGGGAATGGATTGGATGACTGAGTATGGAGCCTAGATCAATTGTGAGGATAAAACTGTTTCAATTAAGTCTCCAAGTGGAGGAAGGATAGTCTGTCAGGTAGATAAACATAGTCATATCATGGTAGATCTTCAATTGAACTTAATGAAGGAGGTCAAGTTGGAGGATATTCCTGTAGTAAATGAGTTTCAAGATGTTTTTCTTGTAGAATTACTAGGAATGCCACCCGATCGAGAAATAGAATTCACTATTGACCTAATACCTGGTACAACACCTATTGCTCAAGCACCATACAAGATGGGTCCTAAAGAGCCGAAGGAGCTTAAAGAACAAATTGATGAGTTGGTCGGGAAAGGATTCATTCAGGAAAGTGTATCCCAATGCGGAACTCCAGTGATTTTTGTTAATAAAAATGATGGAGGACGACGGATGTGTGGAGATTATAGAAATCTGAACAACGTCACCATAAAGAACAAGTATCCTTTGCCAAGAATTCAGGATTTATTTGACCAAGTTAAGGGAGCCGGAGTATTTTCCAAGATTGATCTAAGATCAGGTTACCATCAGATAAAAATCAAACCTGAAGATGTTCCAAAAACAACATTTATATCAAGGTATGTACATCATGAGTATTTGGTCGTACCTTTTGGATTGACCAATGCACCAGCAATCTTCATGAACTTGATGAACAAAATCTTCATGCCTTATCTGGACAAGTTTATTATAGTGTTCATTGATGATATTTTGATATATTCAAAAGATAAAGAAGAGCATGCTAATCATTTGAGGATATCATTGCAAACCTTGAGAGGGCATAAGCTATATGCTAAATTCAGCAAGTGTGAATTCTGGTTAGACAAGGTAGAATTTCTTGGTCATGTGATCAGTAAGGATGGAATTGCAGTAAATCCGTCCAAGGTACAATCAGTGTTAGAATGGAATGCACCAACTAATGTGAAACAAATCCGTGGTTTCTTAGGCATGGCAGGCTATTATAGGAGATTCATTGAAGGTTTTTCCAAGATAGCTGGACCAATGACCAAATTGCTAAGAAAGAATACACCATTTATATATGATGAGAAGTGCGAAGCTAGTTTTCAGGAATTGAAAACCAGATTAACCACCGCACCAGTTTTAGCTATACCAGAAACTAGAAAGTATTACATGGTATATTGTGATGCATCCAAGGAAGAATTGGGATGTGTGCTAATGCAAGATCGCAAGGTAATTGCTTATGGGTCTAGACAACTCAAACCTCATGAAGTAAACTACCCAACACATGATTTTGAGTTTGCAGCAATAGTCTTTGCTTTAAAAGGATGGATGCATTTTCTCTAGGGAGCAAGGTGTGAACTATACACTGATCATAAAAGTCTCAAATATTTCTTCACTTAGAAGGAGCTGAATATAAGGCAGAAAAGATGGTTGGAGTTTATCAAGGATTATGACCTTACAATTAACTATACTCCAGGAAAGGCCAATGTAGTAGCAAATGCTTTAAGTCGGAAGAGTACGGATACTCAACCCATCAATAGAGAACTACCAAAATAGTAGCTAATGGATTTGGAAAGGTTAGAAATACAATTTCTAAAGACAGAAGTTCATGTAGGCTTAGCTACCATGAGGGTTATGGAAGATCAAAGCAGTGATCTCCATCATGAGATCTATCGAAATCAACTTGATGATCCATTCATTGCTGAAGAAATCAAAAGAATTTCCAAAGGTCAAAAATCGGTTTTTCATATAGGAGATTATGGATCTTTGTAGTTCCAAAACCGTCTTTGTGTACCAGATGTACCGGAGATCAGAGAGGTGATACTCCGAGAAGCACATGAGACACCATATTCAATTCATCCAGGGAGTACGAAGATGTACATGTATATTAAGGAATTATTCCAGTGGAATAACATGAAGAGGGACATTGCAAAATATGTGTCTCAATGCCATACTTGCCAAAGGGTAAAAGCAGAACATCAGAGTCCAGCAGGACCATTACAACCTTTGAAAATTCTGGAATGGAAGAGGGAAGAAATTGGTATAGATTTTATCACAGGATTACCCATGACACCGAAATAGAAGGATATGATATGGGTGATTGTGGATAGATTCACGAAAAGTGCACATTTTATTCCGGTAAATCAAAAAGATAATGTCGAGAAGTTAGTGGAGATCTATGTCAAAGAGATAGTAAGTAAGCATGGAGTACCCAAGAAAATTGTATCAGATAGAGGATATGTGTTTACTTCAGCATTTTGGAAACAATTACATGAAGCACTTGGCTCAAAGTTGGATTTTAGCACAGCCTATCATCCAGAAACTGGAGGCCAGATAGAAAGAACCAATCAAATCTTGGAGGACATGCTTAGATTTTATGCATTAGATTTTGGAGGTTCGTGGGAAGATCATCTATCATTGGCAGAATTTTCCTACAACAATAGCTATCAGAGTAGTCCGAAAGTAGTACCATACCAAGTACTTTATGGGAGAAAGTGTAGATCACCAATATGTTGGTATGAACCTGGTAGTAGCAAGGAATTTGCACCAGACTATATCAAGGAGAAGCAAGATATTATCGATATTATTAGAGATCGATTGAAGATAACTCAAAGTCGATAGAAAATTTATGCTAATCAAAGTCGAAGATCATGGCATCCAGAAGTGGGGGATAGGTATATCTCAAAGTAAGTCCAATGAAGGGAGTTAAGAGATTTGGAGTCAAAGGAAAACTAAGTCCAAGATATATCGGACCATTCAAGATACCGAGTCAGAATAGAACAATAGCTTATGCTCTTGAGTTACCAAAAAGACTAGCTCAAGTTCATAATGTTTTCCATGTGTCACAACTTCAGAAATGTCTTAAAGTTCCCGATGATGCAATTACACATAAAGAGATTGAGTTACAAGCAGATTTGACCTATGTTGAGAAACCCTGCAAAATTCTAGAAGAAAACTGGAAGAGGTTAAGAAACATGGCAATCAAATATTGCAAGCTACAATGGGAACATCACCCTGAGCAAGAAGCCACATGGGAAAAACAAGAGGATCTAAGGGAAGCATATCCAGAACTATTCAAGTACACATCAACAAACTTCAGGACAAAGTTTAATTTAAGGGGGAAGTCTGTAACACCCTAGCATTTAGGAACCAATGAAGGGTAGAAATAGGAATCTGGGCATGTGCATGCATGCATATGTAAAATCAGGGTAAATTTTTCGTCAAACAAAAACCTAAAGAGATTATAGTTTCTTTCACTATCTGGAGGTAGGGATAGCTCTTTCTAGTGATTGCTATAAACTTTGACATGACCTTTAGGAATTAATGAGTTTTGGGGGAAATAATTTGAATTCAAATTTGAAATTTAAATCATTTGGAAAATATTTGAAAAGTAGAAGTTAGTAATATTACATTGTTTTCCAAATGATTTAGTAATATTGTTTGATTATATTAAAGGTATATTAAACCATAATAAGAACTTAAGACAAAGAAACTGAAATAAGAAATGAATTCTTATTTCTTTTCTTTAATTCATAATAATAATACAAAGTGAGATAAATACACCAAATAAGAATATTATAGGAAATAAACTCTAATGAATAAAACTTTATTAAATTATAAGAATATCTTTACAAAAGAATAAGAAGAAGATTACAATAAACCTAGACTACCTATCTACTCCTATACTAAATCTTGAGATTCTAGATCTTTCTTCCTACAAGGGAAAAGAAAAAAAGGGAAATAATATGTTAAATTTTTAGTTTTACTCTTAGTAGAGAATAGTGTAGTGCATTGTTCTTATTACATCATTGAGTATATAAAAGGGGCAAGTTTCACCAATATGCAGTATATGTTCTTTCAACCTAGAAATGCTTCAGTACCACATCATAAGCCAAGTAGAAAGGGGAAAGTTTCACCAGGACCATAATTAGTAAAAGGATAAGAAGTGAAAACCAATTCACTTGATCTAATCCAAATAGGCCAAACAATAAAGCAACTTACTCTACTAACTGCATGTTATCTGCTGTCGACATAGCAGCAGCAGCCCAAGCAGTCAAAAGGGAACTCTCTGGCGTACACAGCTGCTAGTGCTCTCATTCTATTTCCATAGTCTCAAGCACACAACCAAGAACACACTGAGCTTGCGAAATTTCCAACAAATCCACCAGCCAATACACACAATAAACCATCAAATCATCCACATGAGGGTGACATAAGGAGGGGGTGGTGTAGGAGGATAGCAAGGACAATTAGAAGATCACAGGAGCTAGGAGGAGCAGGGCTAGTACTAGGGGATGCAATACAATCTCTAGGGAGTGATCAAGCCACCAAGATCAAGCCAGCAAGATTAACCAACACAACAACATCACCAACAATCAAGTTGTGTGGTGAGTCCATACAAAACCATCACATGATAAATTTAATTTAATCTATCAATCATGTGTTGTTTCATATGAAATATTCTCTGAAAACACCCAAGTGGGGTGGATCCATCATAGAAGAAATTAAAAGCCAACAATCAATCTTCAAAAAAAAAACACCAAGATGTCAACATGGGCATCACTGATCTTGGATAACAATACATGTTCTACATCCACATATACAACAACCTTAAGTTAATATTTCTGGGCACTTCTTATGATAGTAGCACCTCAGGAACTATTACATCTTAAGGATCTATATTAAACAATATGGTTTGTCAAATCATTTTCTTATGAGCTATATGAATCATTGTCTTAAACTAATTATCCAGACACACCTGGGAGGGAAACAACAGGTACAAACCTTAGTTTTATCTAGCATAGTCTCAGACCAGCATCATGGACTAAACTATTTAGTTTAAGATAACCGAAATCTTTCCAGCTTACCAACTAAGCCAATTCTTAGCAAAGCTCATGAAAAGCCTATTCTAGAACAGGAAGAGTGTACCAATCCTAGGATGGTATCACAACAATATGTTTGATAAGCAATCCAGGCAAACAAGCTATATAAATTAATCTCCTTACTCAATAATCTTCCTGGAACAAATACTCAGGAATCATTTTTACATCTGAACATTCTATCATTCAAGATTATCAGAGAATCATAGGAGTATAAAATCAACTCCAATCTGAACATATCAATACAGACTAGGATCATTTGAGTGCAATCAAAAAAATCATGTGCTTAGTATACAAAGCAGCATGTCCAAGAGAAAGAAAAGGATATGAAAGAAAACTACAAGGCAGTTCAACAGGCAAGAAAGCTGAGTGGAACAAGTTGGGATGATTCCCTTATTATGATCATTGTTGAACCTGAAAGTTAGGAGAAAATTTAAAAGGTAAAAGTCGTGCTTTCCGATGTTGGTGTTGTCTTTGCAAGATATTGATGCTAATCATACTTGTATTTAATAGGACTATCCTAGGGTGAGGAAATATGAAACAAACCCATTTATGCTCTTCCCCAAATTGGCCTTACTTTATGAAGATATGCTTGATATATTCTTTTCCATTTTCCAAATTTAGTTATGCTACTTAATCCATTAGCTTGTATCATATGTTGCTTTATTTTTCATTTTGAGCAGGAAGTATTGCTACAAGAGATCTCAACTTTCTATCAATTCCTCAAGTGAACATTACAACTAGAGTTGTTTCTCCCACAAACTCCTCTGCCAATAAATAAGGTAACCCCTTTTCTGCCGCTCATGATGGTGGTCAGTCCTCTACTAAACTGCATGGGCAAGGGCGTCAGGATGTTGAACCTGCAACAAGTGCTATCTCTGAACAAAAAGGAGAAGAACCTGTCAGAAAAAGGAAGCAAAGTCAAGTTGATGTAGTGCTTGAAGACTAGGTGGATTTTTGAATGATACAAAGTTAGCAATTTGTCAAAGAGATGAAGGAATCAAAGAAACCAGATCAGTTCTCGAATACCAACTGTGTAGCTGCACTAGAACCCATGGGATATCTAATGGTTGTAGAGAAATCTAAGGCACTATGACTTTTCAAATGCCAACTGAATCGAGAAATTTTCCTCAGCACCAAGGACCTAATTCTTCAAATCTTTTGGTTAAAATAAGAAATTGTTGCCATGGAGAGAACATAAGGTGCGTAATGGGAGAATATAATTTTGTGGCCCGAAAGTTAGGGTGGCCAGGCAACGCGGTACCCAAGTTGCTTACAATCAGCTGTGTTGCCCAAAGTTGGCATGCCAAATACTTAGAGGGTCTTTTTCTCACGAATTCAACTTTACGTTTCAATACAAAAAATCAGGCTAACGGTCGTCAAGTTGGGCCCCCCTGTCAGCTTACGCTGTTATGTCGCTACCGTCGTGGCTGCATGTAGGCTTACAGCGTTGGCAAATGCATGCTTTACGCGTCTTCTTCTTCCTTCGGGCGGCAATCTGTGGTCGTGGCCGTGGCGCGGAGCTAGGACTTGGTCGAACCTACTCGGCTCCATTCTCCTCCCCATCCCGAATTAGAGCTTGCCCTCACCATGACCGTACCCATGGCACGGCGCGGGGATGGGAATTCATTCCCGGGTGAGATCTGTCACCATGCCGACCATGCTCGGTCCTGTTGGCCTCCTCTAGAATCCGAGCTCGCCGTCGTCGTGGTCGCACACGCACTAGCCACGACTCCTTCCTCTCCGAACCCCAAAGCCGCATCCACCACCCAGTTCGGCACAACGCCAACAAGGTGAAAATGCATCAAGTTTTCTTCTTGTGATTGTAGAAAAACATGTATGTACCGTGGCCGTAGCATACTCTAACAATGTACACATATGTTGTTTACTAGATTTTCATTTGAAATTAGTATCTTCGTGATGACGAAACATAGAGAACCTAAATGGAATGACGATGATGACCATGTTCTGTACTTTGCATTGCATCAACAAGTGCTCGCTGACGAAGCAAGTTACCAAGAGAGTGGAGTTCATCAGCAATTGCCAAAAAATATGTGAACAAATCAATGAGCAATTCAATGCAAATACGCGCAGAAAAGCTAGATCCATGTCATCAATCATCAATAGGTGGCACATTCTAGTGATGTGTTCAAATGCGTACACCATGTATCATTTGCTTGAAGTGGTTGTTATCCTGAGCAAAAATGCCTAGTATGCACATTACATTTGTATGTTCTATGCTGCAATTCTGTTGTTATGGGCGTGGAAAGAAAAGTTGGGCTTCACTGAATATTATGCAGTTAGGCCTAACTTAGCCTTACACAAACAAGCACAACTTAGTCTTTACACACATAAGCGTAACTAATGATAAAGATAAAGACAAATGGTTCATCGGATCTGCCGGTATGAGCACTAGGTCCCTGGAGCTGGTGGTATCATCGGAACGAACCAGAATGCTGTGTTTGGCCGTCTGGCATTCTGCTTCAAATCGTACGACCCTATTGATGAGCCAATTGTAGGCCCCCTCCCCCCGACGTGGATTCGGCTCCAGGTCGGATATGGAGAGTCAACATGATAGGCGCATGAGTGTGCAACAAACACACAGTCTGCTATCAAGACTGGAAGTGCTGGCACCTCAGCAACAACACCAACATGTTCTTATTGGACTCCAGCAGCAGCCTCAGCAGGTATTTCGTCAGCTTCACCAGCAGCAGCCTCAGCAGGTATTTCGTCAGCTTCACCAGCAGCAGCATTAGCAAATATTTCGTCAGCTTCAACAGCAGCAGCATCACCAAGTATTTCGTCAGCTTCACCATGAGCAGCAACAGCTAGTTCTTCGTTAGCTCCACCACCACCACCACCAACACTAGCAGCATCAGGAGCCAGGGTTGCCTGAGCAATTATAGGTTCAACAGCTCTAGGGACTCCGACAAAGAAAGGGTAGTTGATCCCAAGAAACACAGATTGTCCCTTCAGATTGTCGACTCTGCTCTAGACTTGCTCTACTGGGTCTTTGGATGGGCATGTGGACCTCGAGAAAACGTGACACCGCAACGATGGGTATGAAGAAAGTTGTGTCCCCATATGTTCTATTGTATCACCAACGCTGTTTAGTGCTCCCCTGATATGAATCCACATGAGTTCATCATACTGTTCTGTGTTGCCTCTGAGAGGTGCCGAGAACCAGCGCTGTGTCCCAAGTTCAGCATCTGCTACTGCATCTTCGATGACCGGAGCTGGAATGATGCGCGAGGCTACGTGGGTACCTGCGTGTTACTTACAGTCAGTAAGCAGAATTTTGAATGGGATTTTACATGTTATATGACACCATGACTCACCCCAAATGGACGGCTCCCAAACACGCACGTCGCCGCTAGGTTCAGTGACCGCATAAATGCGTTGCGGTTTGTACGAAGAGTAGCTGTAGGTGAAGACGGCGTCGACATACTTCTCTGGCCGCAGGAAGTCGTCGCGCAAGACTGTCCATTCCTTGTCTTCTGGGAATCTAATGAATGTGATTTCCTTGTCAAACACCGCTAAGAGGTCGTACTCCCAGTTCTTCCACGCCCCCTCCCGTGGTCTATGTGGGAGCTGTACCTTCAAGAGGTTAAGTTCTGCCATGTTGAACCTGTAAGAGAATTCGGAAATGGGCGGCGGCCACCAGTTGTTGAATGCAGTAATGCCGACGCCCTCCAAAGATGGCAATGCAAGTCTCACCGACCTGTAGCCATTTTTTAGAGTCCAAGTACTGCCATCCTGTGATAAAAGGACCGGCCACTCGCCGCTGCCACCCACCTAGTTCTGGTCCTCTTCCATTTCCGTCTCTTCTTCTTCCTTGATATTCACCACTACTGATTCGGACCACTTATCCAGCAACATAAGTTTTGCATGAATATTCTGCAGAGTTTGTTGTCAGTTGGTACAATCACCTAGCATGGATTCCATTGCATATACAATTTGACAACTGGACCTTCAGATTAAACTACACAAAATATCGCCTAAATACGAGTGTCTCCTCAGATATTGCCTAAATTGTGCTTGTGTCACTACAAAGATACTCAATATATGGAGTAGTAGCAGAGCCCCCAGAACAAACTCCTAACGATGATCATAAACAGCTCGGGGCATAACAACCTTAAATCGTCTAATCTGTTTGTTTTTATTTTAGGAAACAGAATATCACCTAGCAGGCATTCCATTGCAAAATCAAAATTGAAAACTCGTCTATCACCTAAAGTAAGACTGTCACAATGAAAATACCAGAATATCAGGTACGACCAAAGCTTCCGCTGTACAGAATAGTCTTAAATGGTTCGATTTGTTCAAACCGCGCGTGCACACAACACGTTTGACGAAAGGAACATAGGATTTTGATGAGAGTTCAACACATATGAATCAATGATATGACTGAACGAATAAGCTAGATACTAGAACTTACGTGGCCATCGCAGTCGTTTGACCATTTGTTGTTATCGGGGTAAAGAAGGCCTGGCGTACCGAACGGTTGTTCGTCCATGTTCCGCATCGTGAAGCGGTAGCCAGGGATGCAGCAAGTTAGGCGGCCGACAGAGATGATGTCCAACCCCAAGGCGATCCTGTGCACGTTCGCGGTGCTGAGGTTCGGCCATCCCCAATCCTCGTGGTAGCGGTCGCCCTGGCCATCCGCGTCGTCGTCGCATGCCTTTCGCTTCAGCCTGCTGCTACGCCAAGCTCTACCCATAGCGGCAAATGAAGTCTGGAATCCGGTAGATTAATGGAGGCGTTGTGATAAGGAGGCGGATGGATTCGAGAGGGGATGGAATCAGGGATGGGGCAGTTGTTCGAGTGGGGAGTGAATCTGCAAGGAACCGCCGCCGCCACCGGTTCTCGTCCGTGTGGAAGACAAGGAAGGGGGCGTAATTATTGAGGGCGGGCACCGAAACCGTCTAGAGGAAGTGGAAAAATAAATCGTAAGAGAGAAATGTACGACCTGCCTGTCAGTGTGTGAAGGTTGGCACGGGCAAACGTGCCTACGTTTGACTTGGATCGTGCATGGCAGACCTCGATTCCACCGCATGCAAGTGGCACAGACCAAATTTTAAGAAGCGCTAGCATCGACGTGTAAAACCGCCGTTTTTATCCACCTTCACCCTACTACGAATGGTCATGCACCATTCCAGATATGGTAAGGGCGGTTCCAATCTTTCACTTCTCCGTCCATTTCCTCCTCCATGGCCTCATCGTCTTTCTCCTCCACGGCCTCATCCATTTCCTCCACCACCGCATCACCCTCTTCCTCCGTATCCTTTCCCTCTTGCCCGTAGTCATGGACGCTCTGGATGTCCGAAACAACGACAGGCAAGAAACTGCGCACTTCGACATCGACGTACATGGAAGGAAGAAGATCGATGTCGTCTACACCATCGACCCTCGGATGGTGAGGAACACTCTGAATAATTACATGAGTTGGCTGCAGTTCAAAGAAAACAGGTTTGTAGGTCTCGACCTCGAGTACAACCGCGATCACCGTAGGATTGCCGTGGTGCAACTCTCCATGAAGGGGCACGTACTCGTATACCAGCCTTTTTGCGAGAAGGGGGCTGACGGGATCTAGTAGATTTTGCTGTATTTTTGTTCCTGAACCGTCAGTTTGCAAAAGTTATTGCTATATTATTTGTCTAAATTCATTTTCATGCAAGTGGGGAGAAAGCATTAGGGATCTGTTTCATGACTTTCTCGTGAACCAGCACATAACATTTACTAGTGTTGACATCACGAATGACACTAAACTGCTTGAAAGCCCGACTGTCAACATTAGAATCCCAAAGGAGTGTAGAGTGGACATCAAGGAAATTTACTGGATCCCAGGGACGAAGGGCGGCAAGACCGGGATGGCCGCTCTTGCCTCCGAACTCATCGACTTATGGTACGCTGACATGAAGGGCAAATTGCCGAGATGTTCGTGTAGGCGTTTAGGGCACGATTACTGGGAGGATAAGCCACTTTTTGAACCTAATCTGAAGTACGCTGCAATTGACGGGTATGTTAGCCATGAGTTGTACCGCTAGATTGTAAAATCTCATTCCAGGCATCGCATCATTGAACCACCACCAATGCAGGTTGTTTACCCCAGATGCCGGAGTGTAGATGAATCTACAAGCTGGGGAAAGTGACCGAAGGCATCCTAGGATCGGTTGCCTTCTCCAACAGGCTGGGATGTAGACTATTAGTGCATGATTGTTGTGTTGATGAAAACATGTTATTTCAGAAGTACACTATGTGAGCAATTACGAACTGTTGTGTATTACCTTTGTCAAACTATAATCTGGGTTTGGTTATGACTGTATCCTTTGCTATAATCTGGGTCTGGTTATGACTTATGACTGTATCACACCTTATGCATGTCAGTCCTGGATTCTGCCGCATGCAAATGGCACAAACAGAATTTGTAAGAATGAATATTGAGCATACAAAAGGGGGAATGTAATTCATACAGGTTAAGTAGCTAATAGCACAGGGA
This sequence comes from Avena eriantha, assembly GCA_910589775.1. Taxonomy (NCBI): domain Eukaryota; kingdom Viridiplantae; phylum Streptophyta; class Magnoliopsida; order Poales; family Poaceae; genus Avena; species Avena eriantha. Next base: position 82,331,684 of record OU342745.1, read on the forward strand.
TCATACGAGCTTGGTTCTTACACACAGAATGCTTAGAAAATACATGCGAGATAGGCGAGATAAAACTAGGAACGAAATGTGAAACTAGTAGTGGTAAACAGCACACTCACCCACCCGCTAGATCCTGTTGAGCATCTCGTAGCAGACATACACGTCCCTGGCTGCGTACTTGATCGCATGGTAATCCAGGTGCCTCCACTCCCATCGCTCGTGCAGGTGCTTCGGGAACTCGACTTTCATGCCAACGTACTCGCGGTCGATGATGTCGGCAGCGAGTCTAGCCATGCCGGCTTTCCCCGTACCGCCATCCGGGTACCTCCACAAACGTTTGAGATCGACGTGATTGACGACATGAATGAGGAGATCCCGTTCTAGATTCGAAGTGTCGTTCTTGATGTCGACGCTGGCGAAATAGATCTCCCTCCTGTGTAGGAACTCGCGAAGCTCCGGGCATACAGATTTGGCCCTACATACATGGTATAGGAGGCAGTGGTTGTGCATGGACAGCTGCAAAAGCGCCGCCCTCTTCCTATCTCCGGTATACTCGAGGTCAAGGCCGACGATTTTGTACCTCTCCATCAGCTCGTGTAGCCACCGCTCATACATTGCGATGACCTTGGCGACCTCCACTGACACATTTGTGTGGACGACCGTCAGCTTGGTGGTGCCATGGGCGGTGACGATGTACTCGTCGGTGAAGTCGCTCCCGTCGCCGAACACGCCGTACTATGCGTCCATGGCAGCAGCTAATGCGGTGGCGGTGGCCTAGGGTCGGTAGCGGTGGCTGGGACTAGGCGTTGCGGTGGAGTGATCTATTGCGGTGGTATGGCCAGGCAGAGGCGGTGCCTGCTGCAGCGCCGATGGTTCTTGCGGTGGCGGCAGCGGCGGAAGGAATGAGTTCGGGATTTTTGCATAGTGATATGCTGAGGAGACGGAAGGCGATGCTTAAATTGCGTTTACCAATATTCTGGTCATACCCATGCGGAAGCAAGTTTGACCGGGCAAGCACCGTTGGTTTCCAATCCTAGCGGTTAAATTCGACGTCCATCCCGATAGGCGATGGGACGGGTGTGCAACGTGGCTTTGCGTGGTAGAGACCGGTCACGTAGACCACCGTCCCGTTGCCGATCCGCAGCGGGTGCGCGGTGCTGACACGACGTAACGTGATAGGATAGAAGGAAGTGTATAGCTATTATTAATTCCTAAAAAGTTTAAGAAGTGTAAGCATAGACATGGACCTAGCATCCCTGCACCCCGGGGCAGCCGCCCAGCCGATCAGGCCTGCCGATTGCGCAAAGCTTGTCTAGAATTTGCCAAAATGAAGCTCGTTTGCCCATGCTTCTATAAGTTTCTCTGTAGGCCACTTGTGTAAGCATGCACGATCAAGCAACTTTGCAACACACGTGTCGATGGAAAAGCATTAGGTTTCAACACACCACATAGTTTAGGGATTTAGAATAGCTACATTGTGGAGCTCTAGCCAAATTGCATGGTAAAGCCAAATTCAGCTTTTCATCAGATTTAGCTATAGCAACTTTGTGTCTCGTTTGTCCTCACTTTTTCCCTCCCGATATTCCGAAGCCCTCACATGCGCTCGGAGGGGGGTGCCGTCTGGTCAAAGGCTTGGCCGTTACATGCGCCATGACGCCTAAAGTGGAAGTTTTTTTTTGTTATTTGGCCTTTTTAAGAGCGCCTTTTCCCCTCTCTCTCTAACAGTTGTGTTTCCCCCCCCCCAAAAGGTAGGGAATCTAGAGCAGCAAAACAAACCAGCACCATAAATAAATTTAGTAAACATAGCAGATATAGATAAAGCAGCTAATATAGGTTATATAGTACAGTACTTAACGAGGTTCGACAACTAGGCTGCTCAGCAGTAGTAGCAGCTAACAGGTTCAACACAGACAAGACAAAAGATGCTGCTTTACAGTACCAGCAGCAGCTGCTGATCAGTGGCCCCTCATGGCCTCTGCTAGGAGGGCATCTGCCTCCTCCCTCTGGCGCCTCCTCCACTTCTTGCTAACCAGCCCCTTGACCTTGGGCGCCTTGGGTCTGATCGGGGGCATGTGACCCTCCTCGATAGCCACCTTGTGGAGGTTGCGGAGGTGAAGACCGAGCGCCTGATGCTTGGCCATGAAGCGGTGGATGTTCACGGACTCGCCGCAGGTCCTCACGTCCTCGACATGCTTCACGAGGGAGTTGAAGTCCGTGGCGTGAAGCCTCCTAGTGGGGAAGAAGGGGCACCTGTACACGTCGCCAGTGAAGAAGTTGTTGTACTGACCGGACTTTAGTCTCCTCAGCACATGACAAGTCTTGGTGTCCTTGGACTCGTCGTCGCTGCAGAGGTCACTGCTATCCTCCTGTTGGAAAAAAACAGTAGAGTGAAATAAGGACATGATTGAGATACTTTGATTATCAGGATTGATTTTTTGCATAAATTAATCGAATGAGATCTCCCGATTATTCCCCAAATCTCAAACCAAATCGAATACTGATCCCAACTACGAATAGGGGGATTCATCGAAAATCGAGATCTAACACAAGAGGATTAGCTACTGTAAAAATACGAACAGCCGAGCCCTAATAACATACGATCTAGCATCCAACGATGGGAAGAGTGGAAGAACAAGGGAAGGGAGAAAACCCTGATTACCTCAGACCATGGGTCGGCGATGCTGGTGTCGTAGGGATTCTTCGGCCTTATGTAGACAACCTCCTCGTAGGGGTCCTAGCCGAGCGAGATCTGTCCGAGACCGGCGGGGGCCTCCTCGCCGGTGGCTACGGTGGATGCGGGGATGGGGACGGGGACGGGGGCTCCTCGCCGGCGGCCTTGGAGGTGCCGATGGCTACCGCACCGTTCTTCTCCATCGCCGACATGGTTGGAGTTTTGTTGGGTGTTTGCAGAAGGTGATGGGATAGGGGAGACGGTTGAGTGAGTGAGTGCGTGATGAGTGGGAGTGGGGAGGCCTCTATTAAAGGAGAAGGGAAGCGACGTTTCGTTGCACTACCGTGCACCACGTATGCTAATGCACCGTGCACAACCACATGTGTCCGCTACCGCCCCGTGCACTGCACACGCGTACCGTGAGTCAATTTTTTCCCTCGTGTCTAACCCTGGCGATTCAGTTGTACTCAGTTTTGCCCTCGAGCGTAACACTGGCGGTTTGCTTCCATTTTTAAATCATTTTCTATTTTCTATTTGAATCCCTTTGTCACGCTTTCCCTCGTTTTTTAAGTTCTACTCAGTCTTGCCCTTGGTTTTTAAGTTCTACTTAGTTCTGCCCTTGGTTTCTACTCGGTTTTCCCCTCTCTTGTATCCATCTCTCGCACATGTGCTCATCTTCGCTGCTACGCTCTGATTGGTCGAGACAGTTGTCACACGGATCGTGCCAACCAACCGTTGGTCCTCTGTGATCTAGCGGACAGGATAACCCTTATATCTGTTAGGGGAACCCCTCTATCCATGCAAAATAACGAGTATGCCACCGGAACTTTAACTCCATAAACAAATGAACTTGAATATATTTTGAAGGGTACGAAAATAGAAATCCCCATAGTTTAAGGGTCTAGATACGGTAAGAGAACTAAATATTATTAGTGGCTGGGTCAGCACAGTGACGGGTTGGTCGGCTAGAAGTTGTTGATTCCTAAGTAAGGGGACACTAGGCCGGTCTTGACATACTCCCTCAGGAATTGCCATAAGCAGCGTGCTTAGCCTTGGTCGCCAACTTGTGTTTACTAGCCGGGCTTTTACCGATGCCAACCGCATGCGAAATCAAGCTGGCAATCCTCGGGTTGACTCCTTTCTTATAGAAAGGGCACCTGATCTCCCTAATCGAGTGCGGAAAGGGATTATCCCGCTCTTGAGCTTCTTCATGACATGGCGGCTCTTGTTGTCCCTGGTCTCCTTGTCAGAGTCCATCTCACTTGAATACACCTGTAATGTATGGAATACAAACCGAAATGAGCAAAATAATAAATATATATTCCTTCCACCATTCCAAGACACTTTCGATGTAATAACATGTCTATACAGGTTCAGTAGTTTATTACGGCCGTCTCCCTAGCTCGCTCCTAAATTAATGTGGTTTGTGTTCTTGGTAACTTATTAATAAATAAATAATGTGGATTCATTCAGAACAGACCAGATCTCTCCATGTACCGGTTCGTACGTTGCATCTAATCATTAGGACTAGATTTTTTTATGATGCCAGGATAGATTAAGCTCGAGCAGAAAATATGAAACATGTAGAAATAGATGTACCTCCGGGTACACGAGCGGAGCGTGTTCGTCGAACTCCACACCCTCATCGGAGCCTCCGAAGTCGTCAGCACCGGCGAGCACATGGTCCCCCAAGGGGTTGAACTGCACATCCTCCTCGCCTTGTGCTGTGTGATGCTCCTCCAGATCTGCCGCGTGAAGCACCACCCCGGAGGTGATGCTCGGACACTCACCCCCACGCACTGGTTTCATGGAGAAGGTTTGTGCAAGTACGTTCAAGATTGTGGGGTTTTGCTAGATAGGGAAGAGAGAGTAGTGGATGAGTGCGAATAGAGGACCCGATAGGCTGGGTTTTTAATGCGGGGACGTTTAGGCCTCCTCAAGGGCCCCGGTAGGCAGCTCTTCCGGCTGCGGCTGCCGCGTGGAAGTTTCATGTGGTGGGGGCCTGTCAGAAGTGAGAGTGCAGGCGCACTGCGTAGTAAAAATGGTATAGCCCGTGGGCCATGGATGACCAGTTGCCGTGCAGTAGACTTGTAGCCTTTGCAGACTAGATTAAACATGACATGACCACTCGATGAATTTTTCCATGGACGGCATCGTGTTCCTTCTTGTAGAAGTCTCGTCGAGGGAGACGTCTGTGCTGTCTCGTGTTGTCCTATGAAGGGCACGACGTGTGCAACGAGCCTTGTTGGATCACACAGGATCAACGGTTGGTGCACACGATCCACGTGACAACTGTGACAACCAATCAGGGCGTAGCAAACAGAGTGGGCACAGGTTTGGGCTTCTACGAAAGAGAGAAAGGGGGCAAAACTGGGTAGTATCAAAAAACCAAGGGCAAAGCTGAGTAGTATAAAAATGGAAAGTGGGTGTCTTTTACAATGAAATACATCATGGCATACATCAAATTATGCCAAGATAGATCCACTAGAGTTCATTGCATGTGTGTTCTTTCCACAAACCACATATGTATCCACTAGAGTCATTGCATGTGTGTTCCTGTCATGAACCACATTTGGATCAACCGGTGTCATTGCATGTGTGTTATTTCCACAAAACACACATGGATCCACTAGAGTCATTGCATGTGTATTCTTTCCACAAACCACATATGGATCCACTAGAGTCATTGCATGTGTGTTCTTTTCACAAACCACATATGGATCAACCAATGTCATTGCATGTGTGTTCATTCCACAAACCACACATGGATCAACCAGTGTCATTAAATGTGTGTTCTTTCCACAAACCACATATGGATCAACCAGTGGTCATTGCATGACCACATATGGATCCACTAGAGTCATTGCATGTGTGTTCTTTCCACAAACCACATATGGATCAACCAGTGTTCATATGTGTGTTCTTTTCCACAAACCACATATGGATCCACTAGAGTCATTGCATGTGCGTTCTTTTCACAAACCACATATGGACCCACTAGAGTCATTGATGTGTGTTCTTATACTAAAACTAGCACTAGAGTCATTGCATGTGTGTTCTTTCCACAAACCACACATGGATCAACCAGTGTCATTGCATGTGTGTTCTTTCCACAAACCACATATGCATCAACCAGTGTCATTGCATGTGTATTCTTTCCACAAACCACATATGGATCAACTAGTGTTCATTGCATGTGTGTTCTTTCCCACAAACCACATATGGATCCTAACCTTAGGAGAGCCCTAACCTTAGCCTCGCAATGGATCCACCGTTATATCGAGTCTTCTAGAAGGCACGCCATAACACAGTTGTTCTGCTTGACGATTGTTACATACCGTTCGATTGGGGCGCTTCGACGATTGGAATGGTCTTCGTGAGAGCGATCCTCGAGTAGGCTGTTCTGTGGCATGATTGGCCACACTTCCTCTTGACAAACTGGCATGTTGCGAGTGTCACGACTCATGAGTTCAGTGGGCCATATCCCAGTGTCACGTCCCCATTACTTCTCTTCCTCCCCGTACTTCGCTTCCTTCCCCTCGAAGCCAATTTCCGCACTTCACTCCCATCTACCGTAGCCGCAAGCCGACAACATCCGCCAATTCTCGGGTCGCTACCTTCATGCTAAGAAATCATTTTACAAGCTTTTGAACTTATCCTACATATTCCTGCTATTCGCCAATCTAACTACTGATCTTTTTTTCAATTTCTCGATAAACTTCAGATGTGGCAGATGCTGCAGCCCAAGAATCTGGAGATCCTCACGCACAACTTCGTATGACGTTCCCGCTCGTGTGCTCCCCACCCAGGATGCTTTCGATGTTACTCCTACCACGAGCTCCCGCTCCACGAGCTCGCGTGCCCACACGGCGCGTGCTCCTGCACGGAGCCGGGCTGCAACTACACCGGCCCGCCGGCAGAGCTCATCGTCCACCTTGCAGAGGTGCACTTGATCGAAGTGATTAGGATCTCGTACGAGCAAGCCCAACTTCTCCAAGAGCAGGTGCCGTTCACTGACTCGGCACACCGCCGGCTATTTTCTAGGGGGGACGGCTCTGTTTTTGTCCTGACCATCACCGCCGGTGTTCCGGGAACCAGAGCCAGGCCCACCGTCGTGTGTGACGTATGCGTCAGGTCGGTCTCGTGCGCCTAGCCCATATACACGGTGCGCATTGTGGGCGAACGCCCAGCCGCCGTCATCGGATAGCATTCTTGTGCTAGCCGAGGCGCCGAGCTGCCCGACACCGCGAGAGGTGGAGTATGTGGACCTAAGGTTGATCCCTATGCGTGCCATCTCAGTACCTTGTCGGTGAGAATATCATTTTGCGGACCGAAAGTTGGGGTAGCCAGGCAACGCGGTACCCAAGTTGATTTTATCACCGCGATTCGAAAATTTGGGGCGCCAATTGCTGAGAGGGGTCTTTCGGGTGAATGATGGCCAAACCCATATTTTCAAATCGCACCCGTTAAGTCAGGATATTTCGTTACACTAGTTCCTGCTGTGCCCCTCCTTCGCCGGTCACTCTTCTTAGCCACCTGCACGTGTCGTAGGGGCAAATCCATTACTATACTTTCCTAACTCTCGACACTGAATCTTGCTGGGACGGCGGCGACGGCCCCTTTTCTTCCCTTCCCCGACCCTAAATCTTCCGGCGGCGGAGGACCTTTTTTCTCCCTCCCCCGACACTAAAATCCGATGGCGGTGGCCCAGCATGTCTTGCAAGGAGAAGGTTGTAGCTACGTCGCCAACTGAAAAGGGTCCATCGAGGCCCAAGTCTGGGGCTCAAAGCATAGCAGCGACGAGGTCTTCAGCCCTGGTTAGCGAGGAGGCCAGCAAGGATTCTGCTCCCAAGGTACCTACGAGCAGCGGGTTGAAGAGAAAAGCAATGCCGGCGGCGGATTGTTCGGTCCGGTGGGCGGATGTAGCACTCAGATCTCGAAGAAAAAAACCTGGGAGAAAAGCGAGAGGTGAATTTTTCTTATCTATGCCTTATCTTGCAAGTAGATTAGTTACGGCATAATAGAATCAAATGAACTGAAATGTTCCCCTTTTTAATCAAATTAGGCACAGTTTTGATACAAGTGACCTATATGAGTTCACAGTTCATGTTCGGCAGTACACCGCAAAGCTTGATTTTGGTTGCGAGAGGGTTGTGTTCGGGCAAGATGTGCATCTGCTTGTGAATTGCAAAGAGGTTGTGTCTGTTTCGCAGCTGGTAGATATGCTTGCCGCTAGAATTCCCTGGGGTTCTAGACAGAGGAAAAAATTGGTGTGGCGCAACATGAATGATACCTATCAGCAAATTGAGCACTCCCATGAGCTTCAGATGGTTTGGGAGTGTTGTGCAGCTGATCTTAAGGTGAAAGTTGAAGCGATGATTGATGATATGTATGCAAAATGCTGGAGATCTTGCTGCCAGAGCTTCTGCTCCTAGAGAATACGGACCAATAGATGCTGATCTTGATAAGTTCAGTATACGCATAGAGGTGGATTCATACATGGCAAAACTTGATGAGGGAGTTAATAAGCCAGTTTCATCATGTACTGTGGAGATCACTGTCGATTCCAAAAACATAACTCTTGATGAAATGAGAGACATGATCGGTAAGGAAATCAGTATTGGCCCTAAGCATATGGAAAAAATCCTGTGGTGGCATCATAAGAAGCAGCAATTCATAGATGTTTTGGATACTGAAGATCTTATGCAGATATGCGGCGAAAGAAGCGAACCAGGAATGTGTTCTTCCTTGGTACCATTTCTGATGTTGTTGAACAGGTTATAGTGGATGTAGATGCCCCTGTAGTGGCTGAACAGAATGAGGTGGTCGACGTTGATGAGATCTGATGAGAGCTGCTACCCTGGGCTTGTCATATGGACCGCGGATTCCCCTGCAGTATTTGTAATATTGACTGCTGTTGCATTTTAGCGTGCTTCTGTGATTATGTTTG
>OU342745.1:82341295-82372418 GCA_910589775.1 Avena eriantha
GACACTGGTGGGATCCATATGTGGTCTCTCAAGAGAACACACATGCAATGACACTAGTGGTTGTTACTAAAAAGAACACACATCCAATGACACTGGTGGATCCATGTGTGGATTGTGAAAAGAGCACACATGCAATGACACTGGTGGATCCATATGTGGTATGTGAAAAGAACACACATGCAAAATGACTCTGGTTGTTGTTAGTGAAAAGAACACACATGCAATGACACTGGTGGATCCATAGGTGGATTATGAAATGAACACACATGCAATGACACTGGTGGATCCATAGGTGGTATGTGAGAAGAACACACATGCAAAATGACTCTGGTTGTTGTTACTAAAAAGAACACGCATGCAATGACACTGGTGGATCCATGTGTGGTCTCTGTAGAGAACACATATTTCAATGACACTGGTGGATCCATATGTGGTATGTGAAAAGAACACACATGCAATGACTCTGGTTGTTAGTGAAAAGAACACACATGCAATGACTCTGGTTATTGTTAGTGAAAAGAACACACATGCAATGACACTGGTGGATCCATGTGTGGTCTTTGAAGAGAGCATACATTTCAATGACTCTGGTTGTTGTTAGTAAAAAGAACACACATGCAATGACTCTACTTGTTGTTAGTGAAAAGAACACACGGGCAATGACACCGGTGGATCCATGGGTGGATTGTGAAAAGAACATACACGCAATGACACTGGTGGATCCATATGTGGTATGCGAAAAGAACACACATGGAATGACTCCCGTTATTGTTAGTGAAAAGAACGCACCTGCAATGACACTAGTGGATCCATAGGTGGATTGTGAAAAGAGCACACATGCAATGACTCCAGTTGTTGTTAGTGAAAAGAACACACCTGCAATGACACTGGTGGATCCATAGGTGGATTGTGAAAAGAGCACACATGCAATGACACTGGTGGATCCATATGTGGTATGTGAAAAGAACACACATGGAATGACTCTGGTTGTTGTTAGTAAAAAGAACACACATGCAATAACACTGGTGGATCCATAGGTGGATTGTGAAAAGAGCATAAATGCAATGACATTTGAATGGTATGGGTGGATCCATAGGCGGATTGTGAAAAGAGATTTTCCCACTCTCTCTGTGTCACAAATCTCACAAAAGCCCAAACATGTGGAGATCCCAACATGTGCTCACTCTGGGTGCTATGCCCTGATTGGCTGACACAGATGTCACGCGGATCGTCTCCACCAACCGTTGATCCCATGTGATCCAACGGGCAAGATAACCCCTCCCTTCTCCACTTTTTCTATGCATGGTCAATCCGTGCCACCTCTCTATCCGTGCCACCGATACTAAACCCCCATAAACAAGTGAAAATCCATCTATCTAACGAAAATAAATAAAATAAATGATCATATTTCGAAGAAGCCATCGTCTTTGTCTTCCGGTTTGTCCTCATCTTCGTCAACGCCATGGTCCCCCGCCATCGCCGCCGTCGGTGCCCTCCTCTAACGACTCGACACCACCCCCTTCCTTGAATAAGCGCGCTATCTCCTCGTCGGAGTCCTCCTCCTCCTCTTCGGAGTCCCACGGGTCAACGTCACTCTCCTCCGCTTCTGCCTCCAACTGATCGATGAATGCCTCCTCGTTGGCCGAGTCGGACTCGTCCAAATAGCTATATCCTCTCTTCTTCCTGGTCTTCTTCTCGTTCCTCTTCTTGTCCGTACTCGCCGGTGCAACACGCGCCCCCGTCCTGGCTGCTACTTTGCGCTCGTCCGATGCTGCAGGTACCACACGCTCCTCCTGCGCGGCCGGTATGAGCTTCGATGTCGCGGTGTCCTCGAGTGCCGATGTCGATGGATCCTGGTGCAGTCGGACAGGATGTGCTGCCTCAGCAGGTAACTCGCGAGCGCGGACGATGGAGCGAAGAGCCGGGGACGCAGGACGGTCAGTGGACGGCTTGGACCTGCCATTGCCACGACGAGGGGGCATCTTGCTCGAGGTAGTTGCTCTGAATGGTCGATGGCGGGTACACAAAGTGGGGTGTCGATCTGATCAAGGACGAGCAGCGGTTTCGTGCGTCGTGTCCACGTGTGCATTTGTCGATTATCAAAAAAAATAGAAGAAAGAAGTAATATCTCGCGTACTGAACATCATTTGATCACAACTAAAGTGGCACAACGTATTCTAGACTCGTAAATATCCCATGCGTGCCTGTCACGTGGAGTTCGATGGAGTTGGACCTACCGACGTGATCGTGCAGCAGTTGCGCGCATCATTGCCCCATCAACACATGACACACGCACGCGGGATGTGCGCGCCGATTCCCGTGACGACCACCCGGCTCGCACTCCCCTTATTATATACTGGATTTTGGGCAGCGCCGAAGACCATTGAAGTGTCCATCGCAATAAAGACAAGTCCCATCGATTCCCTACCCCTGCCTCCCTAGCTTCTTTGAGAAGGTAGACCGTACACAGTGGTCTTATATATTAGTACTTGTACTACTGGACCACAGCCTGTACTCTTTACTCTTCTCCCACACTAATAATCACTATCTCCTTCCTCCTGCCTCCGCCACACTTACCCTGCAAGCCATGGCTCCACTGAGGAGGGGGAGAGGCCGGTCGACGATCCTCACGGAGAAAAGGGAGAGAAATCGCCACGATGCACTTCTTGCTCTACCAGCCGCTCAAGCCCACCCTCTTATCGAGGCCCAATCTCCCCCGACAATGGCGCCGAATGTTCTAGCAGGTGAGGGCTCCTCCCGGTATGGTCTCCTTATTCTACTTCTTCTCCATCTCCCTCTCCATCATGATCTTAATCAGCTTCTTCTTGTTTTTCTTCTTCTTCTGGCTCTTCCTCTTCTACGTATTACAGGTCGGTCGTGGAGCCCGAATCCACCACGACGGAGGTGTTGCAGGACCCGTTCGGCCCCGTTCCATGTCTCAGCAAGGTAGCAAATCTCCACGCTGTTATTTCTCCGAGTTATGATGTGGATTTCTTAGATGTTGTCCTCCCCGCATTGATTTTTCTTCTTCTTTTCCGAGTTGTATTTGTTTTCATGAATATGAATGAATCTCTTGGTGTTTCCTTAATACCGTTGTGCATAGATTCACTATGGATTTTTTGTGATTAGGATTAGTTTATCGTGGTCATGAATAGATCCCCAGGTCCATTTTTAACACTGCGGCCAATAGATTCAACGAGGATTTTTTTGATCTGTATTAGTATTCACCTAGGACCTGGAGTGTAATTGTAGAATTCATATTTCAATTAATATGAACGATGCAGCGATCGAATGCCGAGTACCGTGAGAAGGTGGTCGCGATCAGTTCCAAGATTGCCGACCAACATGAGCTTGCACGCTCCCTTACCCAAGATAATGAGAGCCTACGCAAGCAATTATCTATGCAGAAGGAGATCTCGCTAGATTTTGCACGTGACGTCGTTAGGCTGCAGAAAGTGCTCGACCGTAACTTGATCAGGCAAGAACAGGCCATCAAGATAATCAACGAGCTCACAGAGGAGAAGAAGAATCTCGTGGAAAGGTACATTCTCCTGCAGGACGAAGTCAGCGAGGCACTCAGAGGACGCGTCGAGGAAACCAAGGCTACCATTTGAGCCTACCATGATATGAATCGTTGCCTGGATGCAGTCAAGGAGATGAAGGCGGACATGAGCAGAGGGATCACCGTACTCGAGGGTATTCGGAAATAGAACGAGGAGCTAAGGGCATGTCTGGCGGCGTACCGGAGCAATGCCCAAGTCTGATTCCCGTTAGCGGGGACACGAATACCAGTTCGTCCTCCTCTCCTTTGTAATGTTTAGGGTTCAGGGAGCAATGCCCATGTCTGCTTCCCATTATAGGGTGCAATAAGAATCCTAGGGCAACTCCTTATCTATCTGGACATGTGTTGGTGTTCATGTTCATGAATGGACACCATGTTCTCTTTCCATATGTATCTGGACATGGGTTTCTGCATTATGAGTTTGCCACTCTCCCACTACTATTTGGTGATATTGGAAAAACCCACAGCACACTAAACTGCTGATAAATCTTATTTGTCTTCGAAATTGAAATTATGACAGTGCCACTAGTCGATTCATAAAATGTTGATTAGTCCTAGATTGCTTCTTCCTTGAAATTATGACAGTGCCACTAGTCGATTGTATCTGGACATGGGTTTCTGCATTATGAGTTTGCCACTCTCCCACTACTATTTGGTGATATTGGAAAAACCCACAGCACACTAAACTGCTGATAAATCTTATTTGTCTTTGAAATTGAAATTATGACAGTGCCACTAGTCGATTCATAAAATGTTGATTAGTCCTAGATTGCTTCTTCCTTGAAATTATGACAGTGCCACTAGTCGATTCAGTTAATTATGGAAACTAACCAGCTTGTCCTGGTGAACTGAACAAACCATACTATGTATTTTTGTTGCAGGGAAAGAGGCAAAAGATCGACCAGGACCTGGCGACCTGGCTAAATGACAAGATAGCAATCCAAAGGGAGAAGCGGAATTCCCAGAAACTGGCCTTTGACCAACTGCGCGCTGAATTCGTGGTCCTTTCTGACAAGTGCCAGAAACTGAAGGAGTTAAACGCCGACTGGGTGAAGCTACACAGTGAAGGTCGTGCCTCGGCTAGGAAGCAGACGGAGATCATGAAAGGGATCTTGAAGGAAAATCGTATGGCTACGGACAAAATTGTCCAATCCGTGACGGAGCGCTGGAACCTACAGCTGAAGCACTACATAGTACTGAAGGAGTTGGCCAATCTTAGGGAGGAAAATAAGCAGCTCCGGGCCAGACTCGCTTGAACACAACATATGTCTATTTAGTACTGAACTGCCTGGTTTATCCTCTGCAGTGGTGATTTTGTAAGCGTGAACTTAACTTTATGCACGATATGTGTGTTCGTCTGAAATTAGTTTGCTCGAGGATTGAGTTTGGCTTAGTTCGGAAAGCGCAACTACAAGTCTTACAATTAACTAGTTTCAGGCATTGGTACAACATAAATTATTCATCTCGAATTTCCTTTATCCTCTATAGTCTGTCCTTGTTCACCCTCGCGCGCCTTCTTCAGTTCCTTCAATAGATCCGCAATGCAGCACTCTAGCTTCTTCTTGTCTTCCCTGAGCTGATCCCTCTCCTTTTCTGCATTATGAATCAGCAACCTGTGACTATCCTGAAGCTTCTTTGCAGTTCCAACAACCAAGCTCCCATCGATTCCGTCAGTTAGCTTTGACTGCAAATTCTCGATTTCTTGTTCCAGCTCCTTATTTCGTACCGACAGCTTATAATTTTTTTCAGCTGCATCACTTACATCAGTAAATCTCCCCGACCTTTCCAACTCATACATCTCCCATAACTGTGCCAAACATTTCTTAAGTGCATATGGCCACTCAAGATCCACCCACTCTACTGCTTTACACACCGGGCCAACCTAAAAACACACACGCTATAGTGTTATGAACATGCACGATACATTTTACTTCATGTCACGGTTGCACATAATGTAAACAAACCTAATTTGTACAGCCCAAAAACCTTCTCCCAGTGTTACTGCCTTCGAATGCAACATATCTCCTCAGTTTTAGCCCATGGTCACATGGCACTTCTCCATCGAGATCTAGGCCCTCCCATTCGGAGTCGTAGATCGTCCTTGGTACCTATAGGTAAACGCAAAGCTGAAATCGAACACGATTGCATGCACATATGGAGCTCAGATCGAGTGATTTACCATTGCCTAACCCTAGCCCGAGAAAACAGAGGAACTCACATCGTGGAAGGAATACTCAATGTCGGAGAGAAGGCTATCGCTGCTCGACTGGTCGTCCTCGCCGTTCAAGGACAGCATGGTGAATGTGACGGCGACGGTGACAGTGACGACGTCGACGAGAGAGAGAGAGAGAGAGAGAGAGAGAGAGAGAGAGAGAGGAGAGAGGAGAGAGAGAGAGAGAGAGAGAGAGAGAGCCCTTCTACCGCTGCAATGATGACTAAATTGGCATGTTACAATAGTTTAATGGATACCATGCCCTTTACCTGGATTACTGTCTCCTGCTTGATATGGATTCTCTTCACACATTCTCATTTCAAATATTAAACCTGCACTCCCTCCATCCCAATTTCATTGCCTAACGAAAACATACCCGTATATTACATCATCCAAAGAAACAAAATCATGTCAACTACAAGGTACTTATGCATCACTTCTTCAGTCATGGTTTCACAAAACATTACATTATAATCTCCCAACAAACATAACCACAACATGGTTTCACAAAACATCACATTACAATCTCTCAAGAAACGTAATCACACAAACAAGTATATTACATCAACTCAAGAAAAAAAATCATGTCGACTACAAGGTACTTACACATCACTTGTCCTGTCATGGTTTCGCAAAACATTACATTACAGTCTCTCAACAAACAAAATAACAGAAACAAGTACAGTACATCATCTCAAGAAACATAATCATGTCAACTACAATGTATTTATGCATCACTAGTCCAGTCATGGTTTCACAAAACATTACATTACAATGTCCCAACAAACATAATAACAGAAACAAGTACGGTACATCATCTTAAGAAACATAATCATGTCAACTACAATGTACTTATGTCTTATTACAACAACGATGGTTTCAGTGAGTGACATGTCCGAAAATCTCAACAGCTCGCACAACATTATATCACAATCTCTCAACAAACATAATCACAGAAGCACGCTCTAAATGCAACAGCAGTCAATATTACAAATACATGCAGGGGAATCCCGCGGTCCATATGACAAGCCCAGGGTAGCAGCTCTCATCAGATCTCATCAACGTCGACCACCTCATTCTGTTCAGCCACTACAGGGGCATCTACATCCACTATAACCTGTTCAACAACATCAGAAATGGTACCAAGGAAGAACACATTCCTGGTTCGCTTCTTTCGCCGCATAATCTGCATAAGATCTTCAGTATCCAAAACATCTATGAATTGCTGCTTCTTATGATGCCACCACAGGATTTTTTCCATATGCTTAGGGCCAATACTGATTTCCTTACCGATCATGTCTCTCATTTCATCAAGAGTTATGTTTTTGGAATCGACAGTGATCTCCACAGTACATGATGAAACTGGCTTATTAACTCCCTCATCAAGTTTTGCCATGTATGAATCCACCTCTATGCGTATACTGAACTTATCAAGATCAGCATCTATTGGTCCGTATTCTCTAGGAGCAGAAGCTCTGGCAGCAAGATCTCCAGCATTTGCATACATATCATCAATCATCGCTTCAACTTTCACCTTAAGATCAGCTGCACAACACTCCCAAACCATCTGAAGCTCATGGGAGTGCTCAATTTGCTGATAGGTATCATTCATGTTGCGCCACACCAATTTTTTCCTCTGTCTAGAACCCCAGGGAATTCTAGCGGCAAGCATATCTACCAGCTGCGAAACAGACACAACCTCTTTGCAATTCACAAGCAGATGCACATCTTGCCCGAACACAACCCTCTCGCAACCAAAATCAAGCTTTGCGGTGTACTGCCGAACATGAACTGTGAACTCATATAGGTCACTTGTATCAAAACTGTGCCTAATTTGATTAAAAAGGGGAACATTTCAGTTCATTTGATTCTATTATGCCGTAACTAATCTACTTGCAAGATAAGGCATAGATAAGAAAAATTCACCTCTCGCTTTTCTCCCAGGTTTTTTTCTTCGAGATCTGAGTGCTACATCCGCCCACCGGACCGAACAATCCGCCGCCGGCATTGCTTTTCTCTTCAACCCGCTGCTCGTAGGTACCTTGGGAGCAGAATCCTTGCTGGCCTCCTCGCTAACCAGGGCTGAAGACCTCGTCGCTGCTATGCTTTGAGCCCCAGACTTGGGCCTCGATGGACCCTTTTCAGTTGGCGACGTAGCTACAACCTTCTCCTTGCAAGACATGCTGGGCCACCGCCATCGGATTTTAGTGTCGGGGGAGGGAGAAAAAAGGTCCTCCGCCGCCGGAAGATTTAGGGTCGGGGAAGGGAAGAAAAGGGGCCGTCGCCGCCGTCCCAGCAAGATTCAGTGTCGAGAGTTAGGAAAGTATAGTAATGGATTTGCCCCTACGACACGTGCAGGGTGGCTAAGAAGAGTGACCGGCGAAGGAGGGGCACAGCAGGAACTAGTGTAACGAAATATCCTGACTTAACGGGTGCGATTTGAAAATATTGGGTTTGGCCATCATTCACCCGAAAGACCCCTCTCAGCAATTGGCGCCCCAAATTTTCGAATCGCGGTGATAAAAATCAACTTGGGTACCGCGTTGCCTGGCTACCCCAACTTTCGGTCCGCAAAATGATATTCTCACCGACAAGGTACTGAGATGGCACGCATAGGATCAACCTTAGGTCCACATACTCCACCTCTCGCGGTGTCGGGCAGCTCGGCGCCTCGGCTAGCACAAGAATGCTATCCGATGACGGCGGCTGGGCGTTCGCCCACATGCGCACCGTGTATATGGGCTAGGCGCACGAGACCGACCTGACGCATACGTCACACACGACGGTGGGCCTGGCTCTGGTTCCCGGAACACCGGCGGTGATGGTCAGGACAAAAACAGAGCCGTCCCCCCTAGAAAATTAGCCGGCGGTGTGCCGAGTCAGTGAACGGCACCTGCTCTTGGAGAAGTTGGGCTTGCTCGTACGAGATCCTAATCACTTCGATCAAGTGCACCTCTGCAAGGTGGACGATGAGCTCTGCCGGCGGGCCGGTGTAGTTGCAGCCCGGCTCCGTGCAGGAGCACGCGCCGTGTGGGCACGCGAGCTCGTGGAGCGGGAGCTCGTGGTAGGAGTAACATCGAAAGCATCCTGGGTGGGAGCACACGAGCGGGAACGTCACTACGAAGTTGTGCGTGAGGATCTCCAGATTCTTGGGCTGCAGCATCTGCCACATCTGAAGTTTATCGAGAAATTGGAAAAAAAAGATCAGTAGTTAGATTGGCGAATAGCAGGAATATGTAGGATAAGTTCAAAAGCTTGTAAAATGATTTCTTAGCATGAAGGTAGCGACCCGAGAATTGGCGGATGTTGTCGGCTTGCGGCTACGGTAGGATGGGAGTGAAGTGCGGAAATTGGCTTCGAGGGGAAGGAAGCGAAGTACGGGGAGGAAGAGAAGTAATGGGGACGTGACACTGGGATATGGCCCACTGAACTCATGAGTCGTGACACTCGCAACATGCCAGTTTGTCAAGAGGAAGTGTGGCCAATCATGCCACAGAACAGCCTACTCGAGGATCGCTCTCACGAAGACCATTCCAATCGTCGAAGCGCCCCAATCGAACGGTATGTAACAATCGTCAAGCAGAACAACTGTGTTATGGCGTGCCTTCTAGAAGACTCGATATAACGGTGGATCCATTGCGAGGCTAAGGTTAGGGCTCTCCTAAGGTTAGGATCCATATGTGGTTTGTGGGAAAGAACACACATGCAATGAACACTAGTTGATCCATATGTGGTTTGTGGAAAGAATACACATGCAATGACACTGGTTGATGCATATGTGGTTTGTGGAAAGAACACACATGCAATGACACTGGTTGATCCATGTGTGGTTTGTGGAAAGAACACACATGCAATGACTCTAGTGCTAGTTTTAGTATAAGAACACACATCAATGACTCTAGTGGGTCCATATGTGGTTTGTGAAAAGAACGCACATGCAATGACTCTAGTGGATCCATATGTGGTTTGTGGAAAAGAACACACATATGAACACTGGTTGATCCATATGTGGTTTGTGGAAAGAACACACATGCAATGACTCTAGTGGATCCATATGTGGTCATGCAATGACCACTGGTTGATCCATATGTGGTTTGTGGAAAGAACACACATTTAATGACACTGGTTGATCCATGTGTGGTTTGTGGAATGAACACACATGCAATGACATTGGTTGATCCATATGTGGTTTGTGAAAAGAACACACATGCAATGACTCTAGTGGATCCATATGTGGTTTGTGGAAAGAATACACATGCAATGACTCTAGTGGATCCATGTGTGTTTTGTGGAAATAACACACATGCAATGACACCGGTTGATCCAAATGTGGTTCATGACAGGAACACACATGCAATGACTCTAGTGGATACATATGTGGTTTGTGGAAAGAACACACATGCAATGAACTCTAGTGGATCTATCTTGGCATAATTTGATGTATGCCATGATGTATTTCATTGTAAAAGACACCCACTTTCCATTTTTATACTACTCAGCTTTGCCCTTGGTTTTTTGATACTACCCAGTTTTGCCCCCTTTCTCTCTTTCGTAGAAGCCCAAACCTGTGCCCACTCTGTTTGCTACGCCCTGATTGGTTGTCACAGTTGTCACGTGGATCGTGTGCACCAACCGTTGATCCTGTGTGATCCAACAAGGCTCGTTGCACACGTCGTGCCCTTCATAGGACAACACGAGACAGCACAGACGTCTCCCTCGACGAGACTTCTACAAGAAGGAACACGATGCCGTCCATGGAAAAATTCATCGAGTGGTCATGTCATGTTTAATCTAGTCTGCAAAGGCTACAAGTCTACTGCACGGCAACTGGTCATCCATGGCCCACGGGCTATACCATTTTTACTACGCAGTGCGCCTGCACTCTCACTTCTGACAGGCCCCCACCACATGAAACTTCCACGCGGCAGCCGCAGCCGGAAGAGCTGCCTACCGGGGCCCTTGAGGAGGCCTAAACGTCCCCGCATTAAAAACCCAGCCTATCGGGTCCTCTATTCGCACTCATCCACTACTCTCTCTTCCCTATCTAGCAAAACCCCACAATCTTGAACGTACTTGCACAAACCTTCTCCATGAAACCAGTGCGTGGGGGTGAGTGTCCGAGCATCACCTCCGGGGTGGTGCTTCACGCGGCAGATCTGGAGGAGCATCACACAGCACAAGGCGAGGAGGATGTGCAGTTCAACCCCTTGGGGGACCATGTGCTCGCCGGTGCTGACGACTTCGGAGGCTCCGATGAGGGTGTGGAGTTCGACGAACACGCTCCGCTCGTGTACCCGGAGGTACATCTATTTCTACATGTTTCATATTTTCTGCTCGAGCTTAATCTATCCTGGCATCATAAAAAAATCTAGTCCTAATGATTAGATGCAACGTACGAACCGGTACATGGAGAGATCTGGTCTGTTCTGAATGAATCCACATTATTTATTTATTAATAAGTTACCAAGAACACAAACCACATTAATTTAGGAGCGAGCTAGGGAGACGGCCGTAATAAACTACTGAACCTGTATAGACATGTTATTACATCGAAAGTGTCTTGGAATGGTGGAAGGAATATATATTTATTATTTTGCTCATTTCGGTTTGTATTCCATACATTACAGGTGTATTCAAGTGAGATGGACTCTGACAAGGAGACCAGGGACAACAAGAGCCGCCATGTCATGAAGAAGCTCAAGAGCGGGATAATCCCTTTCCGCACTCGATTAGGGAGATCAGGTGCCCTTTCTATAAGAAAGGAGTCAACCCGAGGATTGCCAGCTTGATTTCGCATGCGGTTGGCATCGGTAAAAGCCCGGCTAGTAAACACAAGTTGGCGACCAAGGCTAAGCACGCTGCTTATGGCAAATTCCTGAGGGAGTATGTCAAGACCGGCCTAGTGTCCCCTTACTTAGGAATCAACAACTTCTAGCCGACCAACCCGTCACTGTGCTGACCCAGCCACTAATAATATTTAGTTCTCTTACCGTATCTAGACCCTTAAACTATGGGGATTTCTATTTTCGTACCCTTCAAAATATATTCAAGTTCATTTGTTTATGGAGTTAAAGTTCCGGTGGCATACTCGTTATTTTGCATGGATAGAGGGGTTCCCCTAACAGATATAAGGGTTATCCTGTCCGCTAGATCACAGAGGACCAACGGTTGGTTGGCACGATCCGTGTGACAACTGTCTCGACCAATCAGAGCGTAGCAGCGAAGATGAGCACATGTGCGAGAGATGGATACAAGAGAGGGGAAAACCGAGTAGAAACCAAGGGCAGAACTAAGTAGAACTTAAAAACCAAGGGCAAGACTGAGTAGAACTTAAAAAACGAGGGAAAGCGTGACAAAGGGATTCAAATAGAAAATAGAAAATGATTTAAAAATGGAAGCAAACCGCCAGTGTTACGCTCGAGGGCAAAACTGAGTACAACTGAATCGCCAGGGTTAGACACGAGGGAAAAAATTTGACTCACGGTACGCGTGTGCAGTGCACGGGGCGGTAGCGGACACATGTGGTTGTGCACGGTGCATTAGCATACGTGGTGCACGGTAGTGCAACGAAACGTCGCTTCCCTTCTCCTTTAATAGAGGCCTCCCCACTCCCACTCATCACGCACTCACTCACTCAACCGTCTCCCCTATCCCATCACCTTCTGCAAACACCCAACAAAACTCCAACCATGTCGGCGATGGAGAAGAACGGTGCGGTAGCCATCGGCACCTCCAAGGCCGCCGGCGAGGAGCCCCCGTCCCCGTCCCCATCCCCGCATCCACCGTAGCCACCGGCGAGGAGGCCCCCGCCGGTCTCGGACAGATCTCGCTCGGCTAGGACCCCTACGAGGAGGTTGTCTACATAAGGCCGAAGAATCCCTACGACACCAGCATCGCCGACCCATGGTCTGAGGTAATCAGGGTTTTCTCCCTTCCCTTGTTCTTCCACTCTTCCCATCGTTGGATGCTAGATCGTATGTTATTAGGGCTCGGCTGTTCGTATTTTTACAGTAGCTAATCCTCTTGTGTTAGATCTCGATTTTCGATGAATCCCCCTATTCGTAGTTGGGATCAGTATTCGATTTGGTTTGAGATTTGGGGAATAATCGGGAGATCTCATTCGATTAATTTATGCAAAAAATCAATCCTGATAATCAAAGTATCTCAATCATGTCCTTATTTCACTCTACTGTTTTTTTCCAACAGGAGGATAGCAGTGACCTCTGCAGCGACGACGAGTCCAAGGACACCAAGACTTGTCATGTGCTGAGGAGACTAAAGTCCGGTCAGTACAACAACTTCTTCACTGGCGACGTGTACAGGTGCCCCTTCTTCCCCACTAGGAGGCTTCACGCCACGGACTTCAACTCCCTCGTGAAGCATGTCGAGGACGTGAGGACCTGCGGCGAGTCCGTGAACATCCACCGCTTCATGGCCAAGCATCAGGCGCTCGGTCTTCACCTCCGCAACCTCCACAAGGTGGCTATCGAGGAGGGTCACATGCCCCCGATCAGACCCAAGGCGCCCAAGGTCAAGGGGCTGGTTAGCAAGAAGTGGAGGAGGCGCCAGAGGGAGGAGGCAGATGCCCTCCTAGCAGAGGCCATGAGGGGCCACTGATCAGCAGCTGCTGCTGGTACTGTAAAGCAGCATCTTTTGTCTTGTCTGTGTTGAACCTGTTAGCTGCTACTACTGCTGAGCAGCCTAGTTGTCGAACCTCGTTAAGTACTGTACTATATAACCTATATTAGCTGCTTTATCTATATCTGCTATGTTTACTAAATTTATTTATGGTGCTGGTTTGTTTTGCTGCTCTAGATTCCCTACCTTTTGGGGGGGGGGAAACACAACTGTTAGAGAGAGAGGGGAAAAGGCGCTCTTAAAAAGGCCAAATAACAAAAAAAAACTTCCACTTTAGGCGTCATGGCGCATGTAACGGCCAAGCCTTTGACCAGACGGCACCCCCCTCCGAGCGCATGTGAGGGCTTCGGAATATCGGGAGGGAAAAAGTGAGGACAAACGAGACACAAAGTTGCTATAGCTAAATCTGATGAAAGCTGAATTTGGCTTTACCATGCAATTTGGCTAGAGCTCCACAATGTAGCTATTCTAAATCCCTAAACTATGTGGTGTGTTGAAACCTAATGCTTTTCCATCGACACGTGTGTTGCAAAGTTGCTTGATCGTGCATGCTTACACAAGTGGCCTACAGAGAAACTTATAGAAGCATGGGCAAACGAGCTTCATTTTGGCAAATTCTAGACAAGCTTTGCGCAATCGGCAGGCCTGATCGGCTGGGCGGCTGCCCCGGGGTGCAGGGATGCTAGGTCCATGTCTATGCTTACACTTCTTAAACTTTTTAGGAATTAATAATAGCTATACACTTCCTTCTATCCTATCACGTTACGTCGTGTCAGCACCGCGCACCCGCTGCGGATCGGCAACGGGACGGTGGTCTACGTGACCGGTCTCTACCACGCAAAGCCACGTTGCACACCCGTCCCATCGCCTATCGGGATGGACGTCGAATTTAACCGCTAGGATTGGAAACCAACGGTGCTTGCCCGGTCAAACTTGCTTCCGCATGGGTATGACCAGAATATTGGTAAACGCAATTTAAGCATCGCCTTCCGTCTCCTCAGCATATCACTATGCAAAAATCCCGAACTCATTCCTTCCGCCGCTGCCGCCACCGCAAGAACCATCGGCGCTGCAGCAGGCACCGCCTCTGCCTGGCCATACCACCGCAATAGATCACTCCACCGCAACGCCTAGTCCCAGCCACCGCTACCGACCCTAGGCCACCGCCACCGCATTAGCTGCTGCCATGGACGCATAGTACGGCGTGTTCGGCGACGGGAGCGACTTCACCGACGAGTACATCGTCACCGCCCATGGCACCACCAAGCTGACGGTCGTCCACACAAATGTGTCAGTGGAGGTCGCCAAGGTCATCGCAATGTATGAGCGGTGGCTACACGAGCTGATGGAGAGGTACAAAATCGTCGGCCTTGACCTCGAGTATACCGGAGATAGGAAGAGGGCGGCGCTTTTGCAGCTGTCCATGCACAACCACTGCCTCCTATACCATGTATGTAGGGCCAAATCTGTATGCCCGGAGCTTCGCGAGTTCCTACACAGGAGGGAGATCTATTTCGCCAGCGTCGACATCAAGAACGACACTTCGAATCTAGAACGGGATCTCCTCATTCATGTCGTCAATCACGTCGATCTCAACGTTTGTGGAGGTACCCGGATGGCGGTACGGGGAAAGCCGGCATGGCTAGACTCGCTGCCGACATCATCGACCGCGAGTACGTTGGCATGAAAGTCGAGTTCCCGAAGCACCTGCACGAGCGATGGGAGTGGAGGCACCTGGATTACCATGCGATCAAGTACGCAGCCAGGGACGTGTATGTCTGCTACGAGATGCTCAACAGGATCTAGCGGGTGGGTGAGTGTGCTGTTTACCACTACTAGTTTCACATTTCGTTCCTAGTTTTATCTCGCCTATCTCGCATGTATTTTCTAAGCATTCTGTGTGTAAGAACCAAGCTCGTATGATCCCTGTGCTATTAGCTACTTAACCTGTATGAATTACATTCCCCCTTTTGTATGCTCAATATTCATTCTTACAAATTCTGTTTGTGCCATTTGCATGCGGCAGAATCCAGGACTGACATGCATAAGGTGTGATACAGTCATAAGTCATAACCAGACCCAGATTATAGCAAAGGATACAGTCATAACCAAACCCAGATTATAGTTTGACAAAGGTAATACACAACAGTTCGTAATTGCTCACATAGTGTACTTCTGAAATAACATGTTTTCATCAACACAACAATCATGCACTAATAGTCTACATCCCAGCCTGTTGGAGAAGGCAACCGATCCTAGGATGCCTTCGGTCACTTTCCCCAGCTTGTAGATTCATCTACACTCCGGCATCTGGGGTAAACAACCTGCATTGGTGGTGGTTCAATGATGCGATGCCTGGAATGAGATTTTACAATCTAGCGGTACAACTCATGGCTAACATACCCGTCAATTGCAGCGTACTTCAGATTAGGTTCAAAAAGTGGCTTATCCTCCCAGTAATCGTGCCCTAAACGCCTACACGAACATCTCGGCAATTTGCCCTTCATGTCAGCGTACCATAAGTCGATGAGTTCGGAGGCAAGAGCGGCCATCCCGGTCTTGCCGCCCTTCGTCCCTGGGATCCAGTAAATTTCCTTGATGTCCACTCTACACTCCTTTGGGATTCTAATGTTGACAGTCGGGCTTTCAAGCAGTTTAGTGTCATTCGTGATGTCAACACTAGTAAATGTTATGTGCTGGTTCACGAGAAAGTCATGAAACAGATCCCTAATGCTTTCTCCCCACTTGCATGAAAATGAATTTAGACAAATAATATAGCAATAACTTTTGCAAACTGACGGTTCAGGAACAAAAATACAGCAAAATCTACTAGATCCCGTCAGCCCCCTTCTCGCAAAAAGGCTGGTATACGAGTACGTGCCCCTTCATGGAGAGTTGCACCACGGCAATCCTACGGTGATCGCGGTTGTACTCGAGGTCGAGACCTACAAACCTGTTTTCTTTGAACTGCAGCCAACTCATGTAATTATTCAGAGTGTTCCTCACCATCCGAGGGTCGATGGTGTAGACGACATCGATCTTCTTCCTTCCATGTACGTCGATGTCGAAGTGCGCAGTTTCTTGCCTGTCGTTGTTTCGGACATCCAGAGCGTCCATGACTACGGGCAAGAGGGAAAGGATACGGAGGAAGAGGGTGATGCGGTGGTGGAGGAAATGGATGAGGCCGTGGAGGAGAAAGACGATGAGGCCATGGAGGAGGAAATGGACGGAGAAGTGAAAGATTGGAACCGCCCTTACCATATCTGGAATGGTGCATGACCATTCGTAGTAGGGTGAAGGTGGATAAAAACGGCGGTTTTACACGTCGATGCTAGCGCTTCTTAAAATTTGGTCTGTGCCACTTGCATGCGGTGGAATCGAGGTCTGCCATGCACGATCCAAGTCAAACGTAGGCACGTTTGCCCGTGCCAACCTTCACACACTGACAGGCAGGTCGTACATTTCTCTCTTACGATTTATTTTTCCACTTCCTCTAGACGGTTTCGGTGCCCGCCCTCAATAATTACGCCCCCTTCCTTGTCTTCCACACGGACGAGAACCGGTGGCGGCGGCGGTTCCTTGCAGATTCACTCCCCACTCGAACAACTGCCCCATCCCTGATTCCATCCCCTCTCGAATCCATCCGCCTCCTTATCACAACGCCTCCATTAATCTACCGGATTCCAGACTTCATTTGCCGCTATGGGTAGAGCTTGGCGTAGCAGCAGGCTGAAGCGAAAGGCATGCGACGACGACGCGGATGGCCAGGGCGACCGCTACCACGAGGATTGGGGATGGCCGAACCTCAGCACCGCGAACGTGCACAGGATCGCCTTGGGGTTGGACATCATCTCTGTCGGCCGCCTAACTTGCTGCATCCCTGGCTACCGCTTCACGATGCGGAACATGGACGAACAACCGTTCGGTACGCCAGGCCTTCTTTACCCCGATAACAACAAATGTCAAACGACTGCGATGGCCACGTAAGTTTCTAGTATCTAGCTTATTCGTTCAGTCATATCATTGATTCATATGTGTTGAACTCTCATCAAAATCCTATGTTCCTTTCGTCAAACGTGTTGTGTGCACGCGCGGTTTGAACAAATCGAACCATTTAAGACTATTCTGTACAGCGGAAGCTTTGGTCGTACCTGATATTCTGGTATTTTCATTGTGACAGTCTTACTTTAGGTGATAGACGAGTTTTCAATTTTGATTTTGCAATGGAATGCCTGCTAGGTGATATTCTGTTTCCTAAAATAAAAACAAACAGATTAGACGATTTAAGGTTGTTATGCCCCGAGCTGTTTATGATCATCGTTAGGAGTTTGTTCTGGGGGCTCTGCTACTACTCCATATATTGAGTATCTTTGTAGTGACACAAGCACAATTTAGGCAATATCTGAGGAGACACTCGTATTTAGGCGATATTTTGTGTAGTTTAATCTGAAGGTCCAGTTGTCAAATTGTATATGCAATGGAATCCATGCTAGGTGATTGTACCAACTGACAACAAACTCTGCAGAATATTCATGCAAAACTTATGTTGCTGGATAAGTGGTCCGAATCAGTAGTGGTGAATATCAAGGAAGAAGAAGAGACGGAAATGGAAGAGGACCAGAACTAGGTGGGTGGCAGCGGCGAGTGGCCGGTCCTTTTATCACAGGATGGCAGTACTTGGACTCTAAAAAATGGCTACAGGTCGGTGAGACTTGCATTGCCATCTTTGGAGGGCGTCGGCATTACTGCATTCAACAACTGGTGGCCGCCGCCCATTTCCGAATTCTCTTACAGGTTCAACATGGCAGAACTTAACCTCTTGAAGGTACAGCTCCCACATAGACCACGGGAGGGGGCGTGGAAGAACTGGGAGTACGACCTCTTAGCGGTGTTTGACAAGGAAATCACATTCATTAGATTCCCAGAAGACAAGGAATGGACAGTCTTGCGCGACGACTTCCTGCGGCCAGAGAAGTATGTCGACGCCGTCTTCACCTACAGCTACTCTTCGTACAAACCGCAACGCATTTATGCGGTCACTGAACCTAGCGGCGACGTGCGTGTTTGGGAGCCGTCCATTTGGGGTGAGTCATGGTGTCATATAACATGTAAAATCCCATTCAAAATTCTGCTTACTGACTGTAAGTAACACGCAGGTACCCACGTAGCCTCGCGCATCATTCCAGCTCCGGTCATCGAAGATGCAGTAGCAGATGCTGAACTTGGGACACAGCGCTGGTTCCTCGGCACCTCTCAGAGGCAACACAGAACAGTATGATGAACTCATGTGGATTCATATCAGGGGAGCACTAAACAGCGTTGGTGATACAATAGAACATATGGGGACACAACTTTCTTCATACCCATCGTTGCGGTGTCACGTTTTCTCGAGGTCCACATGCCCATCCAAAGACCCAGTAGAGCAAGTCTAGAGCAGAGTCGACAATCTGAAGGGACATCTGTGTTTCTTGGGATCAACATACCCTTTCTTTGTCGGAGTCCCTAGAGCTGTTGAACCTATAATTGCTCAGGCAACCCTGGCTCCTGATGCTGCTAGTGTTGGTGGTGGTGGTGGTGGAGCTAACGAAGAACTAGCTGTTGCTGCTCATGGTGAAGCTGACGAAATACTTGGTGATGCTGCTGCTGTTGAAGCTGACGAAATATTTGCTAATGCTGCTGCTGGTGAAGCTGACGAAATACCTGCTGAGGCTGCTGCTGGTGAAGCTGACGAAATACCTGCTGAGGCTGCTGCTGGAGTCCAATAAGAACATGTTGGTGTTGTTGCTGAGGTGCCAGCACTTCCAGTCTTGATAGCAGACTGTGTGTTTGTTGCACACTCATGCGCCTATCATGTTGACTCTCCATATCCGACCTGGAGCCGAATCCACGTCGGGGGGAGGGGGCCTACAATTGGCTCATCAATAGGGGTCGTACGATTTGAAGCAGAATGCCAGACGGCCAAACACAGCATTCTGGTTCGTTCCGATGATACCACCAGCTCCAGGGACCTAGTGCTCATACCGGCAGATCCGAATGAACCATTTGTCTTTATCTTTATCATTAGTTACGCTTATGTGTGTAAAGACTAAGTTGTGCTTGTTTGTGTAAGGCTAAGTTAGGCCTAACTGCATAATATTCAGTGAAAGCCCAACTTTTCTTTCCACGCCCATAACAACAGAATTGCAGCATAGAACATACAAATGTAATGTGCATACTAGGCATTTTTGCTCAGGATAACAACCACTTCAAGCAAATGATACATGGTGTACGCATTTGAACACATCACTAGAATGTGCCACCTATTGATGATTGATGACATGGATCTAGCTTTTCTGCGCGTATTTGCATTGAATTGCTCATTGATTTGTTCACATATTTTTTGGCAATTGCTGATGAACTCCACTCTCTTGGTAACTTGCTTCGTCAGCGAGCACTTGTTGATGCAATGCAAAGTACAGAACATGGTCATCATCGTCATTCCATTTAGGTTCTCTATGTTTCGTCATCACGAAGATACTAATTTCAAATGAAAATCTAGTAAACAACATATGTGTACATTGTTAGAGTATGCTACGGCCACGGTACATACATGTTTTTCTACAATCACAAGAAGAAAACTTGATGCATTTTCACCTTGTTGGCGTTGTGCCGAACTGGGTGGTGGATGCGGCTTTGGGGTTCGGAGAGGAAGGAGTCGTGGCTAGTGCGTGTGCGACCACGACGACGGCGAGCTCGGATTCTAGAGGAGGCCAACAGGACCGAGCATGGTCGGCATGGTGACAGATCTCACCGGGAATGAATTCCCATCCCCGCGCCGTGCCATGGGTACGGTCATGGTGAGGGCAAGCTCTAATTCGGGATGGGGAGGAGAATGGAGCCGAGTAGGTTCGACCAAGTCCTAGCTCCGCGCCACGGCCACGACCACAGATTGCCGCCCGAAGGAAGAAGAAGACGCGTAAAGCATGCATTTGCCAACGCTGTAAGCCTACATGCAGCCACGACGGTAGCGACATAACAGCGTAAGCTGACAGGGGGGCCCAACTTGACGACCGTTAGCCTGATTTTTTGTATTGAAAACGTAAAGTTGAATTCGTGAGAAAAAGACCCTCTAAGTATTTGGCATGCCAACTTTGGGCAACAGCTGATTGTAAGCAACTTGGGTACCGCGTTGCCTGGCCACCCTAACTTTCGGGCCACAAAATTATATTCTCCCATTACGCACCTTATGTTCTCTCCATGGCAACAATTTCTTATTTTAACCAAAAGATTTGAAGAATTAGGTCCTTGGTGCTGAGGAAAATTTCTCGATTCAGTTGGCATTTGAAAAGTCATAGTGCCTTAGATTCTCTACAACCATTAGATATCCCATGGGTTCTAGTGCAGCTACACAGTTGGTATTCGAGAACTGATCTGGTTCTTTGATTCCTTCATCTCTTTGACAAATTGCTAACTTTGTATCATTCAAAAATCCACCTAGTCTTCAAGCACTACATCAACTTGACTTTGCTTCCTTTTTCTGACAGGTTCTTCTCCTTTTTGTTCAGAGATAGCACTTGTTGCAGGTTCAACATCCTGACGCCCTTGCCCATGCAGTTTTAGTAGAGGACTGACCACCATCATGAGCGGCAGAAAAGGGGTTACCTTATTTATTGGCAGAGGAGTTTGTGGGAGAAACAACTCTAGTTGTAATGTTCACTTGAGGAATTGATAGAAAGTTGAGATCTCTTGTAGCAATACTTCCTGCTCAAATGAAAAATAAAGCAACATATGATACAAGCTAATGGATTAAGTAGCATAACTAAATTTGGAAAATGGAAAAGAATATATCAAGCATATCTTCATAAGTAAGGCCAATTTGGGGAAGAGCATAAATGGGTTTGTTCATATTTCCTCACCCTAGGATAGTCCTATTAAATACAAGTATGATTAGCATCAATATCTTGCAAAGACAAACACCAACATCGGAAAGCACGACTTTTACCTTTTAAATTTTCTCCTAACTTTCAGGTTCAACAATGATCATAATAAGGGAATCATCCCAACTTGTTCCACTCAGCTTCTTGCCTGTTGAACTGCCTTGTAGTTTTCTTTCATATCCTTTTCTTTCTCTTGGACATGCTTGCTTTGTATACTAAGCACATGATTTTTTTGATTGCACTCAATGATCCTAGTCTGTATTGATATGTTCAGATTGGAGTTGATTTTATACTCCTATGATTCTCTGATAATCTTGAATGATAGAATGTTCAGATGTAAAAATGATTCCTGAGTATTTGTTCCAGGAAGATTATTGAGTAAGGAGATTAATTTATATAGCTTGTTTGCCTGGATTGCTTATCAAACATATTGTTGTGATACCATCCTAGGATTGGTACACTCTTCCTGTCTAGAATAGGCTTTTCATGAGCTTTGCTAAGAATTGGCTTAGTTGGTAAGCTGGAAAGATTTCGGTTATCTTAAACTAAATAGTTTAGTCCATGATGCTGGTCTGAGACTATGCTAGATAAAACTAAGGTTTGTACCTGTGTTTCCCTCCCAGGTGTGTCTGGATAATTAGTTTAAGGACAATGATTCATATAGCTCATAAGAAAATGATTTGACAAAACCATATTGTTTAATATAGATCCTTAAGATGTAATAGTTCCTGAGGTGCTACTATCATAAGAAGTGCCCAGAAATATTAACTTAAGGTTGTTGTATATGTGGATGTAGAACATGTATTGTTATCCAAGATCAGTGATGCCCATGTTGACATCTTGGTGTTTTTTTTGAAGATTGATTGTTGGCTTTTAATTTCTTCTATGATGGATCCACCCCACTTGGGTGTTTTCAGAGAATATTTCATATGAACAACACATGATTGATAGATTAAATTAAATTTATCATGTGATGGTTTTGTATGGACTCACCACACAACTTGATTGTTGGTGATGTTGTTGTGTTGGTTAATCTTGCTGGCTTGATCTTGGTGGCTTGATCACTCCCTAGAGATTGTATTGCATCCCCTAGTACTAGCCCTGCTCCTCCTAGCTCCTGTGATCTTCTAATTGTCCTTGCTATCCTCCTACACCACCCCCTCCTTATGTCACCCTCATGTGGATGATTTGATGGTTTATTGTGTGTATTGGCTGGTGGATTGTTGGAAATTTCGCAAGCTCAGTGTGTTCTTGGTTGTGTGCTTGAGACTATGGAAATAGAATGAGAGCACTAGCAGCTGTGTACGCCAGAGAGTTCCCTTTTGACTGCTTGGGCTGCTGCTGCTATGTCGACAGCAGATAACATGCAGTTAGTATAGTAAGTTGCTTTATTGTTTGGCCTATTTGGATTAGATCAAGTGAATTGGTTTTCCACTTCTTATCCTTTTACTAATTATGGTCCTGGTGAAACTTTCCCCTTTCTACTTGGCTTATGATGTGGTACTGAAGCATTTCTAGGTTGAAAAGAACATATACTGCATATTGGTGAAACTTGCCCCTTTTATATACTCAATGATGTAATAAGAACAATTGCACTACACTATTCTCTACTAAGAGTAAAACTAAAAATTTAACATATTATTTCCCTTTTTTTCTTTCCCTTGTAGGAAGAAGATCTAGAATCTCAAGATTTAGTATAGGAGTAGATAGTAGTCTAGGTTTATTGTAATCTTCTTCTTATTCTTTTGTAAAGATATTCTTATAATTTAATAAAGTTTTATTCATTAGAGTTTATTTCCTATAATATTCTTATTTGGTGTATTTATCTCACTTGTATTATTATTATGAATTAAAGAAAGAAATAAGAATTCATTTCTTATTTCAGTTTCTTTGTCTTAAGTTCTTATTATGGTTAATATACCTTTAATATAATCAAACAATATTACTAAATCATTTGGAAAACAATGTAATATTACTAACTTCTACTTTCAAATATTTTCCAAATGATTTAATTTCAAATTGAATTCAAATTATTTCCCCCAAAACTCATTAATTCCTAAAGGTCATGTCAAAGTTTATAGCAATCACTAGAAAGAGCTATCCCTACCTCCAGATAGTGAAAGAAACTATAATCTCTTTAGGTTTTTGTTTGACGAAAAATTTACCCTGATTTTACATATGCATGCATGCACATGCCCAGATTCCTATTCTACCCTTCATTGGTTCCTAAATGCTAGGGTGTTACAGACTTCCCACTTAAATTAAACTTGTGTCCCTGAAGTTTGTTGATGTGTACTTGAATAGTTCTGGATATGCTTCCCTTAGATCCTCTTGTTTTTCCCATGTGGCTTCTTGCTCAGGGTGATGTTCCCATTGTAGCTTGCAATATTTGATTGCCATGTTTCTTAACCTCTTCCAGTTTTCTTCTAGAATTTTGCAGGGTTCTCAACATAGGTCAAATCTGCTTGTAACTCAATCTCTTATGTGTAATTGCATCATCGGGAACTTTAAGACATTTCTGAAGTTGTGACACATGGAAAACATTATGAACTTGAGCTAGTCTTTTTGGTAACTCAAGAGCATAAGCTATTGTTCTATTCTGACTCGGTATCTTGAATGGTCCGATATATCTTGGACTTAGTTTTCCTTTGACTCCAAATCTCTTAACTCCCTTCATTGGACTTACTTGAGATATACCTATCCCCCCACGTTCTGGATGCCATGATCTTCGACTTTGATTAGCATAAATTTTCTATCGACTTGAGTTATCTTCAATCGATCTCTAATAATATCGATAATATCTTGCTTCTCCTTGATATAGTCTGGTGCAAATTCCTTGCTACTACCAGGTTCATACCAACATATTGGTGATCTACACTTTCTCCCATAAAGTACTTGGTATGGTACTACTTTCGGACTACTCTGATAGCTATTGTTGTAGGAAATTCTGCCAATGATAGATGATCTTCCCACGAACCTCCAAAATCTAATGCATAAAATCTAAGCATGTCCTCCAAGATTTGATTGGTTCTTTCTATCTGGCCTCCAGTTTCTGGATGATAGGCTGTGCTAAAATCCAACTTTGAGCCAAGTGCTTCATGTAATTGTTTCCAAAATGCTGAAGTAAACACATATCCTCTATCTGATACAATTTTCTTGGGTACTCCATGCTTACTTACTATCTCTTTGACATAGATCTCCACTAACTTCTCGACATTATCTTTTTGATTTACCGGAATAAATGTGCACTTTTCGTGAATCTATCCACAATCACCCATATCATATCCTTCTATTTCGGTGTCATGGTAATCCTGTGATAAAATCTATACCAATTTCTTCCCTCTTCCATTCCAGAATTTTCAAAGGTTGTAATGGTCCTGCTGGACTCTGATGTTCTGCTTTTACCCTTGGCAAGTATGGCATTGAGACACATATTTTGCAATGTCCCTCTTCATGTTATTCCACTGGAATAATTCCTTAATATACATGTACATCTTCGTACTCCTGGATGAATGAATATGGTGTCTCATGTGCTTCTCGGAGTATCACCTCTCTGATCTCCGGTACAGCTGGTACACAAAGACGGTTTTGGAACTACAAAGATCCATATCTCCTATATGAAAAACCGATTTTTGACCTTTGGAAATTCTTTTGATTTCTTCAGCAATGAATGGATCATCAAGTTGATTTCGATAGATCTCATGATGGAGATCACTGCTTTGATCTTCCATAACCCTCATGTTAGCTAAGCCTACATGAACTTTCTGTCTTAGAAATTGTATTTCTAACCTTTCCAAATCCATTAGCTACTATTTTGGTAGTTCTCTATTGATGGTTGAGTATCCGTACTCTTCCGACTTAAAGCATTTGCTACTACATTGGCCTTTCCTGGAGTATAGTTAATTGTAAGGTCATAATCCTTGATAAACTCAACCATCTTTTTCTGCCTTATATTCAGCTCCTTCTAAGTGAAGAAATATTGAGACTTTTATGATCAGTGTATAGTTCACACCTTGCTCCCTAGAGAAAATGCATCCATCCTTTTAAAGCAAAGACTATTGCTGCAAACTCAAAATCATGTGTTGGGTAGTTTACTTCATGAGGTTTGAGTTGTCTAGACCCATAAGCAATTACCTTGCGATCTTGCATTAGCACACATCCCAATTCTTCCTTGGATGCATCACAATATACCATGTAATACTTTCTAGTTTCTGGTATAGCTAAAACTGGTGCGGTGGTTAATCTGGTTTTCAATTCCTGAAAACTAGCTTCGCACTTCTCATCATATATAAATGGTGTATTCTTCTTAGCAATTTGGTCATTGGTCCAGCTATCTTGGAAAAACCTTCAATGAATCTCCTATAATAGCCTGCCATGCCTAAGAAACCACGGATTTGTTTCACATTAGTTGGTGCATTCCATTCTAACACTGATTGTACCTTGGACGGATTTTACTGCAATTCCATCCTTACTGATCACATGACCAAGAAATTCTACCTTGTCTAACCAGAATTCAACTTGCTGAATTTAGCATATAGCTTATGCCCTCTCAAGGTTTGCAATGATATCCTCAAATGATTAGCATGCTCTTCTTTATCTTTGAATATATCAAAATAATCATCATGAACACTATAATAAACTTGTCCAGATAAGGCATGAAGGATTTGTTCATCAAGTTCATGAAGATTGCTGGTGCATTGGTCAATCCAAAAGGTACGACCAAATACTCATGATGTACATACCTTGATATAAATGTTGTTTTTGGAACATCTTCAGGTTTGATTTTTATCTGATGGTAACCTGATCTTAGATCAATCTTGGAAAATACTCCGGCTCCCTTAACTTGGTCAAATAAATCCTGAATTCTTGGCAAAGGATACTTGTTCTTTATGGTGACGTTGTTCAGATTTCTATAATCTCCACACATCCGTCGTCCTCCATCATTTTTATTAACAAAATCACTGGAGTTCCGCATTGGGATACACTTTCCTGAATGAATCCTTTCCCGACCAACTCATCAATTGTTCTTTAAGCTCCTTCGGCTCTTTAGGACCCATCTTGTATGGTGCTTGAGCAATAGGTGTTGTACCAGGTATTAGGTCAATAGTGAATTCTATTTCTCGTCGGGTGGCATTCCTAGTAATTCTACAAGAAAAACATCTTGAAACTCATTTACTACAGGAATATCCTCCAACTTGACCTCCTTCATTAAGTTTCAATTGAAGATCTACCATGATATGACTATGTTTATCTACCTGACAGACTATCCTTCCTCCACTTGGAGACTTAATTGAAACAGTTTTTATCCTCACAATTGATCTAGGCTCCATACCAGTCATCCAATCCATCCCAACACTACTGCTATTCCCCTTAATGGAATCACATGAAGATCTGCATAATAGGTTTGACCACAGATTGAGATAACTTGGTTTAATTTAATGTTTCACAATAGCACGATCCCTCCAAGTGGTAAACTACGGGCCATAGGCTTTTCTAAACGGCGCCCTTCTAATCCCGAACTTATCACAAAATTGTTCAGATATGAATGAAGTAGTTACACCAGTATCAAATAGAACTTTTCTAGGGTTTGTGAGAATATTGAGTGTACCTATCACTGCTTGATCCGAGTCATCCACCTCCTCCAAGGTTGCACAATTCAGATTTCTAGTAGGTCTACCTCTCTTGCCATTGTCGTTTTTGACATAACTTCCACTCCGGTTAGGCAGTTCGCCTCCGCCTCTTGCTTGACCACCGCCTGATGTAGGCCAACCACCTGGTGGTTTCTTGGGACAATCGGGCTTCATGTTCCCCTTCTGACCTCAACCATAGCATATGATTACTGGCTTTCGACATTCACTTCGAAAATGCTCGGTTAAACCCGCAATTGTGGCAGATAACATTCCTTCGAGACGATGATGCCCCACGATTGGGATTATTAGAGGTTCTAACCCGGGGTTTAAATTCCAGGTTTGATTTAGGCTTATTGGCTTGAACTCTTTTAGTTTCTTCTTCTTCTTCACCCTCCTCCTCCTATCTTCTTGAACATTCTTGTAATCATCCTCACAGTTATAGCTGCATCAAGTAACTGTTGGAAAGTTGCCTTATTGTCCAGCCTCAGCTTCATCTTCACAAATGCATTTAAAACCACGCAGGAAACATTTCTTCCTCTTTTCTTAGTGTTCACTTCATCCTCAGCATAACGAGATAGTTGACTGAACTCCCGGATGTACTTCATGACACTGGTATATCCTTGCTGAAGTTCTTAAAACTCCTTATGCTTCAGTTCAATAACACTTTCTGGAACATGATATTCAAGGAATCTCTATTTAAACTCCTCGCATGTATACTCCCTACCTAGAGGTTGCATTGCCAACTGATTCTCCCACCAAGATGATGTAGGTCCATGATACGTTGCAAATGTATCTATAATTTTTGATCTTCCATGCTTGTTTTATATCTACTTTCTTATGTTTGTCCACACTTGGAGTATTTTTACACATTTTCCGGAACTAACCTATTAAAAAGAATTCCATAGTGCACATTGCATGTTTTCTGTTGTTTTTGGTTTCAGAAAAGCTAGTAAGGAATATTCTTAGAATTGGACCAGACAAAAGCCCAAGTCAATATTTCACCAGAAGGAATACGGAGTCCGGAGGGGAGAAGAAGAGGGGATCCAGGGAGGCCACACCCTAGGGTGGCACGGCCAGCCCTAGCCGCACTGCCACCTGGTGTGGGCACCCTATACACCACCGACCTTGCCCCCTTCGCCTATATATTTCCTCCGAGATGAAAACCCTAAGGACCTGATCAAAATTCCACGAAAGAGTCTGTAACCGCCGTCATCTCCACCCTAGATCAGGAGGGGTCTGAGCTCTTCCTGGCACCCCTGCCGGAGGGGAGAGATCACCCTGTAGGCCTTCTTCATCACCATGACCGCTCCAGTGTGATGCATGAGTAGTTCATCCTAGACTACGGGTCCATGTAGTAGCTAGATGGTTGGTTCTTCTCCTTTGTGCTACCATGTTTAGATCTTGTGAGATTCGTTCATGATCAAGATCATCTATTTGTAATCATACATGTTGTGTTTGTGGGGATCCGATGGATATTGAGATGCTATTTCATATTGATTGTTGATTCTATCATGTCTATGTTATTGTGATCTTGCATGCTTTCCGTTGTTAGTAGCTATCTTGGCCGAGTAGATGCTAGCAACTCCAAGAGGGAGTATTTATGCTTGATAGTGGGTTCATGCCTCTAGGAATCTAGGGCAGTGACAGAAATCTCTAAGGTACTAGATGTGTTGTTGCTACTAGGGAGAAAACAACAATCCTTATTCATAGAACAATCATATTGTTTACTTTACACACTTTGCTTAATGCAATTATTGTTGCTTGCAACTTAATACTGGAGGGGGTTCGGATGATAACCTGAAGGTGGATTATTATTCATAGATGTAGTTGGATTACGGTATATGTATAATGTTGTAATGCCCAATTAAATCTCATAGGAGTCAAGATGATTAGTATATGCATGATGCTTTCTCTTTCTCGGTGTCTGTCAGTTGCCCCACTGTAATGTTTCACCCAACATGTCATCTATCTTAGGAGAATCATCTCTAGTGAACTATGGACCCCGGTCCATTCTTTTACCATCAATCTGCAAGCTATTTACTATTTTCTATTTACTTTCTGCAAGAAATTACTATCTTCCACACAATACGTTTAAACCTTTGTTTTCAGCAAAACCGGGTGAGATTGACAACCTCACTCTAAGTTGGGGGGAAAGTTCTGTGGTTGTGGTGTGTAGGATTCTAAGTTGGAAACAACACCTTGGAGGTGTTTCCTCTTACTCCTACTGGTTCGATAACCTTGGTTCATAACTGAGGAAAAACTTGCTGATGTACTCATCATACATCCTCTTGGGGTTCCCCAACGAGCTCGATATATTTTTTGCCAATTAGCAAGCTTTTTTTGGCGCCGTTGCCGGAGAGTCAAGGGACATCTTCACAAGGGAGTCCCTCATAACCAATCTCTTTACTTGTTTTTATTTGTTTTGCTTAGTTTATTTCTGCTTTGTTTGCTTGTTTCTTTTATCAAAAACACAAAAACTTAGTTGTACTAGTTTGCTTCTTTATATTAAAAATACAAAAATGACTACTCTTGAAAACACTAAGTGTGTGACTTCACTAGCACCACAACAATGATTCATGTGCACACCTATTGCTCCACCTGTTCCTGAAGCTACTTTCTTTGAAATTAAACCTGCTTTGCTCAATCTTGTTATGAAAGAATAATTTTCTGGTATTGGTACTGAAGATGCTATTGCTCATCTTAATAACTTTGTTGAAATTTGTGAGATGCAAAACATAGGGATATAGATGGAGATATTATTAAACTTAAATTTTTTCCTTCCTCTTTGAGAGGAAAAGCTAACGAATGGTTGCTATCCCTAACTAGAAATAGTATTGATTCTTGGACTAATGCAAAGATGTTTTCATTGGAAAATACTATCCTCCTGCTAAGATTATATCTATGAGAAGTGAAATAATGAAATTTAAACAATCTGATAATGAACATGTTGCTCAAGCTTGGGAAAGAATGAAAACCTTTGGTAAAGAATTGTCCCACTCATGGACTGAGTGCTTGGATCATATCCAAAACTTTTATGCAGGACTGAATTATTCTTCAATAAATCTACTAGATTCTACTGCTGGAGGTACCTTTATGACCATTAACTTTAGGTGCTGCAACAAAGCTTCTGGATAATATGATGGTTAACTATTCTGAATGGCACACTGAGAGAGCTCCACAAGGTAAGAAGGTAAATTCTGTTGAAGAGACCTCCCCTTGAGTGATATAAAATGATGTATTATGTCTATGCTTGTTAATGGGAAAGCTCATATTAACCAAATCATGTTCCTTAGCCTATTGGTTGCTCAAGAAGAGCAAGTTGATGTGAACTTTATCAGAAATAATAATTTTAGCAACAATGCCTACAGGAATAATTTGGTAGATAATTTAGATTGGCCATATCCTCCCAATAATGGTAATGCTTATGGAAATTCCTACAATAATAATAGAAGTGCACCCACCTTTGAACTTGAAGTTGTGCTTAAAGATTTTATTAGTAACAAAACTACCTTCAATAAAACTATTGAGGGAAAAACCTCTAATGCTGAAAGAATATAGCATCATTGTCTGAAGCACAATCTTCTTTGATTTAAAATGGTTGCTAAACTTAAAACCATTGAAAATCCCTTTAATGCTACTAACATGCCATACAAGTTAGAATTTATGAAAATGTTAGACTGTTAGATGAAGCATGCTAAGTGGGAAAGAGAAGATGAAATTGCTAGAATATTAGTATTTCTACTATCACTACCACTAATGTTGAAGCTAGTAAACCCAATGGAACCTTTTCTAATAAAAATGTTGAAATTTTCTTCGAAATATGGGAAAACAAGACTCTACACTTAGATGATAATTATGATTTTGATCCTGATGGTTGTTGCAATATCTCTCAGAGTAATTATGTACCTACAAAATCTTGCTAAAAGTCATAATTCTAGGCTATGAATATGGCTTTTACAAAAACACATACTGATGATGCTCTCATATAAATTATAAAGAAGAAAAGATTGAAACATAAAGCTTCTATTCCTATAAAATTAGAAGATGGTTGGGAACCCATCATTAATATGAAGGTGAATGATTTTGATCTCAAAGCTTTATGTGATCTTGATAGTAGTGTTTCTATTATGCCTAGACAGATTTATGAATGCTTGATTTACCACCG